>CM033477.1:88222880-88674983 GCA_019447015.1 Hymenochirus boettgeri
TAGCAGATGATTCAAATAAAGGAAGAAAAAAAAAAGGAAAAGAAAAAATAGGGAAACAATTCCTTACTGACTCAAGATGGGAATCAGAAAGAATCCCTGGATCGACAAGAACTAAATGTATTAATACCAGTAATTCATTTTAGAAACGTATCCAGCCCTTTACCATCCTCGTTTTAAATAAACAATTCCTGTCTAATTCTAATCTTAAAGAATATCCACAGGTTCTCTGAAATTATTTATTGGAAATCTAGACTCCTCTTTATACAAGACAATATCATGCTAGCTCTAGCTGTTGCATATGGCACTGGCTGCTACAGCTTAGTCTGTTATCTACTAGAACAGCCAAATCTTTTTCCAACAGAGATAAACTTAGGTTAGAGGCAATTATATAATAGACACACAAGGATTGCTAAACCTAGAATGTATCACCTTTTGTTTATCAACACTGAATCTCATTAACTTATCACTAAATCTTATCTGCAACTCTGCTGCCCATTTTGATTATCTAGGTCTGCTTGCAACAATTGCACATCCTTGAAAGTTTTCAAAGCTCTGCATAGTTTAGTGTCATCAGCAAACACAGACCTCAGGTCATTTATAAACAAAAGTGGCCCTGGTATAGAACCCTGAGGCACTTCACATAGATGAAGCTCCATTAACAACTACTCTCTTTATGCAATCTCTCAACCTATTCTCTATCTATATAAAAATGTATTTTTCAAGGCAAAGAGACCTAAAGCCTCGTTTATACATGTGAGAGTGTGCACAAAGCCCGAACAGGCAGTGCATGTGGAAAACAGACATTTCTGACTGCTCATAAAAGTCTCTTGACCCATGTCTATTGTTTTTTTTAAAGGTAAAAACAAAATTAGAAATCTTTTAACTGTGCTTTTAAGCAGGATACCTTGCCTCCTTCTCTGACATGCATAAGCACCATTGTCAGAATAACTGTCAGCCATCTTTAACCAATCTATCTAGCTGTAGGTTAAGATTAGGTCTCCACCTCTCTGTCTATCTCATTTTATTATTAACATCAATAGGGAATCCCAATTTCCAACCCAAACTTTTGTTATTACCGTGGGTTTTTTTTATTGTTAAAATGCTGGCATATATACTGTATTTATAGTGTTCATATTTTAAATGTTGAATGTGAATAAATAACACCCTACATACAGTATCCCTTAATTTTTTTCTTCTTATGCGTATTGTTATAAATAAATCTTCACATCTTTATGTCAGAAAAGCAGGTCACCAATTACTTGGAATATACTCAAAATATATTGACTTAGTACCTAGGATGGTTAATTAGGTGTCACCTAGTGTTTAATGACTCAATGTAATGCATGGTTTTATTCTCTTGGTAGCAGAATGGTCTCTGTTCGTGCATATTAACAGTCTGTTTGAAATGACTATGGGGCATATTTCTAAAGGTTTGTTAAACTTTTCGCCTTCTTTAACGCAGCCTTTTCACCTAATTTGGACTTTTCAATATTTATAAAGAAGGGATAAAACCAGTGGCGAAAGGTCATTACTGCTACATTTCGCCATACATCGCTGCGGTAACCACTCAAGCATATTTATAAAATGGCGAAAAGTGTATTTTTGCGTTAATTTCAGCCATTCCAAACCGCCAAGTCTGAGGTGGCAAAAACGTAGCCCTAATAATGCTGAAAAAACTCAGCACATTTGATGGTAAATAGGTAATACTCCCTGGTGGTTTTTCAAAGTAGTATTAAATTGGTTAATACACACTGAACACCTATCTTTGTTATTTAAAAAATAACACATTTGCAGGGAGATGTAATAAAATTTGCGCCGGTTTTTGCGCTAGTTTTTTGTGCAACAATTAATGCCTCTCAATGGTGTCTTTAAAATATGCTCAAAAGGTCGCAACTTTCGCAATGTATTAACGGTCGCAAAGTGGTTAATACATTGCAGAAATAAGTGCATGTAGGTTGCGATAGCGAAATATATTGCATGTCCCCTTTGGTGTTTTTTTTCAGCCAAAGATATAAATAGTGTAAAACTCAAAAGGCGAATTTTCTCTTTTTCATCAATAGGATGATAAATAGTGTAAAACCCAAAGGGCAAATTTTCTCTATTTTAATAGGATAATACTGTAAAACTCAAAAGGCGAATTGTCTTTATAGGATAGGATACATTTTTTAGTATTGCTTATTTTTAAGCAAACTGCAGCTAATTATCAAACCAGTTACATTAATATGGGAACATACCATAGTGCTGTGGAAGAAATAGTCATGTTAATGGAACATTCCAGTAAGTAATGATTTTTGCAAAAAAATGCAACAAAAGGGAGAAAAGGGACAAAAAGGCGAAAATTCACCTATTTATAAATAGCTTTAAATAAAAAAGTGACAAAAATAGCTCTGAAATTACACTAGAGAGCAATCTCTCTTTTCGCAGTGATACCACACTTAACGCAACGAATAAGGCGAAAACTACCACCACACATCGCCTCTGCGAAAACGAGCGATTTTATAAATAAGGCGAAAATAGCGCTATTTGTCATTGCGATGTCATGAGATAGCGAAATGGTGAAAATAGCGATCGTTTATAAATATGCCCCTAAGTAACTGGGAAGTGGTTATATGTCTTGGATTAGCAATAAAAGCAGAATGCTTTTTTTTTTTAAAAAAATGTATGTATTAATTTTCCAAACTTGTAAGATCAAAGCAACAATTAAATCCCTGACCATGCAGTCCCTGGAATTTAGATCCTCTTTTTTCCATTTCTTCATATACCTTTAAAGCCCCTGCAAGCGGTTTCCAGCTCTTGGAGAGAGGCATATGTAGAGGATATAGTATAGCAAAGCAAAGGAATGGGCATCACGCCAGCTAGGAAATATAAATTAGCCTTTATTTCATTAGTTAAAAACAGGTATCCGGTATATATCAAATTGAGGGGGGAAAGCGGTAGCGAGAGAGGACACAGGGCAGGAAAAAACATAGTCCCATACAGCCTGACGCGTTTCGTAACTCTCGTCACTTCCTCAGAGAGATTCATTTATATTCAGATGGGCCATTGTACATTTGTAAAGTATGCATTCGAGTGGAGAGGGGTGTCAAAAGAGCAAATACTTTTCAATACACAGTATATTTATCAATGCTACATAAAGAGGGCATGTTAAGCTGGAAGTACAGAGCAAGACATATGATATGCAATAGTAAGGCAGGAAGAAAATACTTTATGTCTTAGGACTTTAGTCTAAAAATGTGCAGAGAATGACTTAATTAATAAATTAATTTGTAAAACAAAAAAATAGTAAATTTGGTTGCGTGACTTCTCTGTGTCTTCAGGTTTTATCCCAACCTCAACTGCTCTATTCTCGGGAATCCCAGCATTAAATTAAACTTTCTGAGGCAGATTTTACATCTAATCTTTCTCGTGTATCTACCTCCTCCCTGCACTCTTTATGACCCCATTCATGTGCAGAAGCTGAATGCATGTGGTAACATTGGGAAGGCTGGACATACTACTATGTAACAATTCTAGTTTGTTTTATTCCTGGCAATGGAACAGTTGGAGTTGGGATAACATAACTGCATTCCAGCAGCTTGTGATTACAATGGGTGTAAATAACCAACCCTGTCTACAGGGGTTATAATATTACAATTATAATATAAAATTGTATCACACCAAAATTCCCCTTTTTTGTATATTATAACACATAGCAACTTATAGCAGTGTTTTGGGGGGGTTACTTTACCTTTTCCTCATATGTGACATTATTCTGATAACTTTACCTGTTTTGTACCTTGCTGTTTGTACATTGCCATTCAACCAAGTTTATGGTAAAATACAAACTTTATTTTTGTCCTTGTTCTAATTTTTTTTCAGCAGTGCGTTATATAAAACTGTATGCAGGGCTTTATATACAGTAAATAACAAACCAATAATTGAAAGTTACTTAAAGGGGAACTGTGGTCCAAAAATGACTTTAGGTAAATTGATAAGAATTGCTCTCCTGAGAATTTTTGCTATTTATTTTCATTGTTTATTTTGCATAGTTTTGAAGATATTTACATTTATGTGTGTGATATGGCAGCAGCATCACCAGGTCCCCTGCACTTCCTGTCTCCCTCACACACGAGGGAGTCTGAGGCTGTGCTCGCTGGCGGCACTGTGCAGGAGAAGCCTTAGGAATGTCCCATGTTAGCCTCTCACCCATTAACTTTCTGTTCAGTCATTTCTTTATATCTTGGGCTGTGGAGCACGTCGAGAGGTGGTTGATGGCTTGTTTTATAGGTAGGAAACTGGCCTTTCATTTAAACTTCACTTGTTTGGAGACCACAGTTCCCCTTTAAATCCCAAATGCATCACCTTACATTTATCAACATTGAATCTTCTGCTGCCCATTTTTGTTATCCACCAAAACACCAAGATCCCTTTCCAACAGGGATTCACTTAACATTTTTAAGTACAAGGATTTGTACCTTACATTTATCAACATTGAATCTCATCTGCCACTTAGCAGCCCAATGTGACAATCTATCTAGATCCACCTGCAACAATTGCACATCCTATCTAATAGTTGAAAAAGTTGTGTCATCAGCAAACACAGAAACCTTGCTGACAATACCAACTTCAAAATCATTAATAAACAGATTAAAAGAAGTGGCCCCAACACAACAGTGTGGCACCCCACTTCAGTCCATATTGATGAAGCCTCATTAACAACTACTCTTAACCAATTTTGTATCCATGTACAAATGTGCCTCCCCAGACCAACAGACTTTAGCTTATACATTAGTCGCCGGTATCAAAAGCCTTTGCAAAATCCAAGTTTCCTACATCTACTGCTATGCCACAGTCTAAATTTCTATTCACTTCCTTATAAAAGCCAAACAAGTTAGTTTGACGAGATCTCTTCCTCCTAAATCCATGCTGGTTACTATTTATAATGTCAGTCCTTGAAACATACTCTAGAATATATTCCCTTATTAAACTTTCCAGTATCTTCTCCACCACTGAATTTAAACTTACAGGCCTGTAATTACCCAGCTGTAAACGACTGGGACAACACCCCCACTATCCAGGTTTTCCAATGCGACATTGAACTTTGGCATTTCAGATGTTAAGAAACTACAACAACCAAGCAACCAAGGCATGCGTTTATGCCAGGTATGTTGGCAGTTTAAATTTGATGCTATAGCAGTAGACACATCTAAATCTCTGTCTCACTCAGGCTCTGATGGGTGCAGTTTATGGGACATCAGCCAACATTTATTTGCAGTAGTATTAGGGAACACTGTTCTTCAACATGTTAGAGAACTGGAAGGAGATTAATAGATCGCGGAGACAGGAGATCCAATGGGTCCAGCTCTTACCTCTCTGCACGTGGATGATGTCAGGGAAGTTGGCCCTGGGTCACAGCCAACAAGTCCATGATAGGATCCAGATCCTGGTAAGGCTGCTGGGCGAACATTTCCTCTATCAAAAGCCTTCCCAGTGTCCCCTGTCTGACCTTCTGATATTCCTTTCTGAACCGGGTAGCCTGTTTAAAGGGCATGTATACTCCCAAAACTAAAATGTAACCGCATACTGCCCCACTGTGTAGTTTAAAAAAATCCTTACCTTACAACTCTGCTCCTTATGGTTCTCCTGCTATGCCTTTTCAAAGTCCAGGAGAGTGAAGAGTAGAAGCCATTAGTGAGTCATCCAGTGCCTGTTTCTTCCTCAACCTCAGCAAGGGCTGAGGCATGCGCAGGGGAGCTATTCTGTAAACAACATTCTTATAATCTGCGTGCTACTACACAGTAGCGTGCCAATTATAACCTGTAAGTTACTCCCCCTTCACCTACCTTCACCTTCATCTTGGGCTGTGGAGCAGGTAGAGAGGTGGTTGATGGCTCGTTTTAAAGGTAGAAAACTGGCCTTTCATTTAAACTCAACTTGTTTGGAGACCACAGTTCCCCTTTAAGGAACATTCCTTTATTAATAATAATATAATAATAATGAAAGTAACTTCCAAGTATCGCTTTTTTATTTATATTTTTTATATTTATTTTAATATATAGCTTTGGCTTAGAATTAAAGGTCAACTGTGGTCTCAAAACAAGTTAGGGTTAAATGAAAGCCTGCAATATTTCCTTTACACTGAGTCAACAATCACATCTCTGTCTGGAGCCTGTGAGAAATTACATTGGGGTGAATGTTCAAACTTCCTGCTTCCAGTAGGTTGAGTGACATCACCTGACCTCTGCCGGCCCTTTTCCCCCGGGGGAGAAGCATGCTCAGTTAAGACTTATTGCTGGGGAAATCAGGAAGTACCTGAGGAAAAAATTGACAGTTGAGAAGGAGAGCCTATTAATGCAGGCAAAGGCTGGTCACATGACTGCAAGCTGGTCACATGGCTAAAAGCAGGAAGAGTTCAACCAGGAAGTTACATTGCTGAACTTTTGCAGCAATAACTTCTTACAAATTTTATCTAGAGATGTGATTTCGGTTTTATTTTAAAGGTACGATGGAAGGCTTTTTATTTCATTCTTACTGGTTTGGAAGAATTTGAGACCACAATTACCCTTTAAGGGGCCATTCTGGAGGATATTTAGAAGTGGGTACAAGATAATACTCATTGTTTTATTCTTTATATACCTTACATAAAACTGAGTAGTAAAGCAGTGACAGGGTCTTTGTACATTCCATTGGGCCTCCTGTTCAAGATGTAATCTACCCCTGCAGGATCTTTATTAAGAATTTGGGTAAATTTGTTCTTGCATCCTCTGTGTTTGTAAATTATTTTAAGCAGTGTGAGATCTTCATTAATCAATTTAATACAGGTCTTTCTATTTGAGCCATCGGAGGACAATCATTTCCGCGCATAGAACAGCACTGCCTGCAGAAACTGAAGCTCCCCCAAATTGTCATAGCGATTTGGTGTGGGTTGGATAGGGTAAGGGGAGAGACTACACAGTATTTGAGTTACTTTCATCTAAAATGTGGTTATCTTTGGGCAAAGCCATATAAGGTGTTGAAAGTCTGTGTCTGGTTGCTGACATTTAAGGCAGTCGGATCTTCCATTGGGGCTAAAGTGTTGTGTTTGCATGGGTGTGTAGTATACTTGGTGCAGAATTTTGTATTGTATTAATTTATTGTTGGCAGATGGGAAACTGTGGTGTGTGAATTCAAAACATCTAGCCACTGCCATTCATCCAAGTCAGTCAAGCAGTTTATATGGCTGTCATTTTGCTTGTATAAGGCAAGCAAATGGGCCCTGGGTACGCACAGTGCCAATTATTGGGTGTCTGATGAGGTGTGAAAGACTGAAGGGGGGGTTTGCATGATATAACTGTAGGTATCTATAATGCATTGTGTTAGAAAGATGGTGGAAGTTTTGTAGGCCTGTGAAAGTCAGGGTTTTGTTTTGGAGTAGTGATCCTAATGTGGTTATTCCATAGCTTTCCCACTGTATTGCTTCGGGATAGACCTTTGTTTCTCCGGGATTGATTTATTATTCCATAGAGGTGTGTGATCGATATAAAGGAAATGATGATGATGCACATCCCTCCCAAGGTATTTAGTTAAGGCCTCCCATAATAGGGTTGACTTGATGTGATTGGAAGGCTTTTCATTTTTATATAATAAAACTAAAACCCCTATGTTTTCACTATTTGCTCAAAAAATTTCCAGTGACTGATCGTGGTTGTGTAAGTTCTAATTCCTCATCGTGGAAATGTTGGGTGAAGTTAAGAATATAAGGAAACTGTGGTTTTGGGGGTCAATATTTCAAACTATGTAAAATTTTTTTGGGGATGGACTTGCTCTTTAAGATCCAGAGAAGCTCAAGACACCATCATAGACTTGTTTAAAAGAGGGCACCAATATGTAGACCACATTTACCCTTTAATACTCATTTACACCAAGAGGAGTTTTTTGCATCCATTTATTTTTAAAACTGAACAACATTTTTTGTGCTTTGATGCAAGAAATTTTAAAAATGTGCTGCTTACAATTATATCTGAAAATGCTTGCAATGCCAAGTTAATAACCTTGCCCAAACCTTCCTCATGGTGTATATATTTCTGTTTTGACAGGGCTTAAATTTGTGTTCACCAAAGCTTTCCTGATTCCAGTTACCATTCCAAAATAAATTATTTTAAGTGCACATGCATTGTACCCTACTGTTATTTCTAGCACAAATTCTTATATAACAGAATAACAAACTATGTTTATATTACAGCTTAATTTCATCCTTTTTCTGAACACGGTGCGAGTTCTAGCAACTAAAATCTGGGAATCAAATGCAGTGGGTTATGACACCAGGAAACAGTACAGGTTGGTTAGTAATAACAGACATGTCAGTTTCTATTGTTTTAATATGTGTTTATTATTTAAACAATATGATGGTTATCTTTCGTTTGCCCTTGGTTAAAGCATACCTTTTATGCTAATAATGCTAATAATTATGACCATGTTGTCAATAATGATAGCAGCCAGAAAGAAGAGCTATATATTAAATACCACTTCAAAGATGTACCTTATTACTGTGAGGCTCTTGTGGAAGCACATGCGCAGAGGCAAAGGAGGCAGCACAGGATGGAGCTGTCAGTAATTAAAATCAGCTATTCCTGCCATGGACTGCTCGTACCTGTAATGCTGTTTCCCTGTGCATATATCTTGAATAAAAGTCGATCCGAATACAAGTCGAGGTACCTATTTTTACCTGAAAAATTAGTAAAAACTGATTGACTCGAGTATAAGTTGAGGGTAAAAATTATGACCACTCACAAGCTCAGATATATAAACACTCACCACCTCTTAAAACACTAGTTTGGAATGTCAGGGGCCTTTAAAATAAAGTTAAGCGCACAGCAATTTTCCAATATCTAAAAAACTAAATTTAAATATTATCGTGCTCGTGGAAACACACCTGGAATGCCGCCAGCAATCCGCGCTTAAAAAAACATGGGTGGGTTGGGTATACCACTCCCAATTCACATCCTCATCACGAGGCGTAGCAGTACTTATAAACAAAATGACACAGTTCAAGTTCATGAAATTTAGGCTAGACCAGAGGGGAACTTATGTGTTGATTAATGCCAAAATACAGTCGCTCCCCATGAATATCCTCGCCTCCCACCCCCATTTAAGATGTCCTCCATACAAGAGGCACTACAGCTTCTAGCGGAATTCCCAGGAGTTCCGTCTGTCTGGCTGGGGGACTTCAACACAGTTCAGAACCTTGTATGCGATAGAATCCACCCTCCTGGATGGCAAGCCCCCGGCAACCCATTAACCAATTTTGCCAGGCTTGTACAGAGTATGCGTGGAGACTTCTACATCCTAGCCATGTAGAAAACTGCCACCCTCAGAACGGATGACACAATTGTATGTTCTACATAGAGCATACCTCGCCCCAATTAGATTAGCAAAGTTTAGGCAGGGGCGAAGTCCCCTATGTCCCATGTGTAACACGGTCCCTGGCACTTTTTACCACCTACTTTGGAGCTGCCCACAAATACAAGGATTTTGGCAGCATATTATAAGATTTCTGCATGACCACATGGGCAGCCCAGTGGGTCTGGACCCTAAAGTGTGCCTACTTGGCATAACAGACTAGCTGGCACTAGATAAATTCACAACTATTTTTATATGTGAAACACTGATAGCAGAACACTGGATACGGCCCCTATTCTTGCCTAGTGGAAAACCCAGATTAATGCCACATTGGCATATAAAAAATGTATATACACAAACAGGGGGTTTCCCAGTAAATACAACAAAATCTGGGACAGATGGGAAGTCTCCCCAGCGACTTGTAATGACTGAGAATTAAATAAAAGGAGACGCAACACCCACAGGTTTAATATAAAAGAGACAATTAGGGCTAGGCCACACTGCTGCGATTTTTTTACGTTTGCTCTTGCATTTGCACTTGCGTTTTTTTCATATCATTAAAAACGCAGCAACGCACCGAAAACGCGTGTTTTCAGGTGCATTGCGATTTGCGTTCCGCATTTTAAATCGCAGTCGCATGCGTTTTTCAATACTTAATGAAAAAATTGCTGCGCAAACGCAACAAAATTGCACATAAAATCGCATGCGTTTGCGTTGCAGTGTGACCGTGCCCTTACTCAATAAAACCCACCAAGGACCTAAGAGACAATGAACCAGATAAACACGTTTAAATTTGTTATTTAAAAGTTAATGTTTTAATTACCCCCTCATTAAAAATGTATGCAAAATGTATGAAATACAATACTAGGTCTTGGTATATGAGCAATTACACACAAGTGTATCCATCTTTTTTAATAATGATAACAAGACTTAAAGTGGTTATATGCTGTTTTATTCGATTCATGCACAATCAATATTGTATACCAAAATGTATGTAAATAACCATTCTGTCATATCTCAATAAAGTTCCTCCATGGGAGGGGATAAATAAAAAAAAATTATGACCACTACTGTCTTCTGATTCTGTATTGTTTTGCGACTTTAGTTGCCCTTTAAATGGACAGCAGAATTCCCATACAGTAGTCCCATACAGTAATAGCCAAATCCAGTATGGCTATTACTGTATGGGAATTCTCCTGTCCATTTTAACGGCAACTAAAGCCTCAAAGCAATACGGAATCAGAAGGCAATATTTTTAACAATAGATATTTCCTTCTGATTCTGTATTGTTTTGAGGAATAAGTTGCCCTTTAAATGGACAGTAATTCCCATACAGAAACCCCCATTTCCTTGGCACTCAAGATGTTTGGAAACTACAATTCCCAGCATGCTTTAGTAGCTGAAAGTTGTAGTTTCCAAACATCTGCAGTGGCAAGCACCCTCAGGCCAGATCCCACCCACCCCCTCCGGGTACAATGGAGGTAAGTGTTAACTTGCCTGGGTCTGCAATCCGGCTGCCACTCGCTCCGCATCCACTAATATGCCGCCTGACGTCACTAATCGGTGCCAGGAAGTGAGACAGGTGCTGAGTAGTGACATCAGCTGGCAGATGTGGAATGAGCTGCAGCTGGATTGCAGACTGTGGGGTGAGTGACCCTTGTATAAGCCCAAGGCTATTCTTAAAAATATAAATGAGGTAATGTCTCTTAAAAAACCTCTAAAAGTATTTCCAGGCAGCCAGTATCTGTGATAACAATACCATTTAGAGACAATAAATCCAAATGTTCAATGTGTTATGCTGCTTGTAGTGGTTGCAGCGTCTTCAGGAACAAAATCTATAATTTTCCCTCTTTTTTAAAGGGCATGTCCCACCCGTGCTTCCCAAAACTATAATCCCCCCACTACTGGCCCCACCATGTAGTGTAGTTTAATCCTTACCTCACATCCCAACTCCATCTGGTTCTCCTGTAGTCCCCCCCAAAGTTCCAAACTGCCCACCAGGAGGCTACAGGTCCATATAGGACACTGCCTGCTACCTGGCCTCCGGAGATTCCTGCCATGCGTGCTGCAGCCCTTCTCCCCCCTCCCTCTCCCTCCCTCTCCCATTCCGTTCTACTATCCCTCCCCTAGCATAAATCCCCCTTAATATTATGCTCCCCCATGTCCCCCAGCCCCAACCGCATGTTTTTTTTTTTAAAAAGCTCCCCAAACTCTTACTTACCTCTCCGCTTTCCTCCCCTGCACTGAATGACCGGCAGCCGCGTCCTGATTGGCTGCCGCTCAGCCAATCACAGACGCGACTGCCGGTCCCCCTCTGCTTCATTCTCGCAAGCAGAGGGCCGCAGTGCGGCGGAGGATCGAGGGGAGGTAAGTAAGAGTTTGGGGAGCTTTTTGAAAAAACAAATCATGCGTTGGGCTGGGGGACATGGGGGACATAATATTAAAATTCTATTTTAGGGGTGGACATAGCCTTTAAGCATTTTTTTAAACCGTGTGGATTCGTGCTATTGTGACCGAACCGGGAGTGTAGCCCAGTGAATGATGTTAGAACTGTGAAATAAATGTTTAAACAGTACTCAGTTGAGTGGACCTTCACTTTCTTCCTATAAAGTTAGTGGATACATTATATTGAATATATGGTTGATTAGATGTTTTACACTAGATAAGGATATTTAAACAAATTGGTCTTTTATATTTTATTCTATTTTTGTTTTATTTTATATATCTAGCGCAAACAAAACACATTTTTCAAGTCCTTTTTATTTCTATGTTCATTAATAAAACAAGTTTAAAAATATAAATATGCAAATAAAAACGTTATCTTTAACCTAGTGAACTAGAATATGTTAATTAGGGCGTATTTATAAAGCACTTTTTAGCGATACCGCGGCGTAAACAATCGTTAAAATAATCGTTAATTTCCGATCGTAAATCTACGATAACGAAATCATAGATTTACAATCCCCATAGAATACCATTGCGATAGTTTACTACCGCACAGTATCACGACGATTCGAATAACAAATACGTCGTACTTACTACCGCGTATATTAAATGACCGCATATTTATAAATACCGCCCTTAGTTGTTCATATGTTCAAATTAGTATAGTATTTGAGGTTAAATAAAAACATGTTTCCAACCTACTTAGTAATACCCAAATTTTACTGCCTAAGCGCTAAGCCACACTGCTGCACTTTTTTTGCGTTTACGCTTGCGGTTTTTCCATTTCATTGAAAATGCGGCAACACACCGAAAACTCACGTTTTCTGGTGCATTTCAATTGCATTTTGTGTTCCACATTTTATATCACAATTGCATGCGGTTTTCAATATTTAATGAAAAAAACATATGCGCAAACGCAACAAAATCGCACATGAAAACGCATGCGTTTGCGTTGCAGTGTGGCCGTGCCCTAACAGTTGATCCAGAGGAAGGAGGGGAAAAAAACGGTATAAGGGGAAAAAATCCTTCCTGACTCCCAAGTAGCTAGTCATGTGTTTCTCACCTTTTTATCTGTGGGGACCCCTTAAAAATGTTCATGTCTTGGGACCCCCTACATAAGTTTATGATTATATATTATTTTTCTTTGTCACCAAAGGATCAAAAACTTAATTTATACAATATATTGATAGATCTATAAATACATCTCTATTGAAAAAAATGCACTCAAATTCACATCAGGGTGGGAACCCTTACATTAAAACAGTAGTTCTTTTTGTTTATATCTCAGACGTCAACACCCAAACAATTCATACAGAACATAAACACAGAATGATAAATATAATAAAAATATCTGTTTTTCGTCAAAATGCTGGATCCATACATTTATGTCAATCTCTTGAAGGAACCTCCCATGCAACCTCTCAGGGACCCCTAGGGGTCCCCGGACCCCTGGTTCAGAAACACTGAGCTAGATTAACTCCAACTTTATATATCAATACCAGTAACATGTAACATTCTTTATGTTTAGAAACTCATCCAAATTATTTTAAAATGTCCAATGAACCTGCTTTCACTACTTCGAATGGAAGAGAGTTACATAGTTTTACCGTTCTTACAGTGAAAAAGGCTTTCTGAATTTGAAGACTTAACTTCTTTTCTTCCTTTGTTTAGGGATATCCGCGTGTCCTCTGACATGTAGTATTGTTGAACAATGCACCAGTTTATTGTATGGCCCATTAATGTATTTATACACAGTGACTATATCTCCACACAAGTGCCTTTTCTCTAGTGTACATAATTGTAACTTATTGAATCTCTCTTAATATTCAAGCTCCTCCAGACCCATTATTAGTTGACCTTTTCTGAACCCTTTCCATTTCCAAGATGTCCTTTTTGTACACAGGATTCCAAAATTGCACTGCATATTCCAAATGAGGCCTTACCAATGCTTTGTAAAGAGGGAGAATAATCAGGGAGATTCAATATCTTTATAATAATGGTAAACCCTACATTAACCCGATGTAATATCAGGTTAACCTGTATTTTACCCTTATTTTAGGGCACTGCGCCATTTCCAAAACTTTTTGGAAGTAGCGCAGTGCACCCGATTCCCCATTAGCTACGTTTTGTACTACCTTGTAGCACGAAACTTAATGTTGAAACTTAACTAAAGTGTCTTACCGTTTCGTGATGCAGTACCAGATATAATCACGTTTATCTGGTATTGGATCGTGCAAAAGTAAGTAGCAGGAATTTTCTATATAAAATATCCTTGAACATTTTCCTCCTTTGAATCCATATCCCTTATACAATACCATGCTGGCCCTTGCTGTTGCCGCCTGGCACTGCTTGCTACATTTAATTCTGTTATGCATCAAAACTCCAAGATTTAGCAGAGATTCACTTCTCACAGAGCCATTTATAGCAGCACAAGGATTTTTAACCTAAAATGCATCACCTTACATTTATCAGCATTTACAGGGAGATGCAATATCCCGAGCTAAGGGCAAAAATAAGTGCAAAACCCAAGCTAACTGATGTAATATAGGGTTAGCGAGGGTTTTTTACTCATTTTGCAATAAATTTAGAGATGATAATTGCACACATTT
Organism: Hymenochirus boettgeri; assembly: GCA_019447015.1. Taxonomy (NCBI): domain Eukaryota; kingdom Metazoa; phylum Chordata; class Amphibia; order Anura; family Pipidae; genus Hymenochirus; species Hymenochirus boettgeri. Next base: position 88,237,292 of record CM033477.1, read on the forward strand.
TTTGCACCAAAATTAAAGCCTTTTCAATTGTGGCTTTAAAGCCGCGCAAAAGGTTGCAACTTACCTTACGATGCAATAACAATCGCAAAGTGTTTACTACATCTCGGTAACAAGCGCAAGTGTATTGCAAAAGGGAAATTTAATGCATCTCCCCGTGAATCTCTTCTGCCACTTAGCAGCCCATTGTGACAATCTATCTAGACCCCCCTGCAACGATTGCACACAGAGAACTTGCTGGCAAAACCTACTTCCAAATCATTAATAAACAGATTAAATAGAAGTGGCCTAAACACAGAACTCTGTGGCACCCCATATTGACAAAAGCCCCATTAACAACTACTCTCTGCAACCAATTTTCTATCCATGCACAAAAGTGCCACCCAAGCACAAGAGACCTTATCTTCTACATTAGTCACCTATAGGGGACTGTATCAAAAGCCTTAACAAAATTATTATTATTATTATAATTATTATTATTATGCAAAAAATCCACATCTATACTACATCTACTGCTATGCCATAGACAAAATTCCTGCTCACAAAACATTGATTTAGCATAAATATTTCTTTTAACATATCTTCTAGTTGAAGAAGCCACTGTTCCAGACAGACCAATATATTTTTGTGATTAGTCCTAAGCAATGCAATACTAGGCAAAGCTTTTGCAGCATATGTCCTTTTTCCAGTTTAAATACAAATAATTAAAAATTAACCTTGAGAAACTCTTGATAGCTGCTTTGCTATGTTGTAAACAAAGTTTATTCTTTTTTACTAATTATACACTGACTGATTAATGTATATGTTTCTAGGAAGTTGGCTAAATCTACACTGGTTCTCATCCTTGTCTTTGGTGTACATTACATTGTGTTTGTGTGCCTACCGCACACTTTCACTGGACTTGCTTGGGAAATTCGGATGCATTTTGAACTTTTCTTCAACTCCTTTCAGGTGCAGTGACCATGATACATCACATATGTATTATGTGTGTCTATTTAGTTTTATGTTTCTTGTTTTACATCCTCTGTGATGGGAAAATACATTTTATCTATGCATTAAAACATTAAATGAACTAATTAATGAAACAATGTAATGTGGAAACATTTTTATTGTGATTGAATATACACATGAAAAACTAACTAGTCATGGGCTTACAGCTCATGTCAAAGCACCTTACAACCCATCCTATTTACAAACTTTAATAATTTCAATCTATGGTTTGAAAGTGGTGTGTTAATATTTTTTTATTCAATCAAAAAATTCAGGAGGGTTTTTGTAACTCTCCAGAGTCCCAGAGTATCCCTTCATCACAGATACCCCAATCTACACGATTTGCTTCGCCAAAAGATAAACACCTATTTTCCAGGAGGCTAGAAGCACCTCACCGGACATGGTTTCTTCCTGGACTTAAAGGACAACTAAAGCCACAGAACAACACTGAACCAGAAGGCAGAACACCTTAATATAAAACTAGTAATTGTGTCTGACCTTTATTGATGCGGGGGCACACTGGGAAATTTACCTAAATAATATATATATTGTGCTTTACTTCACAGCATTCTATTGTCACACAGTTTGGTCAATGACCATTATGTTCTGCACATGCTCAGTCTTTAGCTATGGCAGAAACTTGTTACAGTTGATCACACCCATTAATAATCTCTAGCCAATCCTTTTACAGGACAGATAAAGAAATCAATTCAAAGTCCACCCACACATACACTTTTACTCCTACAGCAGAGCTAAATGAAAATCTTATCTAATTCAAGCAGCGATAACAGCAGCCAGAGCTGCTTACCTTCCCATATTAAAGCCGTTTCACTTTCATAAAATATTTGATTTATTTCTGCGAATGACATGGAGATCTAGAGAGATTCACACTGCAACACTAAATGAATAGTAGTGCAACTAGGAATGTGCATATCAGTGAATTAGGCTCTATTAAGTTCTATGATTTGAATATTTTTGAATTAATATATTCATGCATCACATGGGATAGGAGATTGGGGTTCAGATTGCACATGTGCAGAAAATGTTATGAAGTCTAATATGTTACTGGCAAAAGGAAAGTCAGCTTTAGCTTTGGGGAAACAATCAAGTGTAGATTTTACTGCTTTTTAGAACATCCTCCATTCCTTTTCCTATAACGTCTTTACACCAGACTGACACATTCCACACATCATTTTAAATCTTGGTAATAATACATCCTTTTGGCTTTTCTTGCTTTGCCTCTGATGCCATTTATCAATAACAGCAACTCGCTGATCTTTGTATGATTGACACCTGACTTCTGCATCCTAATTCATTTTTTTTCTCTGGATTAATTTCGCAGGGTTTCTTTGTTTCAATAATATACTGTTACTGCAATGGCGAGGTGAGTAACTCATTAAAAGATTCTGTATATTAGTGGTATAGGTTCATGTGTTCCAGGAGCTATTATTAACTTTGTCTAATTGTTACCATACTATACCATCGGTCTGACAGACTGAATATTCTTTTATACCATTTTTATTATTACAGTCACTGGCATAAGGACTAGGATGCTCTTTAGTGTATACAGAGGGTGAAAATGGTTTAGCACATTTGACTTCTCTGCATCCTCTAAAGATGCTTACCTGCACATTATTATGGGTTGTTTTTTTGCATCATTCTATCTAACTCTGAAAGAATAAAATATGTAGTTATTATGCTGGGAAAAGGTTTTGTTATATTTTGATTCAAATCATTCAGAATAAAAATCTCTAAATTATTACATGAATTTAACATATCAACTGTAAAATGACTGCAGAAAAGTACTGTGCATACTCTGGGAATGATACAAGTAAAATAACTTTACAGTACTGAGGTGGTAAAGCACCTAACTGCTCAAAACTGTTGAGATGCCTTTCAGAATAGCACAGCCTTCCTGACATATGTCTGAATTTTCAGTGAATAGGGTAAAATAACTATGGCCCCCCATAATGACAAGGCTAGACCGCAGTGTTTGAAAAACTAAGAAAATTGGGTTCTAGAATAGGCAACTTTAACAAGTAAATATTGGTCTATTTTATTGTATTTTATGAGAAAACTATGATTGTGATAGACTTTTAGAGTTGAAGATCAGATGTGCTTTATGTTGTAGACACTATGCTTTAATGCTTTTTAGACAAAATAGAACAAAAGTGATGTAAAAGGAGAACTAAAAGTAAAATACTAAACATTTAGATAAGGAAGGGGCCCATCACCCCAAATTGCTTCCTAATTCTGTTTGTTTTCCAGTGGAAGCTGAGAGAACTGGCAGGTCAGGCAGTAGCCCTTTTAGTACTGTGGATGCAAACTGGACCCCCATAAGCAGTTTCAGAGAATATGGAACTTAGAAAAGTTCAACCATGTAACTTTTTAATTGGTAAACATGGTACAAGCGTCTTTAACGGGAATAGTTTTTGTAAATATACTTAATAACATAATATTAACTCCTGTGTGTAAACTATGGTTCTTAAACTACCATACTTCTCAATTTAGTTTGTTGTATGAATATAATGCAGATTTATGCTCACTTATAAACTTCTATTCATGTGTGATGCATAGTATAAGTATATAGCAGATTGTCATTATACATTGTATTTCTTTGAAGGTTCAAACAGAAATTAAGAAAACATGGACTAGGTGGAACCTGGCATTTGACTGGAAAAGCACAACGCACTGTGGTAACTTTAGGTATGGCTCAGTGTTGACTAATATGACCCACAGCACTAGCAGTCAGTCTCAAATGGTAACTAGCTCACGGATGGTACTGATCTCCAGTAAAGTCAGTCGCAGTTTAAACAAGCAGACTGATGGACACATGAATTTACCAGGGTATGTCAGAAGTAACTCTGACCAAGACTGTTTGCCTCAGTGGATTCAGAAGGAAACAAACGAAGATGATGAAAAACAAGTTGATGACATATCATTAAAGGAAAAGCAAAGATCCTTGCAAATGAGCACAGTGGCAGAGGTCAACAGAACTGAAATAGAGGAAACATTATAATTAGCTTCTCAAGAACAGGATCCTGAATAAATCCAACTTGAAACGGGTAGAAATGCCTTTGTTTCTTTTATTTATTTATATTATAATGCAAAGACAACCGCTTGCCTTTCTAACATTTTTGCAGCATGACTGGGTGAGTCTGATTTATATGAACTAAAGCATAACTAACCTTATTATAACAATTTCAAAAGCACAAATTAGGTATTATTTGATATTGTTAAAAAATAAAACAGATCAATTTACATGTTTATTCCATTTATTACAAATTCTAGAATATCTGCCTGCTGGAATAGGGTTGTTCATTCTTTGTTACATAATAGAAATTTTTTCTGGTATTATTTTAGTTGATGATTTGATGACTTTTCTGCTTGACCAACTAATGGCAAGTAATAAGAACAAGCCATCCTTAATTTCCAAATATACAGTATCAATAAAATGAATAAAAACATAGAGACTTTGAGAGGTTGAAATCAGAATCTATAAACTGTGAATTAATAGGTATGTGCCACAAAGCTGTTACTTCAACAAATTCAATCATGTTTTCTCATTCATTCTCAGGTGATTACTTTCATATCTGTGTTATCAGATATCTACTACATCATACATATCATAAATGAAGCTGACCACCTCAGTAATTTTCCAGACATTGTTGCCTATGATTGTATGATTTTTTTTTCTTTTCTGGGTATAATACTTGTACAATTAAATAATACATTATTTGGAATCTAAAGAAAATAGCATTCACCAGCAAACTCTATTCTAGATGCTTGTATCTTTCTTATTTTAATTAATTATGTTGAAAATGTACACATTTATTTACAATGATTTTGCAAAACAGGAAAATTTTATTTTGTAAGGAAGAACTATAGTGTGGTATACAGTAAGTGTTCAAAACCATCACTAATTATAATACCCAGGGTGAGAAGTGAGGACTTAAATCAGCAGGTCCTTACTCTCAGATTTGCCCTAAATCCAATACACTGTACCAGCACTGTCCTGATTGTAATGCCCCTTCTGCATTGCGCCTGGTCACACTCTGCATTTGACAGTCCAGGAAGAGTCCAAGGAAACAAAAAGCACTTCCGGTTAAACCAACTTTATTGCATTAGACGCATAACAGAGTCGTCATCCGACGCGTTTTGGGGAACACCCACTTAGTCATGGATTAATATGCAATAAAGTTGGTTTCACCGGAACCGCAAGTGCTGTTCGTTTCCTTGGAGTCTATGCTATTGGCAGTTTGGGACTGCGTGGACACACACTGCAATGCTGTCTAGGAGCGGGGCTTCTTGCTATGCTGATAGTCCAGGTAGAGTCTAGCTCCAACCCTCTAAGGGGGGTTGGGGCTAGACCAGCACTGTGTTCTTATCTTTAAAGGTAGCAGTTTAGGTAATCACTCTGGGTACTATTAGGAGAGGGAGGGTGGTTTGGAGCACTATAATTGCCCATTTATTATTTTATTTTGCATGAATCCTGAAAAGAATGTATTTTCCTTTCCATCTCAGCTACATTACTTTATTTTTACTTTCTAATGGTAATAGTAAATATTTATAAAAATGCAACAGTCCATAATTTATTTAGCACTTTTCATGTAATATTTAATTAAATGTGAAATAAATGTTTCAAGAAAAATATTTTTAAAATATGTTTGATGATATGAGTATAGGTCTGTTTATTGAGATTAAATGACTAAATGAAAAAATAGAAATCTCTATGCCTTGGAACTTTCATGTTATACATTTTTACTTCAATAAATGGTCAAGTGCTATATTACTTATTTAACAATAATTACTTTTTGTTAATTACTTTTTTGTTTTATTACTGAACTCGGTTCCTATGTAGAGCATAGATTGATGCTGAATTGAGAGGAGTAGTGGCTAGTCGTTAATGACCAAATTTAATACAAAACAATGGGAGGGGGGAGGTTACCCCTGCAATTGCCACCCACCCAGTAACAATCATCAGTAAATCAGATTTTACTGTTAATAAAACGTCCACTTCTCTGATACATCCCACATGCCTGCACTGAATTTTAGGAGTTATTCATGGAAAGTTATTATCATTAATTTATTGTTATTGAATAGGTTTTTGAAAATAAACCATAAGAGCATTTACAGTATAAACCTTATGTATTAATAATAATGTCTTTCACATTATAATATAAGAATATTAAGTTGCCTCAGAAATCTCTGCCTTGTATAAAAGCATGAGGCTAAATTTTTTACATTTTTTTTTTTACATGGAACTGACACTCAGAAGGTAATGGCATTAAAAATCCATTTTATTATCACGTGGAGGGCCACAGCTAGACCAAAACAATACAATCCCATCCCCCTCCCACAATATCGTTATAATACATAAGACTAGGCATTTTCAATTGGGAGGTGCAGTGGCAAGAATCTATATTACAGTCATTCAGTGATGTCACTGAGTGACTTCCTCTATTCCACTGCCCCTCCCCTTGTCTCTCCCCCTCCCTGTACTGTATTAGTCATTTATATAGGAAGCCCTGTTTATTATTGACAGACAATGTTGGTCCTTCTTTTTCTTTCAATAGGAAAGGTAATTAACTATATATACTAAACAGGGATTCCTATAAAGGTGGGTATACATTGGCTGATGCTTTGTCCTGACTGGTCGGCCAGGACAAAGGACTGTTCACCCCGACGAGCATGTGGTCCATAGAGCACCACAGGATTAGCCCTGGTTTTCGGACACGTCCAATCACCCAATTATCCATTTCTGAAGAACGAACGAACCCATGCTAAACGACCAATACACTGCACTATCGGTCGATCGCCCTGAAAAATTGCATTGTATGTACACACCTCATTATCTCTTTTATAATAACAGTAAAGATGCTTTTAAGATTGCACAGTCACAGGTTGCAGAGACTCCTTTTGAGGGTTTCAGTCGCCCTTTCCCCTTGCAGAATATTCATGTAAAATAAAAAACAGAACTTTTTTATTACATTGTAGCACGAAAACTAACACCTTTAATATAGAGGCATTGTCATTCACACTCCTTACCTGCCTGGTTCCCGTGATGCAGTAACTCAAGATTACTGCATCACAGGCACCTGGAAGCAAGAGGAGCTCGGAGGGTAAGTATTACACCTGGCTTTTAAAAGGTATGTCCGCCAAAGAAATCAACTTTGGGGATTTCAGTTTTATTAAAGAACGGGGGGTAAAGGAGCTATGTCGTACTTCCTGTTGTTCAATAAAACTGCAGGAGCGTGGCTTCACTCTTCTCTGCTGATCTTCTGATGAACTTTGTACAGTACAATGTGAATAGAATATCAGTGGAGGAGCTTGAGACTGGTTATGCTTCTTACCTTCACTCCTGGCTCCTGCAAGTTTTATTTTAGAAGGTAAGACATAGCTCCTTTACCTCCCGTTCTTCAATAAAACTGAAATCCCCAAAGTCGATTGCTTAGGTGGACATACTCTTTAATGTTATGTTCCCTAAGCTTGTGTAGAATGCAATATATAAACGGTTTGTTTTTTGCTTCTCATAAAGTTTACGAACACAGTTACCAAGTATTAGAAGTTGAATAGTCCAAACTTTATAGCCTACTCATTAACCTTACCTAACATTTGATCCAGTGGTCGGCAAAACCCCCCCCAAAAAAAACAGCTAGAAAGGAGAGAAAATATTCCTGACTCTAAATGGCAATCACTAAGTATCCCTGGATAAACCAGAACTATATTTATTGATACAAGTAATTTTCAATGTTTTTGAATTTTAGAAACGTATCCAGCCCAAACTTAAAGTCATTTAAGGAACTTGCTACTACTACACCTTCTAAAAGACAGTTTCACCAAGATGAAACTTATTTTCTGCTACACTTAAAGGATGTTCAAGAGTCCTTTGAAATATAAATGTATTACTGTATAGTATAGTATTTGAGGTTCAATAAAGACATCTGTCCAACCTACTCAGCAATACCCACATTTCCTGCCTAACTGTTGATCCAGAGGAAGGCAAAAAAAAAACCCCACCAAATTTATGAAGGGGGGAACTGACTCCAAGTTGGAATTTAGAAATATCCCTGGATCAACTCTACTTTATGTATCAATACCAGTAGCTTGCAACATTCCTTGTTTGCAGAAACTCATCCTGCTTTTTTTTTTTAAACTGTCCAATGAACCTGCCATCACAATGTCCAATGGAAGACCCTTTCAAAATTCTGAAAACCCTTTCAGAATTTGAAGACTAAACTTTTTTTCTTCAAGTCTTAAGTAATGTCCGCATGTCCTCTGACATGTTCTACTTGTGAACAATGCCCCAGATAGTTTATTGTACAGTTTCTGACAAAAGTCTTGTTGTCTGTGTATTTTGCAGTAACTCCTGCTATTAACCTGATTTTTAATTGATCAATTGGTGTTAGAAATAACTCATATGAAAAGCTAAAGCCATCCCAAATAATATTAAATGTACTGGTAAAAAATAGTTTCACTGAAAAAAGATTTATCTTTTAATCAAGACAGTAAGGTCAAAATGTTGCAAGACAAAAGTGTAGTGAGATCCAAATTTAATAACTTGTATGACTTCCATGAGCTTGAAGGACAGCATCCATGAGGTTTGGCAAGGATTCATACAATTTATTGATGAAATCATCAGGAATAGCCAAGAAAACAGTCTTGCATGCCTCCCAGATTTCATCAATATTCTTTGGTTTCATCTTCCATGCTTCCTCTTTAATCCTACCCCACATATGCTCAATGATGTTCATGTCAGGTGACTGGGCTGGCCAATCCTGGAGCATCTTGATCTTCTTTGCCTTAAGGAACTTTGATGTGGAGATGGAAGTATGCAATGGAGCACCATCCTGCTGCAGAATTTGGCCTTTTTTATGTATAATTTATGAGGTAGGTAAGATTTCTTGTTATTTTACACTATTGATGTTGCCTTCCACCCTGCAGATCCCTTGCACACCCCCATACTGGATGTAACCCCAGACCATGATTTTGCCTCCACCAAACTTCACTGTTTTCTGGGTAAATCTCATTTCCATGTGGGTTCCAGTCGGTCTCCTGCAATATTTGCAGCGACTGTGGTGTAATTCAACAGAAGATTCATCTGAAAAATCCACCTTTTGCCACTTTTCCAGCGTCCATCCTTTTAGCAGGCTGTGGGACTTGGCAAATGCCACACGGTTTTTCAATTGTCTTTTGTTTGGTGCTGGCTTATGGGCACTGATTGGACCATGGAGGCCATTTCGAGACAGAATCCGACAAACTGTTCTGGTGTCTTGCCGGGTCTGCCTGACCTGGGCTTGTCAAAAACTTCTGCAGTCTCTTCAAATCTTTTCTTTATCCTCTGAACTTGACGCAGAGAGACATTGAAGGTGTGCGCCACATCAGTAGTGGATTTGGTCTTTAGGCTCTTGATAATCAACACTTTAGTCTCAGGGTGAATCTTAGGCATGTTTGCAGAGGTCTATTTGCAGTTGATGTGAAGGTCTAGTGTACTGGGGTTCTTTTTATACACACCTGACACCTAATTGATCCATTATAAGTCACAGGTGAAGCCCATATTACAAGGAGACAACACTTATGTCTTTGCTAAAATTGACTCAATGGGCCTTACCAAGCTGTGAATATTAGAATACTTTTTTTTGTTTCGTTTTGCATTGAAACATTATTACAAAAGCTGTTTTGGGTAAAATGAACCATTTCTTGAAACAAAATCTGCATTAGAATTATATCTGTTGTATTCAATTAGATCAACCGGACTTGAAGTTTAGTTCTTGAAGACGTTTCGCTAGTCATTCGACTGGCTTTCTCAATTCAGAATGACTTGTACAAGAATCTGTGGCACTTATGTACCCTGGAAAATCCCAATTAGCATATCACAGCCAGGTGTTAAGGGCGTGATTAGATAGTGGCTAAGAGGTGTTATAGGAACGCCCAGAGTAAGGTGTCAAAACAGCATTGTACATGGCAGACAGATGGTGTCGAACCCCCCCACCTCTATTTAGGCTTGGTTTCTTTATTTTCCCATAAATGGCCTCCTTAACACCTCTCTTGAACCAGTCACGTTCCTTTGCCAATATGTTAACATTACAATCTTCAAAGGTATGTCCTTTATCCTTAAGATGCAGGTACACGGCTGAGTCCTGACCCGAGGAATTGGCTCTTCTGTGCTGGGCCATACGTTGATGCAGTTGTTGTTTGGTCTCCCCCACATACAAATCAGAGCATTCTTCACTGCACTGCACTGCATATATGATGTCGCTTTTCTTATGTTTCGGTATTGGGTCTTTCGGATGTACCAATTGCTGCCTCAGCGTGTTGCTCGGTTTAAAGCAGACAGGGATACGGTGTTTTTTGAAAACTCTTCTTAGTTTCTCGGAGACCCCTGCTACATGTGGGAACTAAACTTCAAGTCCGGTTGATCTAATTGAATACAACAGATATACCATGACCTGGATGAATGAGAACCTTCACAAGCATACTGCATTAGAATTATTGTTAAGCGGCACTTCAGGTCTATTTGAACACAAGCGACAAGACTTTTGTCAGAAACTGTATGTATTGTAATGTATTTATACACAGTAATCATATCCCCACGCAAGTGCCTTTTCTCTAGCGTACATAATTGTAACTTATCCAATCTCTCTTCATATTCAAGCTTCCCCAATCCCCTTATTAATTTAGTTGCCCTTCTCCAAGTCTCTTTTCTACTAAAATCCTCAAATCTTTTTCCAACAGAGGGCCATATTTATAAACCCGCTGTATTGCACGTTAGCGATACCACATGTTAACGTACAACAGCGGGCGTAAATGTGTAGCCACGACCGTACATTTGTGACAAATGTTCCTTAATTTACAAACGTTTGGTCATAGAATACCATGTGGTAGATTTGTGATAGTTATCAGACATTTACGATTGCTATTGTAGATTTACGATTGCGATTGTAAAGTACGGATCGTTTTATCGATCGTTAAAGGCACAGTATCGCTTTTTATTGGATCTTTATAAATATGGCCCAGAGATTCACTTAGCACAGAGCCATATATGGTGTAGGTGGCAGAAGTATTGCTAAACCCCAAACCATCAACCACTCTGCTACCCATTTTAATAATCTATCTAGGTCAGCTTGCAGCAATTGCACATCACTGAATGTTTTTAATGCTCTGCATAGTTTTGTGTCATCAACAAACACAGAGGCCTGCCTCTTAATACCCACTTTTAAGTCATTTATAAACAAGTTAAATAGAAGTGGCCAAAATACTGAACCCTGAGGCTTAGTACATTAGCTCAAATAACCCCATTGACCACTACTCTCTGTACTGGATCTAACAACCAATTCTCTATACATGTACAAATATAGGCCAACATGCCTCAATTTATACATAAGTCACCTGTGTGGCACAGCATCAAAAAACTTAAAACTAAGTAGACTACATTCACTGCTCTGCCAGAATCTAAATTCTTTCTTACCTATTCATAAAAACCAAGCAAGTTACTTTGACAAGATTACTATTTCTACTTACTGCTACAATTAGTTCTTGGGACATAGTCAAGAATATGATCCCGTAAAAAAGTTTCCAATATCTTCCCCAGCACTGATGTTCAACTTAAAGGTCTATTGTTACCAGGCTTTAAACAACTACCTTTTTTGAATATTTGTATTTCAGTACAGTACAGTACAGTCTTTTTCCAATCCAGAGGGGAATCTGAATAAATATCGAAAATTGTTATTGGTGATTTACAATCATTAGTGTTAAAACAATCATTAAAGGCACGGTATCGCTAAAAAACGATACCGTTCCTTTACAATTAGGGTCCCATATTCTCTGTCATTCATATACAGAGTGAAAAAAACTGTTTCACACATTTGCTTTTTTTCAGCATCCTCTGTAACCATCTTAGCCCCACTATTTAATAATCCAACATTCTCTGTCCTCATCTTTTTGCTATTTTTATACTTGTAGTATATCGGGTTGGTCTTGCTTAATTTTTTTTTTTTAAAGTTTTTAATTTTTCTATTTTAAATGCCCTTTCTTTCCATTTCCCTTTTTACCTGAGCATTAGGCCACACAGGTGTGGACCTATTTTTTTCTACATTTGTTCCCTAAATGTATGAATCTAGAAGTGTAATAGATTTATACACCTTTAAAAGCAGCTAGCCTCTGTTCAGTAACTTATCACCCAATCTATGAGTTGTAGGGATTCTTCTAATAGCATATACATTGCTTTCCTAAAGTTAAATGTCTTTATTAACCTAGTACACTTGTTTTTTGCAATCTATATTAAATGACAATATATCATGATTATTATTCTCTAAGCTTCCTGTCAGGAAAGTGTGTAGTGACTTGGCAAGAATGGGTTAACTATTGGTATTAGTTCTTGCAATAAAAATACCATTCCACCCTGGAACAGTCCTATTGTTTATATTACGATTAGTGAAGCATGGAACCAGATCTTCTTTTCCAGACAATGTGAACCGTGTATCTGGAATTCTCTTCAGCTAGGGGTCTGGTGGGTACTTTAAGAGGTGATTTTTAAGGACAACCATACATGTAAAATAAATGTATTTCGGTATTGGAATATGTAAGACAGAAACCAATATCATACCAATATCATGATACCCAACATGGAGCCCTTATTCCCTTGCCAAGGCGAGTTATTAATATCTTGGGAAATATGGATTACACACAGGTCATGTTTGGTATTGGAGGAATTGATAATTTATACAGGAGAGGAATATGTGGTCGATAACCCAATACAGTCTACATATCTACATTTATATGGAATCTGCCTAACTGAGGGGGAATGAATGCTTTTGGCTAGTCGTAAATCTGGGCATTCCTAGACACTCCCACCTCCTGCATAGCCAGAGAAGGGGGTGGTTCATGAAATGGTTTAAAAATCCTTGTAGCCCCTATAACTTTGATCATACTGAGGGGACATGCTAAAACCATGTGTAAGGACCAGATTGGACCAGATGTTTCTTCCTGCCCCAGGATACAGGACTTCTTCTAGTGAGTAGGGTTTGTGAATATTTTTATCCTTTTTATTTAATATAACTGTTGTACCTATTGTATGTCATTTTATTATAACACCGTTTTCTTTTATTTTTGTATTATATGCACTGCCCACCTTTTGGAATATTAAATCTAAAATTTAAAATGTTTTGTCTTTGATGCTCTAAAGGAACTCATTTGATAAGTTTATATGTGGTTGAATGGAGTGTTTTGCAGTGTAAATGCTAATTAACTCTGTGACTGCTTGTGAAGGACTGATGCTAATTAACCAGTTAGTTGCTGGAGTGAATGGTGTAATGTTAACCATTTAGCTGCCAGGACAGGGGTGTGCATAGTCAGTGAGAGTCAAGAGTGTTTTTGGGGCGTCTTTAAGGCCATAACTTAAAGTGGTGGCAGCGAATATCGATTGATTGGTCAGATCACGTGCCCAGCGAACTGACGTTCCCATTACTTTCAGAATGAGCTCAGGGTTATTAGATATTACCAGATCCAACAAAGCATCCTTTATAGCCATTTTAAAAAAGCTGTTGAAAAATGACTTAGATGTCTGAACCAGCATATGTATTTTAACAGCAAGGTCATTGCACAATTATTTGTGTCATTTTAAGACAATTCATAACTGATTTTAATTCTGGTTCTATGTTTTTATTCCTCTTACATTTCTTCTGCAATTTGCCTGGTGCCTAATCACTAATAATAACATCCATGCAGAAGACAGGATGTTGAATGAGAGAAGATTTTAAATGAACATAATAAAATGTAGAAACAATTTAATTAGAAAGAATAAATTAAAAGTATTTCAGTTTGCCTGGATACGTTTAGAAAACGGCAAAACAAATGCCCAGGTTAAAGTGAAAATGGTTAATAAAGACATTTTTCCAAGATTACTTTTGTTATGCTCTAGTGTAAATAATCCAACTGGGTTCATAAAATGTTAGTGAAGCAATAACAATTGATAGCTTTTTGTAACAAAAAATAATAAACTGTGACTGCCATTTAAAAGCAATGAATAAATGTATAGTATAGTATAGTATTTGAGGTTGAATAAAGACATACCTCCATCCAGTTCAACCCATCTAGCAATATCCTCATTTCCTGCCTAACTGTTGATCCAGAGGAAGGCAAAAAAAAACCACCAAATTTATGAAGGGGGAAAAAATTCCTTCCTGACTCAAGTGGCAATCGGAAATTTCCCTGGATCAACTCTGCTTTATGTATCAATACCAGTAACTTGCAACATTCCTTGTTTGCAGAAACTCATCCAGTTTTTTTTTTAAACTGACCAATGAACCTGCCATAACAACGTCCACTTGAAGACAGTTCCATAGCTTTACCGTTCTCACAGTGAAAAACCCTTTCCGAGCTTGAAGCCTAAACCTTTTTTCTTCAAGTCTTAAGGGATGTCCTTGTGTCCTTTGACATGTTCTATTGGTGAACAATGCCCAGATTTTTATTTGTATGGCCCGTTAATGTATTTATACACAGTAATCATATCCCCACGCAAGCGCCTTTTCTCCAGCATACATAATTGTAACTTTTCCAGTCTCTCTTTATATTCAAGCTCCCTCAATCCACTTATTAATTTAGTTGCCCTTCTCTGAACCCTTTCCATTTCAAAGATGTCTTTTTTGTACACAGGATTCCAAAATTGCGCTGCATATTCCAAATGAGGCCTTACCAATGCTTTGTAAAGAGGGAGAATTACATTGTCCTCCCTTGAATCCATACCTCTCTTTTTACAAGACAATACCATGCTGGCTCTGGCTGTTGCCGCCTGGCACTGCTTGCTAACTTTAAGTTTGTTATCCACCAAAACTCCAAGATCCCTTTCCAACAGGGATTCACTTAACACAGAGCCATTTATAGTATAAGTAGCACAAGGATTTTTAAGTCCAAAATGTATCACCTTACATTTATCAACATTGAATTTCATCTGCCACTTAGTAGCCCAATGTGACAATCTATCTAGATCCCCTTGCAATAATTGCACATCTTCTGAAGTTTTTAATGGTCGACAAAGTTTTGTGTCGTCAGCAAACACAGAAACCTTCCTGACAATACCTACTTCCAAATCATAAATAAATAGATTAAATAGAAGCGTCCCCAGCACATAACCCTGTGGCACCCCACTTAGCACTTTAGTCCATAATGATGAAGCTCCATTAACAACTACTCTCTGCATCCTATTCATTAACTAATTTTCTATCCATGTACAAATTTGACTCCCCAGACCAACAGACCTTAGCTTATACATTAGTCGCCTATGGGGGACTGTATCAAAAGCCTTTGCAAAATCCAAGTAAACTACATCTACTGCTATGCCAGAGTCTAAATTTCTACTTACTTCCTCATAAAAGCCAAGCAAGTTAGTTTGACAAGATCTATTCCTCCTAAATCCATGCTGGTTACTACTTATAATGTCAGTCCTTGAAACATACTCTAGAACATGTTCCCTTATTAAACTTTCCAGGATCTTCCCCACCACTGAAGTTAAACTTACAGGCCTGTAATTACCTGGCTGTGAACGACTACCCTTTTTGAATATTGGAATAATATCAGCCTTTTTCCAATCCAGAGGCACACCACCGGATATGAGGGAATCAGCAAAAATAAGAAACAATGGCCTAGATAAAACTGAACTTAGCTCCTTAAGTACCCAAGGATGTATTTTATCCGGTCCAGGATTTATTAATATTAACCTTATTTAGTTCTTTCTGTACCATATCCTCGGTTAACCAAAGTGCACTTAAATCTTTTATACCATTATTGCTACTATACTCTATGATATCTGCACTTGGATGTTCTATAGTGTATACAGAGGGGGGAAAATTATTCAAGACATTTGCTTTATCGCCATCCTCCGTAACTATCTTATCCCCATTAATTAATGGTGCCACATTCTCAGTCCTCATCTTCTTACTATTAATATACTTTAAAAGAAATTTAGGCTTAGTGATGCTTTGTTCAGCTATCCTAACTTTATTATTAATTTTAGCTAGTTTGATTGCTTTCTTACACTCCTTGTTACAGTTTTTATAATCCCTAAAGGCCCTCTCCGTTCCCTCGGCCTTAAAGGTTTTAAATGCCTTTTTCTTCCTTTCCATTTGCCTCTTTACATCAGAATTCAGCCACATGGGTGCGGATTTATTTTTTTTACATTTATTCCCCAAGGGTATACATTTAGATGTGAACTGGCTTAAAATCCCCTTGAACACAGTCCACTTCTGTTTAGTAATTTTACCTGATAATACATTATCCCAGTTGACATTCTGAATAGCTGCTTTTAACCTGAAATTTTGCCTTCTCGAAATTAAATGTCTTTGTTAACCCAGCGCACTTTCCCCCATAATGAGCACACTCCCCAAACTTGCAGCCCTCGTCAACTGCATATGAAGTTGACTCACCTCCTCTCTACTAGCATTTGGCGGCTTATAGCAGACACCAACAATGACATTACCCCCTTTCCTGTTGCCTAATTCCACCCATATTGCCTCCACTTTATCATCCATATCGCCAGTTATCTCTTCTTTTAAATTTGGCTTCAATTCTTTTTTAACATAAACACATACTCCTCCCCCTTTCCTTTTTTTTCTAACCTGCCTAAAAAAGGCATATCCTTCTATATTTACAGCCCAGTCATGAGAACTGTTCAACCACATTTCTGCTATACCTATTACATTATACTTTTCATTCAATGCCATAATTTCCAATTCACCCATTTTGTCAGCCAGGCTTCTCACATTTGCAAACATACATTTTAGATTATGATCCTGTAATTTATTTGTGCACTTTAATACACATGCCTCCCTATCCCCTATGCTAGCCCCACCCCCCTTTCCACCCACCACTGGCCTATCTACACCCTGCTTTCCTCCTGGGCTATCTATCCCAGTGAGACTGCTAATATCCTCCCCCCCAAACCTAGTTTAAAATCTCCAACCTTCTAGCCATCTTCTCCTCTAAAACAGCTGCACCGCCATCAGTGAGGTGCAACCCATCCCTACTAAAGAGCCTGTAGCCGACAGCAAATTCTGCCCAGTTCTCAATATACCCAAACCCTTCTTCCTTACACAACTCTCTTAGCCACGCATTAATGCTCCTAATTTCGCGCTGTCTCCCTGGCTTAGCACTTGGCTGTGGTAGTATTTCTGAAAACACTACCGGTGGATGTTCCCTTGTATTTTGATCTTTTGCCCCTAGCTCTCGGAAGATCATGTCATTAATGGACTTCACCTCCTCCATCTAACTTTGTCAGGCACCAATGTGAACCAGAGATCGCCGGGTTCACACCGCCCCACCCACATGCCGAACTCTAGCACCAGGCAGGCAACACACAAGTTCAGCATGTAGGGTCTTGTAACAGGTGTAAAAGTTATTTATTTGGAAAAAAAATAACTCTTATTGAAGATATTTTTTCTAGAAAAAATAAGGAGATTTTGCATTTGTGTTAAACCTTATGCAAGTCTAAATTAAAATAAGGTAGCTACAGTATAAATGGAATACTATGCCTGAAGCTATATAGTATCATAGCAACGTTGGTAAATGAGGCTTAATAAAGACATATGTCCATCTAGATTAACCTTTTTTTTTACCTTTTTTGCCCTACCAATAATGCCCGATCTAGATGAACTACATGTACTGTATAGCCTGTAGACAAATCATATGTGATGCAATGGTAATTGGAAAGAATTCTAATTTTACTAATCAATAAAAAAATGTATTAAAAGTTTTTGGTAATTGTTATCCATACCAGTTATGGTGGACTAATTCTAAGGTGGGACAGGAAATAATTCACATTGGCAGACAAATAATATATAAGACCTTCATATATAATTAATGGTGATATAAGATCATTGACTTATCAGTTTAGTCAATATAATTTCATAATTTCTGTTTGTTATTTATTATGGTAACATTTGATTTTAAAAAGATGTCTATCCTTCTCAAATCTAATGAACTTATCATGCCAACTTCTAGACACGATTGCACTCTAGAGATGCCCACTACACTAATACAGGTATTGCTAGTAGGCAGACTTTAAAATGGAGTTTGCATTGGCTGCACGGTATCTCAAAGACACCCATGCAGCTTGCTACAAGTGATGTATAATGACAATAATGGAAGCTTTTTAATGGCAGCTAATAGATTGCTTTTGGTCCCCAAACCTTTTACAGAAAATCACACAATGTAGCGGGAAATGCTATTTGCATATTACATTGAAGGTATGATGGACCCCTCAATCCATCAGATTGTACGAGAATAGAAGGCTAAGGTACAAAAAGGATCCTGCACACTCCCACAGTCCAATATTCGCACTAGTAGGGTGCTGGGTGCTCCAACGCAGTGGCAAACTTCACATATTCTCGCAAGGAATGCTGTGCACCAAACATTCAGACTTAAAGTAAGAAAAGGTGTTTTATTACCTCAGTAAAAAAACCCTGTAACGTTTCGGCGAAAATAATTTCCGCCTTCATCAGACACATACAAATCACAAATGATCAATTCGACCCTTAAATAGAGTGGAGACACTATTGCCATCTGGTGGCGGAACACAGAAAACAAAAAAGGCAAACATTAGAACATATTATCCAATATCATACATAGATATAATTAAGCATATACCATATAACAACTCCACACCTCTTATTACTGATAGATTAGATACATGTACCACCCCAAAGTATATATGCAAGACCCTTATTTTTTAGAGAGAAAACACGACAGACCCCGTTGACATTCAATCCCTTAGGTTGTACTGTACCTAGAGTGAATACCAATACGCCTCCCTGCGTAATAGACATCAGAGAATAAGGCTAAGGGGTATGATCCAGTGAGCAGCCCAACAAACTCAATGATATATCCCCCAGCCTAGGATTACCAGACCAGGGATTGGAGGACATTCTTAATTAAATAATTTAGCACAGCTGGACTGATTTGCATTATTTAAAGTCAGCCTTGCTATATATTTAGATGCGTGTCATGGGGGGGTGACTTTTTTTTCTCCCCTAGGCCAGCTTACGGGAGAAAATAGTGGAGATTGACCCTTCTTTTCTGTATTGGAAAAAAAAGCAGTGATTTTATAAGTGTATACATTAATAGATCTAATTATAGACTATTGGACTTGAACACATTTTCACATGAGAATTGGTTGAAAGAACATGAACAGAGAGTAGATGTCAATAAATCATATGTGAACTAAAGTGGTGTTCTACAGAGATTTTTTTATGGAGGTCAATTATATTTAATACTGTTTATCAATAATTTAGAAGTGGGTATTGACAAGTCCAATAATTCCGCTGTGACGTATGAGCACAAAAAGAGGTAGGCATGGTGTGCTGTTCCTGTATTGATTGCTTTTACTACAGGCCTCTCTGATACATTCTAGTTTGCGCTTCTCTGATTTATAATTAATTTTGGAACATCCACTTGCAGTATCACTGCAAAGGGGGGCATGAGCAGATTTCTAACCTAACCTCAAATAGGAGGGCATTTTAAATAGCCTCATTGTATATCAGTGTAATATACAAGGCTTGTACACCTAGGTGTCTGCTATTGGTAATATACTAAATTAGTAACACAACAATTATTACAGTCCTAATTAGTTTAAGTGGAATGTGTAAGGTATTACAAGTCTCAATGTTTGCAGATAATACAAAACTATTAAGGACATTTAAAGGGCATGTCCACCCTTAAAATAAAAATCTGCCAATAATTTTTTTTTTAAAAAGTTGAGGATGGAAGGGTAGTCACTTATTTCCAGCTAGTCCATCCCATCAGATTTGCTGTCTATGTGTAAGAAGCAGAGGACAATAGCTCAGAAGGAGGATTATGGGCAGGTCATTCACTTGTGTACCCAGGGACTGCAATCTCAAATACAATGGAGGGACAACTTAGGGCCAGTAAGTAAACTTACTTAGAGCCAATAGCAATCATAGAAATGTATATTCACTTGAATGAGTGGGGAGGTCAATCAGATAAGTACTACATGCAAGATCTTGTATAACTAATAGATTTTGATAGAATAACCATCTAATATGCAACAACTGTAACATATAGTGTATAGCTACCTTAAGTTGTAGTATACCAGTGGCGGGTGGTTAAAGTCAAAGAAAGCAAGATCTTGCATGTACAAAATGGTATATAATTCAATAAGAAACCTACAATTACTACTTACAGCAATTTAAAGCTCTTACCCTGACTTCTGTAATCTCAGTGTAACTCATTCAATTCCTGTTTAGTTCCATTTTCACTAACTGAGAAGGGAATGACATCACCACTAGCACATTCCCTTCCTCCTCTGTTTCGAGCCTGTGCAAGCAAAACTATGCGTGCTCACTGCAGATAAGAAACTCCCCCTCCCTTCCAGAAGAGCAAATCAGTGGGACATACAGAAAAACTCCTCCACACACAGTCAGGGTTATTCAATAAAAGTTCTTATCGTTAAAATGGTGCTAATTTTGACCCGGCCAATAAATGTTAGATTTTAAATGTTAAATAATATCTGATTGGTTACACACAAAAATTAGCACCATTTTTAACGATAAGAACTTTTAATGAATCTCCCTGAGTGTATCCAGTAATCTGCTAAACGGAGCTGCAATTTATGTTGGTGGGCTCATCTTGCCTCATCATCATGGATTGTGATTTAAAACACAGATATATGTTCTAACGTCATTTTCATGGCTGATTATACTGTGAACTACAGGATCAGGAGAATGATTGATAGGAGGAGGAAGGGGGGGGAGCAGGTAACTGGAGTTAGAACTTGCACTTTAAAAAATTCTTTTTTTCCCCTACCATGCATTTAGGGTCAGTAAGGTAGTCAGAACTCTGCGTTAAAAATTATTTTTGGGGTGGACATGCCCTTTAATAAGCACTGGTAAAGCCTACTTTACAGTTCTAGACCTGCGTACAGTTATATTACTGTATCACTGGAATGGGGGAAGGAAGAGCCTGTCTATAATACATAATTTAAATATTAGGGTTTTCATATTGGTGAGTGAAGCTTGTTGTTAATACAAATTTTGTCATTGATACATAAGTTTTCTTGTTAAGAGTCAGAAAGTGATTTTTTTTTCTCCTTCTGTCCTTCTGGTATATTACATGACTTGAGACAGCACTCTCTGGGTCAAGTTGTCCTTAGCTGGGGAGGGATTGATGTATTTAGGGCAGTGGACATAGTCAAGTGCAATTGTTGCAAATGGACCTAGATAGGTTTGTCAAAATGACCAGCATAGTGGCAGACAGGACATATTTTCCACCACCTAGGCCTTGGTTGTCAGGATCTATAGAGCAGCAAGTCTAAAGTCCTCAGTTTTTTCTAAAACATGAATTTCTTACTGCAGTAATAGCAGAATGACAATGAATCACTTATATTAGCTCCTAAATCTTGGCAACCTGCCAAGAAAATGTAGAGGGGTAAAATGTCAACTGGTAAAGGCTGAACCTGCCAAGAGATCGAAATAGAAATAAAAGTAACTAATCTGGTTACACTGTCACCTCCTAATTGAGATGGACTAGAACTCGAACCCGAGTTCGAGCCTAACTATTCGAGTTCGAACGGACCGGACTTCTCGGACTATCCTGGACCAATTTTCTCGGACTTTCGATAATTATTGAATTTTCAAACGTTCGACGCCGAATATAGGAGTACGAATATATACCTATACACGTAGTAAAATATCGAATTACCGAAATCCGTGACTAAATGTCTATTATACCATACGCTGTAAATACCGAATTATCGAATCTGCAAGTAAAATGTCTATTATAAAAATATGCGCGTAAACCGATTACGAATCCACAAGTAAAATGTCCATTATACCTATAAGAGAGTAAATATCGAATTATCAAATCCACGAGTAAATGTCTTTTATACCTATACGCGAGTATACAACGAATTATCGAATCTGCGAGTACGTTCAGGGATAATTATCGAATGTTCTAATGCGAGAGCCCGAAAGTAGCGCGCGTGAAGTAAAATCAAATTTTCGAAAGTCCTGGAATATTCGAACATTGTTCCCCAAACCATTTTCCAGGTCCCACAGCCACTTACATTAAGTTACTATTGATATTTTAATTGTATTCATTCAAACTATTTGACTCCCATTAACTATAATGGGTCCGTTTTCGAACCTTTCCATATAGAAAGTTTGCCATCTCTACTCTAATGAGAAGAAAGCAGTGAATGGACCTGGCCTTATATCTTATGGATACAGCACTTTATGGTGGGGACTTATTTATTACGTAGGTAAAGTTTGTAGAATGAGATAAACAATACAGACTGTGTTATAAGCTTAGAAGGCAATGTACTGAGGCGGTATTGCTCTCTATTGCCTCCTCTAGGCAATGCACTGAGCGGATAACGTCCTCAGTGCATAGCGAATGGGGTTTCCAATCTGTGGCTATATGCTGGCGTTAAAGTTTCTGTCTTGAAGAGCCGTTATTGGCTCGGTACGTAGTTTGCAGCGGTTGCACAACACAGTTTTTGCATACCGCGCAACCGCCTAAAGTTGTATGTCTTAAAGTCACGATAACCCTTGGTACTTGGGTTAACAGGACTTTTAAGGATAAAGCCAACAAGGGCTCCGTACATGGCCCTGTTTATATGTAATCTTTGCACCACAAAGTGGTGATGGATTGCAAATAAAGCCTTCACAGCCAAGTCTTTATCGTTTGTTCTCACTCTACCAACTTTAGACTATGGAGTTATTTTTAAACAATTGCTATTTTTGTCCATTTAGCTATTGCGGACATCGCAATGAAAAAGATTCATGAGTAGATTTCAGGATCAAGAGTGGCGTTGGTGGCAGTGGCAACATCGGCAGCGTTGATTTTGGCAGTCACTGGCAGCCATGGTGACATCATGGGAAAAGAAGAAGGTCGAAACCTAAAAAATGCCTTTTTAGGACCAGGGTAGTTTTCGGTTTCGAAAAGTCCTTTTATAGGATCAGAAGGACTCTGGATTATAGAGCCAATGGGGACCTCTTAAGCCCCAAAAGGCACTTATCAGTGCCGCAAAGGCACTGATAGTGCGCACCCGCACTACACACACACCCCATGGCAGTTATCACAATCACGTCAATGATTTCCGCCACCGGATATTGGCGCTTTTTTAATTAGTTAAGTCCTATTTTGACACAAACTGTATAAAAAGTTTTGAAACCAAACAAATGTTCATTTTCAAGTCAAATCACCCTGAATGTCTCCCCTCGGCTTATACTCGTCTGGCTGATCTGGATGCTTGAGCGAGCAGCTAGACAAAATTACATAGCCCTAAAATAAACCTGTACGCTGTAACACAGAATCCTCTTGATTCCAGAGGGTTAGGCAATTGTTATCCTGCTCACCCAAATCGGCCCAGGCTGCAGGGAAAGAAAAAATTATAAAAGTAACATATCACACACAACAGGCTGCACAGAAAGTTATGCAGGGCACATCTGTGTATGGGGCTGTATTGGACTTTTTATAGGCTGTGTACTAGACTTTCTATGGGGTTGTGGGTTGTGTATGAGGCTTTCTATAGGTCTGTGGAACAATCTATGGGCAGGTTACATGGCAGCTTCTTTAGAAATTCTTAAATTTGATCTAATTGAAGATAGCCATTCAGTACCTTTCACTGGCACTAAGGAAAAAACTTTAAAAAGGAAAGTGGAAAAAAAACATGTTTAAAATCTTAGTTTAATATTAAAATACCTAGTTACATATTCTCCTCCATTGGAAAATCTTTGAATTATACTATTGTCAACAGCTATTGTCTGCTGTTGATATTATTGAGCTGACATTTCAGGTTCTGTAGGGTCAGGGCCACTCTTGCCATGAAGCAAGATGGGATTGGAGGGCGCAGCTTCTCTGCGGTGTAATAACACAGCAGTTGGAGCACTTTGACTGTTCAAGACTTTGC
The DNA here is from genome assembly GCA_019447015.1 of Hymenochirus boettgeri. Classification (NCBI taxonomy): domain Eukaryota; kingdom Metazoa; phylum Chordata; class Amphibia; order Anura; family Pipidae; genus Hymenochirus; species Hymenochirus boettgeri. The sequence continues at coordinate 88,261,197 of CM033477.1, forward strand.
ACATCCTTAGGGAAAAAAGGAGACATGGGTTAAATTCTCTCTATATACAATTCAAGCAACGTCGGCGGTAGTTATTATTTGATGTCAGCAGTAGTTGGATATCGGCGAGTTGTCCTCAGATATCGGCCCAGCACACTGGTAGGCCATGCAACTGGAAGGCACAGCTTACAGGTAGCCCTGCACACTAGTAGGCCCAGCACACTGGAGGCCATGCACACTGGAGGGGCACAGCTTACGGGTACCCTGCACACTAGTAGGCCCACCTCGTGCCCCCCCCCCCCCCAATAAAATGCACACAGTGTGTAGAACACTCTCAGAATAGTAGCATTTGTAAGGTAAGCAATGCACCAAAAAGACATACGGGTATCCTGTTCTTGCATTGCCCTGATTGGTTGGAGTCCCCCAGGCCGTCAACTCACTATGCACAGGTCAGGTACTATGTACACAATGCAGCAATCAAAGACAATGATAAAAAAAATTAAGAAACATACTGCCAGCTGCCGGCATTATGTTTTTCACAGGGGTCCTCACTGTTAACATAAGTTCATCGCTTCATGGAAGGGTGGCCCTGACCATTACAGAACCCTGACATGTCAGCTCAGTAATATCAACAGCAGGCAATAGCAAGGGGTATAAATTCAAATGATTTTCAAATGGAGCCAATATGTAGAATAAACTAGGTGTATAATGATAATGTATTAGAATTTTAAAAAATATGATAATTCCCGGGATAATTATTGAATTTCGAATGCAGAATCTCAAAGTAGTGTGCATTGAAGGAAATGACTTTATTTCAAGTTCTGGCCATTCCCCAGACCATTTCCCAGGCCCCAAGCATGTACGTAAAGATCATTGCTATTTTAATTTTATTTGAGTCTGAACATATTTAAACTATTTTTCCCATTGATTTTAATGGATCCGATTTTTGATTTTCAAATTTTAAACTTTTTCACAAGTTCTAAAATCCGAAATCTTATGGATTTTTTGAAGTTCTTTTCATCTCTAGCTGTTAGTATTAATTTTTTTAGCCTGGTGAACACAGACTGGGTAGGATAGTAGAAGAGTTCTTTGATTGTGTTTTTCTTTTCTTCATATTAAAGCTTAAAGTGCAAGTTCACTTTCAAATGAAAAACTTCATACAAGTAAAGTATACAAGTAAAAGAACCCAAAAACCACATAACCATAATAAAGAACTGAGAGAGTAAGTCAACCTGAAAAGCTGCCTGATGTCTGATCCTGGTTCTTCCAATTAGCGGCTTATTAGCAGTGGATGTCAGACTTCACAGCCATTGACTCTAAATCCTATTCCCCAAACTGCCTCCTCTGGTAATGTAATGCTTGTAAAAAAGCTTGGAGAGTTTGAATAGAAGAGCGAACTTTAATACACAGAGGGAAGGGGAGAGCATTATTTGCTGTGTAAATTAGCCCTGTGTCTGTCAACTTTCTACTCACCTTTTTGTAACATGAACCATAATATGGAATTATTGTCAAAATATCAGGGATCTGCCTAGGGCCTCCACGGTCCCGCTCCTTACCCAATGGGAGGTGGCTGGGAGGGGCTTCCACTGCTTCCGGGGCACAAGTGGTGAAATCCTGCCTGCACGTACTTAGATTGCGTTGGTGACATCACTCCCAGAAGAGCCTTTATTGCCGTGTGCACCGAGCAGGTAAGCGATGACCTTTGTTTCCCCCCCTATGCTTGTCTCCCTGTTCTTGTGTTTGTTTTTTCCTGTTCTTGATTATTGTTCTCAGAGCTGTCTAGTTATCTGCAATACTTCCTTACCTTCGCCATTCCAGTTACCTGCATAATTCCTTACCTTAGCTGTGCCAGGTCACTTGCAATACTCACATATCATTAACTGCTCCAGTTACCTGCAATACTTACCTACATTCAACGATTCCAGATACCTGCAATACTCACCTTACGACCAGCCTTCCAGTTGGCTGCAATACTCACCTTTACCACCACTGCCTAGCCATTCCACTTTTCCTGCAATACTATCACCTTACCACCAGCCTTCCAGTTACACTGCAATATACCTTGACCTACAAGCCAATCAGTTGCCTCAATACTCACCTTACACCCTGTCATTCAGTTACCTTCAATACTTACCTTACCACCAGCATTCCAGTTACCTGCAATACACCTTATCTCAGCTCCTTCAATATCCTGCATATAACCTTACACCAGCATTCTAGTTACTCAATACTCCCTTACACAGCTTCCAGTTTCGCAATATCACCTTACAGATTCACATACTGACATCATTATACCAAACAACACATTACAGACCTATTCACTACAGCCGTACTCTTCACAATTCTTACCAACAACCTTACAAATACATACACAAAAACATACCACAATACCGCCAGCCACATTCGTTCTTGCAGTACCCACCTTATCATCAGCTGCTCCATATTCTTCATTCATTCGTTACCACTAGCCGTTCCAGTACCTGCAATACTCAACTTCCCACCAGCCGCCCAAATCACCTGTAGAAAGTCACCTGCAGTATTCACTACCATAAGCCACTCTAGGTCTCCACAGTACTTACCTTACCTCCCTTATTTTGTGACTGTTTCCAGTGTGTGTCTAACTTCCCTTGTACTCTTACCCACTGAGTCCTGGGCAACACCCACATCAGTGTGCACCCAGGCTCAGGACAAGTAGTCTGCTACCATCATCATCGAGGCTCCATCCATCGGACCCGACTCAAAAACTGATGTAATTCAGCCTATGGAGAGTTTCTAATTATGGCATGTTTATGATCATAAACATGTTGCTAAAGCTTTTATGTTGTACTAATGGACTTTCACAGGCAAAAGGATATGATATGGGGCTGGCATTGATCATTCATTTTCTATGCTTAAATATTTATGTTATCTAAGCAGATTAAAATAAACACTAAGAACGCTGCTTCATCTTTCTCTGAGATAAAATAGAGCTCTTTAATTTTTTCTTCAATTACAAAAACATACAACGACTAACACCTTGTAAATGCTTTTATTTGATTCATACATAATTAAAAATAACTCACACATCCCACAGACTGTCAATTATTCTAACACAAAATTTGGGGGGGATTCTCCCTCTCCCTATTCAGGATCACTTCATTCCTGAACACATGTATGTTTTTTAGAATTTTGAAGCAGATGGTCGGGATTTTTAGAATGTATTCTGAATGCTCTCTTTTTATCTAAACATAACATGGATTTTAGTGTAATATTGCCTTAAACCTTTGTTTACCAAATGGAAAAACCCTTGGATTGTAAATAAAACTGCTTATACTGTATATGCAGAATGCTGACTATTCGGTGTAATACAAATATCATTATTTTGAACTGCTCGGCCTTTCATTCTCATATGAATCTTGAATAGTAATACCTTAATTTAATTGATATTGTTAGAAGGTGATTCATCAAGTCATAACATGTTGGTTTTTGTTCTGTTCGCTGGGCACTTTGCAACTTTTAAAAAACCAAATGTTTAGTTACCATCAAAATATAATATCATAAATATATATATATATATAATATATATATATAATTATATATTTATATAGTCCTTTACTTTATTATAACAAAAAAAAAACTATCTTTACAGTTCATAGCATACATGGATGTAAGAACAGAATGTTAACTTCAGTAAAAATAAAGTAAATCTAAAAAACTGAACCTGCAACAGTATTCTGTCTTTCTAAAAGCAAAGCTCTTACCTCTACCCTAACAGAGATTCTATAGGAACACTAGTACATGTAGAATCTTTTTATTTTGCTAGGAACATAATGAAACAAATAAATGGGTAAGTCTGGGGATTTGAAATTTGTAAGTTTATGTTTCCAAAACTAGCACTTTACCACATGCATCTCCATTGCATAACAGAAAAATCCAGATACATTAGAAGCTTTATCTTTTGCTAGGAACAAGATAATAATTAAAAAAAAAGTTACAACAGATATCTCCATGCGATATGGAAGTCCCTAATAAGACTTTGAATGCTGCTTGTTACCCTGCAGTTTATTTACCAGCACTCAGCAACTGATAGATAAACTGCAAAAAAAAAAATCTTTTCTCCCCGAGCACCTATACATGTAAGATTATTCTCCAGTTAAGTTGCATTAGTACCAGTATTCACTGTCTTTATGCACAAACAGGGCGATGTTATAAAAGTTCTTATTGTTAAAAGTGCTGCTAATTTTGCCCTCACCATCAGATGTTATCTTTCAAATAGAAGCTAACATCTGATTGGATTGGGCAAAAATTAGCACCATTTTATTACATTTGTTACATTAGCCTGAAAGTATTTTCTATACAGATTGTCTGCCACACTAATATGGAAGTCCCGACTTTAAAGCTGCTTGTACCCCACAGAGACTCTTGAATTAAAGCTAGGCAAGTATTTAAAGAATGAAGAACATACACTTTGGCTCTGTTCACTAATGATTATGTAAGGAAAATTCCAGTTTGCCTCAATTAGAGTAAAACAACACTGTCCCATTATTAAAGGGGTATAGATACAAAAGAGAAAATGTTAAATTGGCAGAATTTGGAAGAATTTTACAAGATGGAAGGGCAACATGTAAGAGAATGAAAGGCAGGAAAAAGCAAGTAACTGAAATAGAACAAGAAGGAGCAGCAGAGGACGAGGACAGAAGGAAGGAAGAGGAAGAAAGTTGCAGCATAATGAAGGATGCCATAATAAAAAGAAGAAGAAGTGTGGAATGGGATGAAATGAGGCAGAATGAATGCACTTTATTCAAACAAACTTAGGATTTTAAAGTCACTGATTTACTTTTATCCTATTATAAAGATACCTGCTTGTGCCTCAGAATAATGGGTAACTTTTGCTGTAACTTAATTAGCATTTATTCATTTACTGGTAGAAAACAGCGTCACTGTGGCCAGCACAACACTTGATATATTCAATTCAATTAATTGTGATAAACATTAAAATAGCATTTGCCCTCTTAAAATTGTCTTTCATGACAAGAAAATTAGTAAGCAGAGGCTTTAATGGAATGGTTCTATGGTAATTGTTAATGATTGCAATGATGTATGAAGAGCTCATCTCACGTTAATGCACACTATTGTAACATATCTCATTCAGCATATATACAGTAATGTTAGGATGCAGGCATGTTCCCTGATCATCAAGTTATTACGGTTAATGTTGAAATAAGTGAGACAGAAGCCCTTGGGGGACTTTAAAAACCAATGATAAAACTAGGCTACTACAATTAATATGTCTAAGGGTTTGAATATCAAAGTGTATGTCCCTCCAGAGCCTAGCTTGTGCCTTGAAAGTTGCTTACATCTTGTTAGTGATTTGTTGATGTAAGCTCTGCCCTCTGACTTTCCTCTGCTTTCTGCCAGTGCCAAGTTGCGTAACTAACGCCCCCCGTCACCCCCCGTAACCACTGGGGGAGCCCAGACGGTAGTAGTGCCTGCCACAAGCCCATAATCCGTGCAGCGTGCAGCCTTTTTAAACAGCCGATCGCGCGTATGAAGAAAACCTAAGCAAGATCAGCTGTTTTTGAAAAGGCCGGACCCGAATTTCGTTTCAGTTCAGAAGTACGGGTTTGGTTATAAACAGCTGATCGCGTGTATGTTTTGGCTTCTTATAGCAACACTGAAACAATGTTCAGTGGTCTGTTACGTAAAAACATTAATATTTGTACATAACGGTATATAGAAATTCATATAGAGCATTACTTTTCCAACTACACCCTATTCACTTTAGCAAAACTTTTTTTTATAGCTCTAACAACTGAGGAATCATATCGCTTCCCCCCCCTGACCAAGGTGTCTCCGTTAAAGTAAGTTCAGTGATTTTTAAAAAAAATATCATCTTACACATACCTAAGTAATTCTACATATTCTCTTCCATTTGCAAAATCACTGATTGTATACATTGTGTAGGATCACCATAGCAACCATAGCGGCGCTATGGGGCCCCAAAGCAAAAGGGGGGCTGGGCTGGGCTGTCCCTATTGCCTACATTTCTTTAAAATACTTACAGGGACATGTAATAAAACTTTATTATGTTTAAATGGTGCTACTTTTGCCCCAAACAATCAAATATTATTTACTATTGAAAGCTAACATCTGATTGGTTGCGACAAAATTAGCACCATTTTTAATGATAAGAATTTATCTCACAACCTGCTAAGCTGACACATAGCTAAAGCTGACCTGAACGTTCAGAACTACCGTGATGCCATATCCCGCCCACAGTACACTCCCATTGGTCTGCTGGGAGCTGGGACAGCATTGTCAAACTGTGGAATGTTAGTGGAGGGGCCATGTAGATGGCCAGCAGAGCATCATACACTGGAGTAGATAAAGAGGGTTCCCTGTCAGAGGGACACTTTTCTGCAACTGCCTACACTAAAACTAGTTTACTTTTACCCTGCTCGTTGGATAGAGAACAGTGTGTCGTACCCTTGGCTTGGACTTTGAGGAGTAGATTCACGGCCCTGCCTGCAGGGAGGAGGTTAATGGGGCTGTTACACATAACATATTTGTTAGGGGCCCATAAAAGGTTAATGGCTGACATGGCTGGACTGCTTGATTCAGGGAATGAAGTAATTCACCCTTAGGGCTAGGCCCCAACTGCTGCGCGTTTTTTTGCGTTTGGCGCATGCGTTTTTTTTCATAACATTGAAAACGCAGGCAGAACGCAACGCAAAAAAGGCACTATTTTGGGTGCGTTTGCATTGTGGATTTGGGCGATTGCGTGCCGAATTTTAAAACGCCTAAAATGCGCATGCATTTTTCACTACTTACATTACAACTGGCATGCCGAACAAACGCAATGAAATTGCACATGAACTCGCATGGATTCCGTTGTGTGATTGCGTTTGTTGTTTGTCAGTGTGGGCCATGCCCTTACAACTGCCAGGCTTTACTACTTGCACAGATATTTAAAGGATAATAAGACCTAGGGGGAACACTACAGGGCAACCATAGCAGTTTGCTTATTGGTTCAGGGAGCCAAGGGGGCCTCCGTCCCTGACGCATGTCCACCCTCCTAACAAACAATTTACCTTATGCAGTGGAGGACTGAGGGACCCGTTAGGGCTTAGGGGGCAGACTGCCCCCCAGGCTGTCTCTAATGAAAGTAGTTTACGTGCTATTAAATAATTTACTGGCAAAGCACGTGCCCCTAGCTGTTAACATAAGAACTGAAGACCCTCTGCCTGTCAGATATAATGATAGCAGCACAGTGTTATCAGACCCCCGTTTCATTAGCCAGCCCTACCAGATGATTACCAGTTGTTAGTCAGGCCCATGATCATTAGCCAGTTGTTGTCAGCCCTCCAGAATCACTGTGTTAGCCAGCCCGCCAGTTCGGTCATTACCCTTGGTTAAGTCAGCCCCTTAGCCAGTTCAAGTCCCCAAGGTCATTAGCCAGTGTTAGTTAGCTCTCCAGTTTCATTGCCCAGTGTTAGCCCTCCAGATTATTAGCCAGTGTTATTAGCCTTCTAGATCATTAGCCAGTGTTATGTCAGTCATCCAGATCATTAGCCAGTGTTAGTTAGCTCTCCAGTTCATTAGCCAGTGTTAGTCAGCTCTCCAGATTATTAGCCAGTGTTATTAGCCTTCCAGATCATTAGCCAGTTTTGTCAGCCCTCCAGATCATTAGCCAGTGTTATCAGCTCTCCAGTTCATTAGCCAGTGTTAAGTCAGCCCTCCAATTTATTAGTCAATTAGTTATCTAAACCACATCATACACTTTAAAATGTTGCAGGCAACCATACAAAATGAGAATAGTAGTGTTAAAAATGGGCATAACTGAAACAAAGTGTGTGTGACCTTGGTAAAGTGGGCGTGGTCAAACATTTTGCAATCTACCATAAAAGGGCCACTTGGTTGTGTTTTCCCCCCAGGCCAAAAGGTCCCAGTCCTCCCCTGACCTCATGTAGTTCAGCCCCCTGAAACCTCATTTTCAATTTAACCTGCTCCCAGATTTAACTAAAATGAAAACAGGGTTTGTGGGGCTGAACTACATAAGGTAAATATTTTCTAAAGTGGTAGGACTTGCCCTTTAAAAAATAAGGCAGCTTGGGCCACATAAGGGCAATGGTGCAGAAGTTGGGATGGGCATGTGCATTGTGCTCCACTGCTAACACTGGGTTAAGGGGGAGGGAGCATAGGTAGCAAACAGGGCTATTACTATTTGTTGGGACACAAAAGAAATGTACAGAATAATGCACTAAATGAATAAGCTCTGTTCTTTTGTACAAGAAGCTATATTTATTTTGATTTCCATCCTTTTGCATTAAAATCAATTACATGTTAAGTGTTTTTGCTGGTTTAAAATGATTTGTTCTTTTTTTAATGATTTCATGTTTGTGTGATTGGCATTTATATTTCATCTCGTATTAAAATAAAAAATATCTGTCTTTAATTTAGCAAATTATAAGAGGTGAGATTTCCACCTTCTTTTCAATCAAGACTTTTCATTTATATTATTACAAGCTGTCATAAATAAGAGCAATTATCATTTAGTTTTGAACACTAACCAGATTTATTGAATGTGTTATCACTAGGCATGTATATATACATTACAAAAGAGTAGAGATGAACAACACCGCAGAGTTTCATTCCGAATTAGGCTTTTTAGAGCAATAAAAAAAAAAAACAAGAATTTACTCCACCACTGGTACCTGTCCCCTTAGAGAATCTCACAGATCTACCCAAATGCTTCTCCTCTTTGCTATCGAGGTTGCCAAATGGCTGCAGACCTAATTCACTGTTGGTGGAGCTGTGCGGAGACCAAAAAACTGTGGGCTATATGCAAAAGTTTAATCCATAAAACTCTACACAACCCTTTAGTCTTGGAACCCTGGACGGCCCTATTTGATAAGGATATATCCCAATTACCAATACCGAGTAACAAACTTATACACAGCTTCTGTGCTGCAACCTGTAGCCTTCTTGCAGCAACATGGAAACAACTTTCCCTCTTAGATCTGGTGGATCTGCGAAAATGAACGCCTGACTCACCTTATCAAAGGCTCAATTCATTAATATGACGAGGTGTGGTCCCCTTGGTTTTATATTATGACAGATGTCGGTGGGAATCGAGTAACAGCTGGCATCCCCAATGACTAAAACAGGATGCACATCCCCCCATCGCTCATGAACAATTGAAAATCTGTTTTCGAACTTTTTAGATCTGCTATAGTGCTTGATATCCAATGTACTACCTTCGACCACCTCTTACTATTTCAATTGCATACTTTCTCAATTTTGAATGTTATTGGCTACATTGCTTGTATTATTTAATTATTAATAATTAATGTGTGATGCCAAGACATAAGATAGACACAATCTACCATAAGTTTATTACTGTGGGAACTCCCCTACTTATAGCACTCATGTCTTAACTTATTTGAAAGGTTTATTTGGTCTTTCACAATAAAAATTATTGGGGGGGAAAAAAGAAAAAGAATTTATTTGACTTTTGGAGAGTATTACATCCCTTGGACATAGATACCACTTACTTTTCATAAACACATAACATGCACTCTGGATTTGAAACCTTCCTTACAGATAAATGGCTAGTTTAAGAATTTATAGACTCAAAAATCTTAAATAGATCTTTTACCGACTAGCAGTTATCATTTCTATAATCAAAGAAAAATCAGTCCTCTGTCCTCCTAAGGAAACTAAATCCCATTTTACTTTCATGTCTGATCCACAAAATTCCATAAAGGAAAGTATTTTAGAATATATTAAATTTAACAACAATGATTTGGCACAAGCATTTACAATATGGAACACACATAAAGCCGTCCTAACAGGAATTATTAAAATATCAACCATTTAAAAGAAACAAAGATTTTACAAAAACTGAAGATACTAGAACAAATTAGAAGCTCCAACCTTTGGCCACAAACTTTCAAAATCTTAAAGAAGTTGGATTTATACTCATGATCGTAGATTTACGATCACCCATACAATAACATTGCGGTATTTTGCTACTGGATGGTAATGTTTATTCTTATATGTACAATCGCTGCCATACTTCTACATCCACGGTTGTACTTTTAAGATAGCTCGCAGTATCACAAATTTGTGATACCATGGGTTTTAAAATATGCCCCTAAATGCTAATCACACAAGGCCCAAAAGCTAGCAAACTTCTTGCTAACAAGTTTAAAAATCCAAGATTTCTTATGTAAAAAAATGTAAAACTTTATCATCCAAAATACATATTGAATCAGTTTGCAGAATATAAGCGATCACTTTCTAATAAATGACCCGCAACATAAATAATCCATTTTAATTAGAAATCAATGGTTTCCTAGAAAACATTAACCTAATTAATGTGGCACCATATGTTTGTTACGGAGGATGGTGGTAAAGCAAATGTCTTGAACATTTTTTTCCCTCTGTATACACTATAGAAAATCCAAGTGGCTGATGAGATTCAATGTTGATAAATGTAAAGTGATACATTTTGGGATTAAAGGATAAGTAAACTGTAAAAATAACTTTAGTTTAGTAGAAAGCTTTTTTTAAAAATAATTTTGACTAATTTTTTTGTTCTACACCCCCAGAGCCTACCCTCCCCGAGCCTTAACTTTTTGCTTCAAAGTTGACAGATTCCTCCTCCTGTGTTATGGCTTCTCCTAGTGAGAGACTATTACAGAATAAGGGATTAGGCTTTATTCCTAATTATGATACCAGTCTGTTTGATTTAAAAATTGGGAATCTATGTCTGTGTCAGGTGTGAGTGGGTTGCCCGTTTGGAAGCTGAGGTGGAGAGTTTAAGGGGGCAGCTTGCAGCATTGCGGGGATTGGCAGAACTGGGGGGTCAGCAGGCACTGGCTGGGGCCAGTATAGAGGTGGGTGGAAGAGGGACAAGAAAGGATGAGGAAGGAGGTAGTTTTGTTAGGGTTACTAGGGGAAGTGGGGGACGGAGGAGTAGGGGGGCTTCTTCCCAGATTGTCCATCCCAACAGATTTGCCGCCTTAGGTAATGAAGTGGAGGAGGACACCTTGGAATTAGCGTGTATGGAGGGGGCTAGTCCCTTGAGCACCCAGGGGACTGCCATCTCTGATACAAGGGAGGAGGAACGAAGGGTCGGGAATGCAAGGCAGGTGGTAGTGGTAGGGGACTCCATTATAAGGAAGGTAGATAGGGTAATCTGCCGCCAAGACCCTAAATGCCGAACTGTGTGTTGCCTGCCTGGTGCTAGGGTTCGGCATGTGGTGGATCGTGCAGACAGATTATTGGGTGGGGCCGGGTGTGACCCGGCGGTCTTGGTTCACATTGGTGCCAATGACAAAGTTAGAAGTGGAGGTGAGGTCCTTAAACATGATTTCCGAGAACTAGGGGCCAAGATAAAAGCAAGGACCTCCAGGGTAGTGTTTTCAGAAATACTACCGCAGCCACGTGCTAAGCCAGGGAGACAGCGGGAGCTTAGGAGCATTAATGCGTGGCTAAGAGAGTGGTGTAAGGAAGAAGGGTTTGGGTTTATTGAGAACTGGGCAGACTTTGCTGTCGGCTACAGGCTCTTTAGTAGGGATGGGTTGCACCTCACTGATGGTGGTGCAGCTGTTTTAGGGGAGAAGATGGCTAGAGGGTTGGAGGAGATTTTAAACTAGGTTTGGGGGGGAGGGTATTAGCAGTCTCACTGGGATAGATTGTCCAGGAGGAAAGCAGGGTGTAGATAGGCCAGTGGTGGGTGGAAAGGGGGGTGGGGCTAGCATAGGGGATAGGGAGGAATGTGTATCAAAGTGTACGAATAAATTACAGGATCATAATCTAAAATGTATGTTTGCAAATGCGAGAAGCCTGGCTGACAAAATGGGTGAATTGGAAATGATGGCATTGAATGAAAAGTATGATGTAATAGGTATAGCAGAAACGTGGTTGAACAGTTCTCACGACTGGGCTGTAAATATAGAAGGATATGCCTTGTTTAGGCAGGACAGAAAAAAAAGGAAAGGGGGAGGAGTATGTGTATATGTTAAAAAAGAATTGAAGCCAAATTTAAAAGAAGAGATAGCTGGTGATATGGATGATAAAGTGGAGGCAATATGGGTGGAATTAGGCAACAGGAAAGGGGGTAATGTCATTGTTGGTGTCTGCTATAAGCCGCCAAATGCTAGCAGAGAGGAGGTGAGTCAACTTCATATGCAGTTGGCAAGGGCTGCAAGTTTGGGGAGTGTTCTCATTATGGGGGACTTCAATTACCCTGACATTGATTGGTGTGGTGGAACTGCCATCACAGAAAAAGGCGATGAGTTCCTGAATTTGCTGCAGGATAATTTTCTCTCACAGGTGGTTGAGGTTCCTACTAGAAAAGGAGCTCTGTTGGATCTGGTAATATCTAACATTGTGGAGCGCATTATAGATATAAAGGTAACTGGAGGCTTAGGGAATAGTGACCATGAAATAGTGGCATTTGGACTTTGTTATCGAAAGGAAAAGTGCGCTGGGTTAACAAAGACATTTAATTTCAGGAAAGCAAATTTTCCCAGGTTAAAAGCAGCTCTTCAGAATGTCAACTGGGATAATGTATTATCAGGTAAAGGTACTGAACAGAAGTGGACTGTGTTCAAGGGGATTTTAAGCCAGTTCACATCTAAATTTATACCCTTGGGAAATAAATGTAAAAAAAATAAATCCGCGCCCATGTGGCTGAATTCTGATGTAAAGAGGCAAATGGTAAGGAAGAAAAAGGCATTTAAAACCTTTAAGGCCGAGGGAACGGAAAGGGCCTTTAGGGAGTATAAAAACTGTAACAAGGAGTGTAAGAAAGCAATCAAACTAGCTAAAATTAATAATGAAGTTAGGATAGCTGAACAAAGCATCACTAAGCCTAAACATTTTTTTAAGTATATTAATAGTAAGAAGATGAGGACTGAGAATGTGGCACCATTAATTAATGGGGATAAGTTAGTTACGGAAGATGGCGATAAAGCAAATGTCTTGAATATTTTTTTTTCCCTCTGTATACACTATAGAAGATCCAAGTACAGATATCATAGAGTATAGTAGCAATAAAGGTATACAAGATTCAAGTTCACTTTGGTTAACCGAGGATATGGTACAGAAAGAACTAAATAAGGTTAATATTAGTAAATCTCCTGGACCGGATAAAATACATCCTCGGGTACTTAAGGAGCTAAGTTCAGTTTTATCTAGGCCATTGTTTCTTATTTTTGCTGATTCCCTCATGTCCGGTGGTGTGCCTCTGGACTGGAAAAAGGCTGATGTTATTCCAATATTCAAAAAGGGTAGTCGTTCACAGCCGGGTAATTACAGGCCTGTAAGTTTAACTTCAGTGGTGGGGAAGATCCTGGAAAGTTAAATAAGGGAACATGTTCTAGAGTATGTTTCAAGGACTGACATTATAAGTAGTAACCAGCATGGATTTAGGAGGAATAGATCTTGTCAAACTAACTTGCTTGGCTTTTATGAGGAAGTAAGTAGAAATTTAGACTCTGGTATAGCAGTAGATGTAGTTTACTTGGATTTTGCAAAGGCTTTTGATACAGTCCCCCATAGGCGACTAATGAATAAGCTAAGGTCTGTTGGTCTGGGGAGTCACATTTGTACATGGATAGAAAATTGGTTAAAGAATAGGATGCAGAGAGTAGTTGTTAATGGGGCTTCATCATTATGGACTAAAGTGTTAAGTGGGGTGCCACAGGGTTCTGTGTTGGGGCCGCTTCTATTTAATCTATTTATTAATGATTTGGAAGTGGGTATTGTCAGCAAGGTTTCTGTGTTTGCTGACGACACAAAACTTTGTCGACCATTAAAAACTTCAGAGGATGTGCAATCATTGCAAGGGGATCTAGATAGATTATCACATTGGGCTGCTAAGTGGCAGATGAAATTCAATGTTGATAAATGTAAGGTGATGCATTTTGGACTTAAAAATACTTGTGCTACTTATACTATAAATGGCTCTGTGTTAAGTGAATCCCTGTTGGAAAGGGATCTTGGAGTTTTGGTGGATAACAAACTTAAAGGTAGCAAGCAGTGCCAGGCGGCAACAGCCAGAGCCAGCATGGTATTGTCTTGTATAAAGCGAGGTATGGATTCAAGGGAGGAAAATGTAATTCTCCCTCTTTACAAAGCATTGGTAAGGCCTCATTTGGAATATGCAGTGCAATTTTGGAATCCTGTGTACAAAAAGGACATCTTGGAAATAGAGAGCTTGAATATGAAGACAGATTAAACAAGTATGTGTATGACATTTTCTTTATTTGGAGTTCCACAGAAGCCAAATTATTTGAGATGATTGATTACATTAATCACCAACATGCCACTGTAAAATTCACACTAGAGCATAGCTTAGACTCCATACACTTCCTGGATGTACAGGTGGAGAAAACAGGCTGTAGATTAAGTACTTATATACTTATATACTTATATACAAAACCTACAGAAAGTAATAACATACTAACAGCAAGCAGTTTTCACACTCAGGTACAGTGAAGGGAATCCCTAAAGGGCAATTACTGAGAGCCAGACGAATTACCTCTACTGAAGAAAAATTTGAACAAGCCAGTACCAAACTCATTGATAAGTTTGTGGAACGAAGATATCAAAAACACGACTTGGTAAAAACATATGAGGAAGTTCGTACACTGAATAGAGACCATTTATTACAAAGATATAGGAGTAAGGGACCCCAAGATAAGAGAATTCCCTTTGTCACCACATTTGGTCCTAAAAGTAAAATGGTTAAGGAATGCATCTTAAAAAATTGGTCTATTTTACAAAGAGATCCCGAGTTGAGCAAATTCTGTAAAGAACCGTCCTTGTTCTCATATAGGAGGGGTTGGAGCATTGGTGATAGACTGGTCAAATCAGACAGAAACCATAAAAAGTACCACACGTTTTCTAAGTACACCAAAAATGGGAACTTTCCCATGTCTAAACTGCTCTTGCTGTAGTTCAATAACTAAAGGAGACTGTGTGACCCACCCCTTGAAGGGAACTAAAATACCCTTAAAGGGATACTTTACATGTGGATCAGAATCAGTTATATATGCCCTTAAATGCCCCTGTGGCAAAGTTTTATATTGGCCAAACATCTCGAGCAGTGAAGGTATGCATCTTGGAACATAAGAGATCAATTAGGTACGAACCTAATGACCAAAAGGCACATACCCCAGTTGGAGAGCACTTCTTTAAAAATAGACATGCTGCTGCCAGCCTTAGACGGCAGGTTTTAGAACACATTCCTTTACCCTCTAGGGATGGTAACAGACAGAAGATGTTACTCCAGGCCAAGCTAAGGTGGATTGATCGATTAGAGACACTGGAACCTTTAGGCTTAAATGACGCTTTTAATATAAAATGTTTCCTCTAAAAATGATACAATTGTTTTTTTTATCCACCTTCTTTTGTTACAGATTGAACATAGGATTTATTTCTTTCACAATGGAACCTGCAGGTAGGCATCCACTTCCCTAGCCTGTGTTTTCTCAATGGTTGATATAGTATCAGAGTGATACAATGTAATGATGTAATTGTATATGAGATGTATATATGTATATGTGTATATAAATAGGTAACATGTAACTTGATACCTGGCCAGAAGAGTGAGCTGGTGTCATATACATGTGACCACTTGTATATAAGAGGGTGAAGGTGAGGGTTTCTTTTGTATTACTGCACCTGTAGAAAGACCTGTTAGTCTGAAACATGTTGTGTCTCCTAACAATAAAGAATCACTGAAGCACTGCATTATTGGTTCCTGTGTGATGCTATCTTGTTATATTATCCAGTGTTATGGCCTCTGGAGAGACCCGGTAAGTAGGAAATCTCTTGGTAGCGGAAATCCAGAGGCCATAACACAGGAGGAGGAATCCGCAACTTTAAAGCAAAAATGGTAGACTACTTATACCAAAAATGGCTCTGTGTTCAGTGAATCACTGTTGAAAAATGATCTTGGGGTTTTGGTGGATAACAAACTTAAAGGTAGCAAGCAGTGCCAGGCAGCAACAGCTAGAGCCAGCATGGTATTGTCTTGTATAATGAGAGATATGGATTCAAGGATGAAAAATGTTATTCTCCCTCTTTACAAAGCATTGGTAAGGCCTCATTTGGAATATGCAGTGCAATTTTGGAATCCTGTGTACAAAAAGGACATCTTGGAAATAGAGAGCTTGAATATGAAGACAGATTAAACAAGTTTTACAATTAAGTACTCTAGAGAAAAGGTGCTTGCTTGGGAATATGATTACTGTGTATACGGTAAATACATTAATGGGCCATACAATAAATAGAGATGGTCGAACTATTGAAAGTTCGGTCCGTTTTCGAACTTTTGAACTATTGTAAAAGTTCGAAAGTTCGAAAACGGACCCATTAAAGTCTATGGGAGGCAAATAGTTCGAAAAGTTCGAGTCAAATACAACTAAAATATTAATGGTAACTTAATGTAAATGGCTGTGGGACCTGGGAAATGGTCTGGGGAGCATGTTCCAATATCCAGGACTTAAGTAAAATCGATTTTACTCTCACGTGCGCTACCTTCGAGCTTTCGCGTTCGAACCATCGAGGTAACATGGACATTTTACTCGCAGATTCGATACTCGCGTATAGGCTGTAATGGAGACTTTACTCGTAGATTCGATGTTCGCGCCTAGATACATGTACATTTTACTCGCGGATTCGATACTCGAACGTTCGAACATTCGATAAATCATCGAAAGTCCGGGAAATATCGAAAGTCCGCGTCTGAGATAGTTCGAGTTCAAGTTCTATGCCATCCCTAACAATAAACTATTTGGGGCATTGTTCACCAATAAAACATGTCATCAGAGGACATGTGGACATCCTTTAAGACTAGAGATCCGACACGGGATCCGACACGGAAACCCTTGGTTCCAAAATCAGAATGCTCTTTTTTTCTATAATTATCGAACGTTCAAGGATTATCGAAAATAGCCTCAAACATTCGAAAATACAATCGGAAACTTGAAACTTTTCAAGGATTCTCAAACATTCAAGGCTATTTTCAAAAATAGCCTTGAACGTTTGATAATTATCGAAAATGGGCTCCGAAGTCCCGAAAGTATGTTCCGTTTTTGGATCTTTGGGCTTTTCCCGAGATCCATAGATCTGAAAATGGAACGAAACTTGACAGTTTCGGCCATCTCTACTTAAGACTTGAGGAAAAGAAATTTAGTCTTCAAGTTCAGAAAGGGTTTTTCACTGTGATAATTTTAAAATGGATTTGTCTTCCATTGGAGGTTGTAATGGCAGGTTTATTGGATAGTTTCAAAAGAAAGCTGGATGAGATTCTAAAAACAAGCTGGGTTATTCAATAAAAGTTCTTGTCGTTTAAAATGGTGCTAATTTTGCCCCAACCAATCAGATGTTATTTAACATTTGAAAGCTAACATCTGATTGGTTGGGGAAAATTAGCACCGTTTTAAAGGATAAGAACTTTTATTAAATAACCCTGAAGGAATGTTGCAGGTTACTGGTATTGATACATAAAATAGAGTTGATCCAGGGATTCTCTCCGATTGGCACTTGTCAGGAAGTCAGGAAGGATTTTTTTTCCCCTTCATAATTCTGGTGGAATTTTTTTGCCTTTCTCTGGATCAACAGTTAGGCAGGAAATGTGGGTATTGCTGAGTAGGTTGGACTGGACGTATGTCTTTATTCATCTTAAAATACTATACTATAATGTACTTTATAATAAACCAATATCATTAAGTAAAATTTAAAAAAACTACACAAAAAAACAAAGCTCCTGGAATCAATGGTTTCATGAATATATATTATACATCAATATATAAGCTCCCTACTAGCAATATTTAATTCAGATATTTAGATGTTAATTTAGATATTTAGAGCTATAATTTCTATAACAAAACCAAAAAACCCCAAAAACATTTAATTACAAAAAATGGACCAATTTCCTTATTATAGGGTAACAGTGGTCTCCATACAAGCGTCCTTTTTGGAGGTGGGCATTCTGATGATGGGGGGGAGGGCAGAGCAATTGAGCTGTCAATTTCACAGCTCACAGTGCTAGCTGCAACATTTATACTGCAATAAGCTTGGATAGATTGCAGCTACAGGCATAATATTGGAGTCATTTTAAAAGTAGAAATGTGGACAACAATATATATAAAAAAATATCACCCCCATTACACGTCCATACTTTTAGAAGTTGAAACCACTCACATTACAACTGTGCTGCCCTCCCTTAGATATCACAGAATATATTAATGTGGCACGATTAATTAATGGGGATAAGTTAGTTACGGAGGTTGGCGATAAAGCAAATGTCTTGAATAATTTTCCCCCCTCTGTATACACTATAGAAGATCCAAGTACAGATATCATAGAGTATAGTAGCAATAATGGTATAAAAGATTCAAGTTCACTTTGGTTAACCGAGGATATGGTACAGAAAGAACTAAAGAAGGTTAATATTAATAAATCTCCTGGACCGGATAAAATACATCCTCAGGTACTAAAGGAGCTAAGTTCAGTTTTATCTAGGCCATTGTTTCTTATTTTTGCAGATTTCCTCATGTCCGGTGGTGTGCCTCTGGACTGGAACAAGGCTGATGTTATTCCAATATTCAAAAAGGGTAGTCGTTCACAGCCGGGTAATTACAGGCCTGTAAGTTTAACTTCAGTGGTGGGGAAGATCCTGGAAAGTTTAATAAGGGAACATGTTCTAGAGTATCTTAGTAACATAGTAAATAAGGTTGAATAAAGACATACGTCCATCAAGTCCAACCTATTCACCCTCTTTATTTATTTTTTTTTTTATATCCCTACCTAACAGAGGAAGGCAAAAAAAAACCAGCTAAAAAGGGGGAAAAAAATCCTTCCTGACTCCAAACGGCAATCGGAAAGTATACCTGCATCAACCAGATCTATATGCATTAATACCAGTAATTCTCAATATTTTTTAGTATTAGAAACTTATCCAGGCCTTTTTTTAAAGCTATTCAATGAGCTTGCCATTACCACTTCTGCTGTTTCACCGTTCTCACTGTAAAGAAACCTTTCCTAACCTGAAGGTGAAACTTCTTTTCTTCCAACCTTAAAGGATGTCCACATGTCCTCTGATATGACCTATTAGTGAACAATGCATCAGAGAGTTTATTGTATGGCCCATTAATATATTTGTATAAGGTTATCATGCCCCCACGCTTCTCCAAGGTAAACTGCCTTAACTTGTCTGTCTGTATATTCAAGCCCCTCCATTCCCCTTATTATTTAGTTGCCTTTCTCTGAACTGTTTCAATTTCCAAGATGCCCCTTTGTATATGGGATTCCAAAACTGCACCGCATATTCCAAATGAGGCCTTACCAGTGCCTTGTAAAGAGGGAGAATAATATTTTTCTCTCTTGAATCTATTCCCCTCTTTATACAAGACAATATCTTGCTAGCTCTAGCCGTTGCTACCTGGCATTGTTTGCTATAGCTAAGTCTGTTATCTACCAGAACCCCCAAATATTTTTCCATTACAGATGCACTTAACACAGAGTTATTTATGGTGTAGGTGGCACATGGATTATTAAATCCTAAATGCATCACCTTACATTTATCAACATTGAATCTCATCTGCCATTCTGCTGCCCATTTTGATAATCTATCTAGGTCTGCTTGCAGCACTTGCACATCATTTGAAGTTTCTAAAGCTCTGCATAGTTTAGTGTAATCAGCAAACACTGAGACCTTGCTCTCAATGCCCCCTTCTAAGTCATTTATAAACAGATATAACAGAAGCAGCCCCAGTACAGAACCCTGAGGCACTCTGCTTAGAACTTTAGCCCACATAGATGTAGCTCCATTAACCACCACTCTCTGTTTGCAATCCAATAACCAGTTCTCTATCCATGAACAAATGTTTTCTTCAAGGCCTAAAGTCCTCAGTTTATACATTAGTCGCCTATGTGGCACAGTATCAAAAGCTTTCGCAAAATCCATGTATCCACTGCTGTGCCTGAATCTAACTTCTTACTAGCTTCTTCATAAAAAACAATTAAATTTGTCTGGCATGATCTATTTCTCATAAATCCATGCTGACTACTACTAGTAAGATGAGCTCTGGAGACAAAGTCAAGGATATGATCCCGTAACAAAGTTTCCAGCACCTTCCCTACCACTGATGTTAGGCTTACAGGTCTATAGTTACCAGGCTGTGAACGACTACCTTTTTTGAATATTGGTATTACATTGGCTTTTTTCCAATCCAGCGACACATCCCCAGACCAAAGTGAATCTGAAAAGATGAGAAACAGTGGTCTAGATAGAACTGAACTAAGCTCTTTTAAAATCCGAGGATGCAATCCATCTGGTCCTGGGGCTTTATTGATATTAACTTTGTCTAATTGTTTCCGTACCATATCCTCTGTTAGCCAATTTGAATACTCTTCATTTCTACCCTGCATATTATTACAATCCCTGCTGTAAGGACAAGGATTCTCAACAGTAAAAACCCATGTAAAAAAACGTTTAGCAGATTAGCCTTTTTGGCATCCTCTACAACCATCTCAGCCCCATTGCGGTATTTAATGGTCCCACATTCTCAGTCCTCATCTTTTTACCATTTATATACTTAAAAAACATTTTGGGGTTGGACTTGCTTTGTTCAGCAATCCATAATTCATTTTCTATTTTAGCTGGTTTAATTGCTTTCTTGCACTCTTTATTACAGCTTTTGTACTCCCTGTAAGCCTGTTCTGTCCCCCCTGTTTTCAAAATTTGAAAAGCCTTTTTTTTTCCATTTCCCTTTTTACCTGAGCATTAAGCCATGCAGGAGTGGACCTAATTTTTTTACACTTGTTCCCTAAAGGTACAGATTTAGAAATGTAATAGTTTAATATCCCTTTAAAAGTGGCCCACATCTGCTCTGTATCTTTACCTAGAAACAATTCCCCCCAGTCTATGAGCAGGAGCGATTCCTTTAACAGCACAAAATTAGCTTTCCTAAAGTTAAAAGTTTTTGTTAACCCAGTGCACTTTAGCTTTTTGCAACCTATATTAAATGACACTATATCATGGTCACTTTTCCCTAAGCTTCCCATTACCTTCATCTCCAAAATGAGCTCAGGGTTATTAGATATCACCAGATCCAACAACGCATTCTGTCTAGTAGGAACTTCTACCATCTGTGAAAGAATATGCTCATATAGGAAATTTAAGAACTTTATACCTTTTGAGGTGCTGGCAGTTCCCTTACTCCAATCTATGTCAGGGTAGTTAAAATCCCCCATAACCAAAACATGCCCCATACCAGCAGCCCCATACCAACTGCATATGGAGATTTATTTCCACCTCGTCCCCGGCATTTGGCGGTTTATAACATACTCCAACAATTAATTTACCTACCTTCTTGCTTCCTATACACAATTACACTCATATTGTTTCTGACGTATCGTTTACACCCCTATCTATTCCATCTTTTAAATTTTGCTTCAATTCCTGTTTAACATACATACTCCTCCTCCTTTCTTATTAACTCTGTCATGTCTAAATAAGGAGTATCCTTCAATATTTACTGTCCAGTCATGTGAATCATTTAGCCATGATTCTGCTATACAAATCACATCATACCTTTCCTTTAAAGCTATTATTTCAAGTTCCCCAGTTTTTATAGCCAGACTTTTTGCATTTGTAAACATACATTTTAGATCATCAATTGATTTACTTCCATACATGGTCGTACATGCCTCCTTATCCTCTATGCTTCCCCCTTATCCGTCCTCCATTGTGTTATTAGCCCCCTGATCCCTAACTTCTCTATCTACCCCTGTGTAGTTCAGCGTACCCTCCCCCCCATACCTAGTTTAAAATCTCCTCCAACCCCCTAGCCATCTTCTCCCCCAAAACAGCTGCACCATCACCATTGAGGTGCAATCCGTCTCTACTAAAGAACCTGTAGCCAACAGAAAAGTCAGCCCAGTTCTCTAAAAACCCAAACCCTATCTCCTTACACCACTATCTTAGCCACGCATTTATACTCCTGAGCTCCCGTTGCCTCCCTAGCGTAGCACATGGCTGCGGTAGTATTTCTGAAACCATTACCCTTGAGGTCCTTGCTTTTAACTTGGCCCCTAATTCTCGGAAATCATTTTTAAGGACCTCACCTCCACCTCTAACTTTGTCATTGGCACCAATGTGAACCAAGACTACCGGGTCCCTCCCAGCCCCACCCAATAATTTGTCTACACGATCCACCACATGTCGAACCCTAGCACCAGGCAGACAACACACTGTTCGGCATGCAGGGTCTTTGCGACAGATTACCCTATCTACCCTTCTAATAATGGAGTCCCCTACCACTACCACCTGCCTATCCTTCCTAGCCCCCAGTTCTCCCTCCCTTGTATTGGAGATGGCGTCCCCTGGGTGCTAAAGGGAAAGGCCCGCTCCATACATGGTGCTTCCGAGCCATCGTCCTCCACATTTTCGCCTAAAATGGCAAATCTGTTGGGATTAACCAGCTGGAAAGAAGCCTCCACCTTCCTCATGGGGCTTAGTCTTCCCCAAAACGTTGTGTATGTTTGTGCTCAGAAATAAATGAATCAATAATTAATTTTCTGTAGAGTGTGCCTCCCTTTACTTCTGTTTGATACTTTCCTGGCTGTGGCACACCATCTTAGGGGGTGCACCTCATATGGTTCCGGCCTGGATGCTGCAAACGTTGTTGTGTCTCGTGGGACTGTCCCCTGGAGCCACGACCTGGTACTTGTTTGTCGCACAACATCCTTACCATCAGAGGTTCTGGGGAAGCCCGGCAGGTGCTTAGATTCCGCGTCCAGAGGGGGGTTTTCATAGGAGACTTTACGGAAACACCATAACACAACCTCTCTCCTCCTCCTCTGCCAGTCAAACAAGCTTGAAATGTCCTGTTGCTGGGATAAAGCCTACATAATCAAGATGATCCAAGGGTGAGTGGAGGAGTGTTTTCTGACATGCTAGCTTTGAGTGACAGTTAGAGGCAGACAAAATTGTTACGCCCCCTAATGGCATGGATAATTGAAGGCAGAGAGAGGCTCAAAATCAGGGAGAAAAAATGTATGGGGAGAGCTGCATACCTTTACACTTTTTAAAGCAATTTTTTAAAAAATGCATTGAGGCAATAGTAATCCTTTAATAAAGAGCACTTGTATGGAGAGAGCAGTTTCCCTTAAATTCTGACAAAGCTTTTTCCCCAAAATTTAGATATTAGAATTCAACCTCGTACTAAACCATCGTCCCCCCAGATCAGGTAGGCTTTATATTAAGTCAACCAGGAAATAATACCAGATGGTTTATTTATTGGAATTAGTTGGAGAGGGTTTTAAACAAATTTAACTTTAAAGGATGAATAAAGACAGTAATTCTAGCGTTACACTGTATAGCAACCCCACCTAAATTGTATACAGTACATCTCTAATATGCTATAGCTGGGTACACACGCTAACTGCAATACCGTGTGTTTATAGACATGGCCCTAGTTTATAAATGAAAATGTACATCAGCGGCCATAAATGTTCATAAATTTATAACGAACATTCAATACCATGCAGTAAAATACCGCAATGGCATGCTATGAGGGATCATAAATCTGTGATCGTGGACATTATCGGACATTTACGCTATCATAGATTTTGTAGCGGTCGTAAATTAAATTGTTTTAACAATCTTTAAAGGCATGGTATCTCTAAAAAACGATACCGCTCCTTTATAAATCTGGCCCTTATTTGCAAATAATTTGCATGAATTGTGGAAAATTTCTATTCTTTATATTCATTGCCTAAAGGGTCAAATTATGTCATTTTGATATTTTAATATCAAATAAAACCATAAAAATCACAATATGCTTTTATTAAAAAGCAATTCAATTTATCATTTTATTTTGTTTTGCAGCGAATAAGATTTTTGCATCATAATGCAATATAAAAAGCTTGATCTAAAAATAAATACTTAATATGATCTTCTAAATGACTGTTTATTTTGTCTATTCATGTTAAAAACTAGACATGTTTATATTCCATAATACATTAACCATTCCATTCTGGATACAAATTGTTGGGTCCTTTAGAATAATAATGCAATATTAAGAAAATAGCATTATTGTTAATTATTTTTTTTATATTAGAAGGACAAATCATTTATAATTCATAAAAGGTAAAATAAGGATTGTAAGAAACAAATTAAGGTAGCTAAAATAAAAGATGAAGTATGGTATGGATAGGTAAACAAAGACCAACCCCATAATGTTATATAGTATATCAATAGTAAAAAGATAAAAACAGAGAATGTGGGACCAGGAAATAACTTGGCTAAGCTAGTTATAGAAGATGCAAAGAAAACAGATGTGCTAAACCACTTCACCCATCTCTCACTTTAATGCATCCTAGTCCTAAAAGCAGAGATTGTGGTAATAAATGTGGTATAAGAATACGTTTCACTCTTGCTGACAGATGCTGTGGTACAGAAACAATTAGAAAAAGTTAATCAATAAATTGTCAATAAAGCTCCAGGGCTTGATGAAATACACCCACAGTCCTAAAAGAGCTTGGGTTTATCTAGACCATTGTTCCTTATCTTTTTTTAGATTTACTTTTGTCCTGAGATACCGTATGCCTCTGGATTGGAAAAAAGCTGATGTGTTGTTTTGCAAAATAAAAAACTAAAAAAGATAGGTGATAGAAGGTAGACTACCAACTTAAACATCCAATCATGTTACCTTACTGTGTATTTCTAAACTCTTGCCAGTTCCTTTCTTTTTTGTTGTAAAATACCTTAAAAGCATCTAAATCCTGTTTCTTATAAAACGGATCAATCTTTCTGCAGGAATAATAAATGAATACAAAACAATGGCATCAATAGACTCATGGCTCCTGTTATTTATCGAAAAAGCCTTAAGCTTTTGCTGGGAGGTCTGCAAGTTAGTTTTACAGCAATTCAAAGCAACCTTCAGAATTACTATTGTTTTTTATTTCTAGCGATTTCACAGCTTGGTTTTGCATATTAGAAATGGAATGGATCAAAGTGAAGCAGAATATTCAAGAATTGTTACACAGAAAAAAATGTTGAATCATATGGATTGCTAAAAAAATATTCATAACTTTATATTTACCTTCCACCCACTAACAGCACTGCATATCAACAAGCCTATTGTTTGGCAGATAAGGTACAGTAGTTATTTTGTTTTAGTACAAGACTCATTTTTCTTTAAACTGGTTGTAAATGGTTGTAAATAAGGCAGATAAAGGGTAGATGGAAGATAGTTTTGTAAGGGACCTTCCTACACTTAATATCCTCATTTGATCTTCAACAATGGACTAATTCTAGTACTCCCAAGGATGGCCACTTCCTGGACCTAATGTTCACTAAAAACCTCTCATCTTTTGAATCTAACCCCTTCCTGCTCTCTGATCACCATCTCATCATGTTTCAGGCTCAACTACCTCTTCCTCCTCCTTTCTCTTCCTCTTGTGTGTCTGTTTCTAATACTGGAGCCATTGATCTTCCGGCACTCACCTAATCCGTGTCCTCTAGTCTCTCTTCCCTCTTGCCCGTTGATGACCCTGACTTGCTTGCTAATTCCTACAACTTTATCCTGACTAACACAATAGACTCTTTTGCCCCCTTGCATTCCCACAGTCAAGGGTCCTCTAATCCTCGTCCGTGTTTTATCCTCACTTCCTGTTTTTTACGCAGGTGCACATATGCTGCTGAACGTGCGTGGAAAAAAGTCCTGTAGAAAGGCTGACTTTCTCCATTACAAGTTCATGCTGCAGTGTCTCAGCTCTGGGCTCCTTTTGGCAAAACATTACTACAACCAGAAACTTATATATAACAAACAAATCTAACTCACGTCGCCTGTACTCCATCTTCAACTCCCTTCTGCGCCTCCTTCCACTGCACTCTCCCCAGGACTTTGCTTATTACTTTAACATAAAGTGAAGTCCATCCACATGCAGATCTCTGGTCCAAGGGATGACTCAGATTATGTTGCCCTCTTCTCCCTCTGCTATTCTCAGATATTTAACTCCTGTGACCCATTCAGTCTGCTCCTGTCCTCCTGATCCCATGCCCTCTGTATTACTGAAATACTGTAATCATGTGCTTACCCCTACAGTATAATCACCCACATATTCAATGCCTCCCTTACATCTCGAATTTTTCCTTCCATCTTAAAGCATGCCCATGTTAAACCCATACTAAAAAAAGCCATCGCTAGACTCCTCTTGTCTAGCTAACTCCAGTATCACTAACTACTTCCATGCTGATAACCTATTGGATCCTTTGCATTCTGGATTCCGTCCTGCGCATTCCACCGAGACAGCTCTGTGTAAGTTTGCGAATGATCTTCATGTTGCCAAGGCCAATGGTATATTTTCTCTCTAGTCTCCCCATATATTCCCCCCCCCCCCCCTCGATCATCATCGAACCAATTCTACACTATTATATTACCCTCTCTCTACGTCAAGAAACCTAAATTTGCAGGCTTAAATCTACCCTTACATCCTACCTATCTGGTAACCAGCACAGTATATGATTGTTTTATTTGCACTGCATAAGTCTCACTCCTGCACTTATACCCTTTTCTTTGTATCTGTATGTTACCCTCCTAATTAGATTGTAAGCTCTATGTGGCCTGGACCTCCTTTTCTCTTGTTGCAAGGCTCTATCACTTCTATTTATATAATTTATATATTTATGTACTGAACTGTTTATGTATTTGTTTC
This sequence comes from Hymenochirus boettgeri, assembly GCA_019447015.1. Taxonomy (NCBI): domain Eukaryota; kingdom Metazoa; phylum Chordata; class Amphibia; order Anura; family Pipidae; genus Hymenochirus; species Hymenochirus boettgeri. The sequence goes on from CM033477.1 coordinate 88,287,903, forward strand.
CCTTGTACTGCATCCCCAAGTGGCGCTTTATAAATAAACTACTGTATATATACATATAAGGGTCACAAGTATAGTATAGTATACTAGTAGGGAAGTTGATCCCATGGATAGTGGTATAAATATGGCCATTTTGGTCAACTTCAAGGTTGTGACAAAATGGTGGACAAAATGTGCTGATCGTGCAAGTATGTATGGAGCAGACCGATCCCTTCAGCACCCAAGGACCAGCATCTCTAATACAATGAAGGGAGAACCTATTTCAGGAAGGCTTGGCAGGTGGTAGTGGCAAGGAACTTCATTATAAGTAAAGTGGAAAGGGTTATCTGTCGCCAGGACCCTATAACCCTACAGAGAGTAGTTGTAAGCAAAGCTTTATCTATGTGGGCTAAAGTTCAAAATAGGGTGTTTCTGGTTTCTGTACTGGGTCTACTTCTCTTTTTTTTACCAGTGACTTAGAAGTGGGTATTGAGAGCAAGGTCCCTGTATTTGCTGTGCAGAGCATTGGAAACTTCAAATGATGTGCAATTGCTGCTGGCAAAACGCACATTTGCAACCTTACTGTTGAAGGCAAAAGGGTGAAAGGGTGTGGGTGGGTGTGTTGGGGGGGTTTGATGGAGTCATCAACAAGTCTAGGAGATTCTGTGATAACAGTCTAGGAGATAACATCAGACCCGTTGGAGCAATATGTCTACATCACATGCAAAGTGTCACTGTATATGTTATAGTTGATAATCTACTCCTCTTCTTTTTGCCATGCAGTACTCAGAGCTGTGTTTTGAATGGGGCCATCTGGGGTCTGTGTCTAGGAACTGCAATGGGTTCTAATGCTGAAACGTTAGGTACATTTGACTACACAGGGATAGACAGAGGGAATAGGGATCAGGGGGCTGATAAGATAATGGAGGGGGGAGCATAGAGGATAAGGAGGCATATACGTCAAAGTTTGGAAGTAAATTGAATGATAATCTAAAATGTATGTTTGCAAATGTAAGACATCTGTCTAGAAAAACTGGAGAACTAGAACTAATATCTTTAAATGAAAGGTATGATGTGATTGGTATACCAAAAACATGGCTAAATGATTCACACGACTGGACAGTAAATATTGAAGAATACTCCTTATTTAGACATGACAGAGTTAATAAGAAAGGAGGAGGAGTATGTATGTATGTAAAACAAGAATTGAAGCCAAATTTAAAAGATGCGATAGATGGCGGTATAGACAATAAGGCAGAAACAATTTGGGTGAAGCTATGTACAGGAAGCAAGAAAGTGGGTAAATTAATTGTTGGAGTATGTTATAAGCCACCAAATGCCAGTGAGGATGTGGAAATGAATCTCCATATGCAGTTGGCGAAGGCTGCTGGTGTGGGGCATGTTCTGGTTATAGGGGATTTCAATTACCCTGACATAGATTGGAGTAAGGGAACGGCCGGCACCTGAAAAGGTATTACGTTCTTAAATCTCCTTTATGAGCATTTTCTTTCACAGATGGTGGAAGTTCCTACTAGACAGAATGCGTTGTTGGATCTGGTGATATCTAATAACCCTGAGCTTATTTTAGAGATGAAGGTATTGGGAAGCTTAGGGAATAGTGATCATGATATGGTGTCATTTAATATAGGTTGCAAAAAACAAACATGCACTGGGTTAACAAAAACTTATAACTTTAGGAAAGCTAATTTTATGTTGTTGAAGGAATCGCTCCTGCTCATAGGCTGGGGGGATTTGTTCCTAGGTAAGGATATTGAGCAGAAGTGGACAGCTTTTAAAGGGATATTAAAGCATTACATTTCTAAATGTATACCTTTAGGTCCTTTCCTGCCTGGCTTAATGCCCAGGTAAAAAGGGAAATAGAAAAAAAAAATTGAAATCAGAGGGAACTGAACTGGCATACAGGGAGTATAAAAGCTGTAATAATGAGTGCAAGAAAGCAATTAAACTAGCTAAAATAGAAAATGAAAAAAGGATAGAAAAATAATGCAAGTTTTTAAACATATCAATAGTAAAAAGAGAGGGCTAAGAATATGGGACCATTAAATAATGGGGCTGAGATGGTTATATCTAAATACTAGCAAAATACCCGCGCTTCGCAGCGGAGATGTATTCAAATAACCTTTTTAGTAAGAAAGCAATAATGTATCAAGATTGCTGTAATCACTCGGCACATGATATATTAAAGAAAGACAATTCAATAAGCTTTACGATAATGCAACACTCATTAACTTTAAATTAATATTATATTTTTTATTAAACTAATAATAAAATAACCCCCACCACCCCTCCCCGTTCGCCCCAATACCCCCCACTATTCCTCTCTGTCCACCCTCCAAACCCTTACACCTCAGCCAGTCCCCGCACACACCCTGAAATTTTGGTAAAAATCGGTCCAGCCGTTAGTGTGCAGGAGTTCAAAATTCTATTTCCCCCCCATTTACCCCCAACCTAAAAAAAATATTTTGTTAACCTTTTACTGGTAAAGGAGTATATGCATACAAAATTTGGTTGAAATCGGACCAACCATATAGATTTGTATAGCTTGTAAGCTAGGTAACCATAAGTCTGTGCAATGTCAGATACTCACCGTTACAGGTGGAATTTCGAAACGAAACCTGCTTAACTTTTGTAAGTAAGGTGCAATGAATGAGCCTGCCAAATTTAAGCCGTCTGCCTCCACGGCAAGTTGGAGAATTAGTGATGAGTGAGTGAGTGAGTGAGGGCTTTGCCTTTTATTAGTATAGATAAGATGCCTAGCCCAAACTGGTAACTATAAGATTTTCCTCATGCCATATTTAAAAACGTGTGTTATTGCACATAAGCGATACTGTGCATTATCGTTAAATTGCTTTAGTGGCGGTTACTGTATGGCCATAATTGTACATTTACACAGAACGTTTGTTAATTTACGAACATTCAGTCATAGAAGACCGTGAGATAGTAAACCACCGTAATGGATTTCTATAGGAATCATAAATCTATGACCGTGGTCATAGATTTACAATTATTATCGCAGATTTACAATCGTAATCGTAATTTAACAATTGTTTTACCGATTGTTAAATCGATCATTAAAGGTGATTAATGTGTGGTAAATATAAGACCCCTTCATGCCCAGCACACATAGAATGGTAAATACACTGTTTGATGCCCTTATGCCGACACACTAATTGACTGCCATGTACAATACTGTCATGCTTTTTTGATGCCTTACCCTTATAATTCTTATCCCCCCTATCGTTCTAGTGGTTTTTTTTGTATGGGTCTCGACTGCTTAGATTCTATTTGGATTGTTGTTATTCTTCAGTCTAGAATATCATTATTGAGTGTTGCTGCACCAGGCATTTTGAGATGTGAGTACTCCTCTGCTTTTCCCCTCCGCTCTTCCCCCCTAATTGGTATTTATGGGTCCTTAGTGATTGGGAGGATTTCCTTTATAATACATTGATTGAGTAGGACCGTATATAGCGCTATTAGGGTTACTACTTGCTAGCGCAGCTGTAAATAAGGGGGTGTTACCTAGTAAGAGTTATAGGAACTTACTCTGGGCATTCCTATAACACCTCTTAGTCACTATTCAATCACGCCCTTAACACCTGGCTGTGATATGCTAATTGGGATTTTCCAGGGTACATAATTGCCACAAATTATGTCAAGTCATTCTGAATTGAGAAAGCCAGTCGGATGACTAGCGAAACGTCTTCAAGAACTAAACTTCAAGTCCAGTTGATCTAATTGAATACAACAGATATTCTAGTAAGAGATGGTTACCTAGCAACGGGACACCAAGTTGATCTCAATACAAAGGAATCTCGCGAGAGTTTTTAGGGGTAATCACATTGTGTGGATATTTCCCATGTGAACAAGGGTATCCTGTGTATGCGGTAGGGATTCCCCTCCCGCTTACTGAGTTGTCCTATCAGTGGTTAATTCATCGGTCTCTCAGGCAATAAAATGTGCTACACGAATGTGCTTTCGTCACATCCGCGGTTGAGAAAGTCTGTGGTCGGACGAAACGTGTACAAGCTGTACCTATTTTAGCTGCTCTTGTGCATCAATCTGGTTCCCTGATGGGCTAAGTATAACTATTTTCTCTGCCTCTTTACACCTCTCGGGTTGCATTTTGATCTGCCACTGGTCTATGCCTTGTTGCCCATTGCCTTTATAATTATGTTTTTGATTACTCTGTACTATGTGGGGCGGGTTATGCTGTGGCTATATGCTTTACCCTGAATGACCTGTTATTATTTACCTGTGGTTAGTGAAATGTTGCACTACAGGTTACACCATTAGGTTGATCTATGGTATAATTATGTATATATACTATTATGTATAGATTTAACCAGTCTTTGCACAAGAAGTGTTTTTAATCATGTATTGAACTTTATTACTGCTTGTAATATTGCCCATTGCACAAATAAAGGTCTTTTTATTTGAACAAACTATAATTGATTAGTATTTTTTTAGGGTGTGCCCTATCTATCCACAGCTGTTTCTTGTTCCTTGTTATTTGTATATTTGTGGAAGGAGCACCCCTATTTCTCTAGGGTACATATCTCTTTATTTCCTTATGCAATAGTGCCTGATTACACAAAGGTTCTTTGGTTGATGACGTACCCTGGACAGATTTGATAACACCTCTTAAGCTGGGTACACACATGAAAAATATTTAAAAAATGACAGAATCTGCAAGCATTTTCTAAAGATTCTCCCTGTGTTAAGCATAGGGAGAATGCTTGGGGCTGCAAATTGTCCCTTAGCCTTGGCTGACTCTCTATACTTTACATACAGGGAGATGATGGTGGCTGAGGGAAATTTTTTGGGATTTCCAAGAGAGTGTGAGGCCAAAGGATGTCCGTCGGCCTCAATAATGCTTGGAAATGCACTACACACACTAACGATATTGGGGCAATACTGTTGGATCCAATGATATTGTCCCGTTATCATTAGTGTGTGTACCCAACTTTAGCCACCATTAGAGATGGCCGAACTTCCGAAAGTTCAGTCCGTTTTCGAACTTTTGAACTATATGGAAAGTTCGAAAACGGACCCACTAAAGTCAATGGGAGTCAAATAGTTCAAAAAGTTCTAATGAAATACAATTAAAATATCAATGGTAACTTAATGTAAATGGCTGTGGGAACCGGGAAATGGTCTGGGGAACACGTTTGAATATCCAGGACCTTTGAAAGCTCGATTTTACTCTCACGCTACTTTCGAGCTCTTGCGTTCGAACATTTGATTATTATCCCATGAGCGACTCGCGGATTCGAAAATTCAATATTTACTCACGTATTGGTATAATAGACATTTTACTCGCATATTCGAACATTCGATAATTATCGAAAGTCCGGAAAATAGCGAAAATCTGGGTCCGGGATAGTTTGAGAAGTCCGAGTTCATTCAAACTCGAATAGTTCAGCTCGAACTCGGGTTCGAGTTCTAGTCCATCTCTAGTCACCATGCAATCAACACCTTGCATTCAGGAGGTCTCCAACACCTATTCAATATACGAAAAGGCTATACGTCACACACCAGTGTGCGCCGTATAGCCTTTTTGTTTATTGAATACTGTGATTCGGACCAAGCGAAGGGTTCGGGGTAGGCTGCACCGCATGGGAGCGGTGAGTAACAAACTTAAAAGTCTAAACTCTGTTGCAGTGGAGATCTTGTAATTGTGTTGAATGTCTCTAACACCTATGTTGAATGTGCTGGAACACATTCCAAAGTATTTATTGCCAACATATTCTTTTATGAATCATTCTGAATTAAGAAAGCCATTTGGATGACTAGCGAAACTGCTTCAAGTTTGCTATACCACTGGATATAGTTAGTGTACGAGCGTGGCAATAAATGGACGGTGTGGTCGGTGCGGTCATAAATTTATGACCAAACATTAGTAAATCTATGAACCTCTGGTCGTAGAATACCATGCGGCAGTAAAGTATCGCAATAGTATTCAATGGGGCTTCTGTTCTGGACTTATTTACTTTTTGACTTTACAAAAAGGCAGATGAACTTAATGTTTTTATGTTTGTGATGCGATACATGTTATATATTACCCTGGGAAATATGGCTTTATCAGATCCTCATGTTATTTTACCCAGAAGAGAAGACATTTATCTAATTGAAATTCAAGTATGTGACATCTTGTTAAACAGAAAATTTTAAAACTCTAATTAGTAGAATTCAAACATCACCTGTAGATTAATTCAGTACAGACAAAATGTCAAATAAAATAATTAAGCAGGGTTAAGTTTAGATTTAATATGTGCAAATTGGATGAGATTTGCAAAATTCTGTCAAGCCCCTCAGTTTTGGTGCTATCATTTGGACTTACTGTTAACATTAATACTTACCATTTATCAAATTTTTTATGTATGTTGGTTTCATTTTCTCAGAGCTCATACATCCAGTTTTAAGGTGTTTAATATTGTCCTTATGTCCAAACGGGCTGTCAAGCATGTGGTTATAAATGCAGTCAGCAGCAAATATACAGAATACGATTGCAAGCAGTTTAAAGAAGCAGCAGTTGGTATTAGGGCAGATCACAACACTGTGGACCTTTAGGCCAACTAGCTAATGGGTCCCCCTTCAACATTGCTACTGTATAAACAAAGCCAATCACTCCTCTTACCCACAGGAAGGTATTTATACAGGATTGATATTGGTATTCTTCCACTGCAGCAAAAAATACCAATACCTTGCAGTATTTTACTACAGCGCAGTATTGGCCCATTGATGGCTATGGGCATTATTTTTAGTTCACAGTTGTAAACTAACACCGACATTGTGAAATACAGTACTGAGAAGCATTTTAATTTAACAACTGTGGTGTAACCTTATGACCGCTCTGTAAATTAATTCCGCACACATTAAATAGATATCAGTTTTTAACATTATTGATCTTTTATAGCTACAGTCCATAAATCCATAAATTCCTTCGTTTACTTCTTCTCCCATTCTGCTTCCCTCCTACTTGGATAGGTGCACATGTGCAGAAGATAGGAGGCAGGTCAGGACAGCTCATCATCTGCTATTCAGAAGCCACAAGTGGAGCATCAGCAGATAAGTTTAACCCTGCATTATCTTAGTTCTATTATTCATAATTATGTGAATTATAGATCCAGCTTGAAGTTATAAATAAATTCAGTAGTTTTTTTTTGTGGCACATGATCACATCTATGTTCCTAATGTTGTAATTACCCATATATTATGCTTTTTCCAGTGTATATTGTAATCATATTTGATTATAATCAGTAGAGTGTAAAGTTTCTCTACAGTATACAGACCGCATTAACATGTTTTCATAGTATATATTTTTACAACAAAATAAAAAAATTTAAATGATACTGGTAAATTTATTTCCACACCTCTCTCATTTATCATGTAAGTTATTACTTGAGTTACTGTACGTCATTGTGCATTGGATCTGCTTTAAAATATTGACTTCCTTTTGATTTCAACTGTTTGTACCTTGCCTGTTGCATTAAATATTGGCTATAGTGTTATTTTCTTTCACGAAATGATTGGAATTTATTTCAACAACACTTCTAAAAGCCATTCATTTTATTTCCATCTTCCCCCCTCCTCTGCTTTTAAATATCCACGCAATATACATTTTCATTTGTAGGTACCCTTAATAAAATGTTCTGTTCCCAGGATCTAAATGAATCATCTGTAGTTAAATTATAGTGATTTAGTGAAGAAAATTGTAATAATTTTGCAGCTGTATAATGCCTTTCACTGTTCTACAATGTTTGTTTTTTTTTAATTACTTTTTCAACATTTTGATAAATTAAATGTTAAGTGGTACACAGTAATTATACAGCACAAACTGCTTATATCAGATCAACACTGTTTTGCCATCAAAGCATAGTAGTAAACAGTTAGTATGTAAATGTACAGCTCATTTATGTGTGATATATTTTATGTGAAATACAGTGCACTCTTTTCATTAGTTTGTTCAGTATGCAGGTTAGCATTTTGTATTTAAACAAACATTTTTTTTTTCTCCTTTGAAATTGCCTGTTTGTGTTTATATTTATACAGCAAAAACAAATTTGCTAACAGCAAATACATTTTTTAGCTTAATTTGCAGCTGTAGTTTAAAATTTACCTTCATTGATTTATTAAGTCAGAGGGGGATATGCAATGCATGTATGTATGTATGTATTTTATTTCTTATTTAGCGCCACATATTCCTCAGCACTTTACAATTATTTATTCAATTCACATCAGGCCCTGCCTCGAAGAGCTTACAATCTAATCACTTTATGTACACTTACAACCTCAAAATGTCTTTATGATTGTGGGGGAAACCGGAGTCCCTGGAGGAAATCCACGCAAGCACAGGGAGAAAATACAAACTCCTTGTAGATGTGTCCAAGGGTGGAATTGAACTGAGGACCTCAGCGCTGCAAGGCAATAATTCCGAGGCACACTTGTTACCTGTCAGAGATCCCACAAAGCAGTTACCACTTTGCAGTCAGGTAAGAAGCACCACCTTACCGCCTCCATTCAGGGCATCTTTAATTCTTGTGCCACAAAGTATTTTTGGTTATGGCATCCACTATCGAATTTCCACAATGCCAGCTAGGTAATGGCTTAAGGCATCTGGATCTATAGGGGCGGCATCTCTAAAGTCCTCTGGTTTTACTGAATCATGAATTGCTTACTGCAGTAATAGTAGAGAGAAAATGTATCCCTTACATATATCTCCTAAATCTGGCCAGCCAGCCAAGAAAAAACAGAGGGGTAAAATGTAACTGGTAAAGGTTGAATCTGCCAAGGTATCAAAAACCTATCTTCTAACTGGTTACACTGTCACCTCCTAATGTTGAGAGGAAAAGCAGCGAACGGACCTGCCTTGTGCCTCACTGTTTCACTGTTACATCACTTTATGGTGGGGACTTATTTATTGCACTGTGACACAGTTAATGGTAATTGATTTTAATACAATCCCATATTGTAGATTATTTAATTTGAATTCTAAAAATCCATTTTGTATAAATATTACGTATATTCAGCGAATCACAGTGCAGCAGGAACTGCAATCAGCCTATTACATTAGATGTGTGATTACCCATCACACCATCAGTCTTTACTGAGAAAAAGCAAAGATCCAGTGACCAGTAACAGCCCCAATAAGCAGCCAGACAAACCCAATGATACACCCCAGTCTAGGGTTATCAGACCAGGGATAGGAGAACATTTGCATATAATTAGAGCTGCTGGACTGATTTGCATTTTTTCATAGTCAGCCTTGCTGCATATTTTGGCTTTATTAACACATATGGCATTGTAGCAATTTTTGAGTGGCAGAAAAACACTATATGTAGTTTTGTCAACGTTGACAGCTCAAAAAATGCTTAGTAAATGGTTAAAAAAAGCTACCTGGTGGAAAACATGCCACTCGTGTGAAACTAGATGTCAAGAGAGGGAGGCACAAGTTTGCTGGCCTAGGGAAGAAAAAAGTATCAATCCAGCCCTGATGGCATCAGTTGGTAAGTGTGGGTTTAAACTTATATGGCTGATATTGGCTTTTATTTCATCTCCTCCAAAATGTCTTAATATGGAAACAAGCTGTACATTTTTATTTAATCTATCTATGGTATGATTTGTATTCTTGTAATAAATAATGAAGGTGAAACTTTTACATAAAAGTAATTAATTGGGTCTGTTTATGAGGAATTATAACTTATAGGGACATGTTATTAAGCAATCAGGATTTGAATTATGAGTTGTAAGGCTGGTACACACATGCATAGAGAATAAGGAAGAGGATGCACATGTTTTAAACATCAAAATTTTATTGAATCACCAAAGTCACACAGAAAGCTAGGGCACGTCTAGCCTGTTTCAGGGAAAAAAAACCTTAATCAAAGACAATCTGCCCACATCAATATATGTCCTTTATATGTCCTTTATATAGATCCACATCAATACAACCAGGATATGTATGTATGTATATATAGCGCCATTTAGGGACGCAGTGCTGTACAATAACAAAATATTAAAAAGTCATGCAAGGGGGCAAATACATAAAAAGTTCAGTATATAAACATATTTATTTATATAATTTACATAAGTACTAGAGCCTTGCCACTAGAGGAAAGGAGGCCCCTGCCCTGTAGAGCTAACAATCAAATTAGGAGGGTAACATAAACATACAAAGGAAAGGGTATAAGTGCAGGAGTGAGACTTATGCAGAGCAAATAAAACAATCATATACTGTGCTGGTTACCAGATAGGTAGAATGTAAGGGTAGCTTTAAACCTGCTAATTAATGTTTCTTGACATAGAGAGAGGGGTATAGATGGGAGCCATAAGAGAAAAAGGTGAGACAAAGCAGTACGGAGCTGATTCTGTGATGTTCGAAGGGTGCAAGCGGGAACATATGGGGACACTAGCAGTGTCGGACTGGTCATCTGGGGCCCACCAGGAAATCTTGCACCAAGGGTCAACCAACCACCCGCGCAAGCTAAGAAATTACCGTTGTCAGTGTTTCCTTAACAATACAAGAATTTCCTACAGTTATTTATACTTGTTTTAAAAAAAGGAAAAACATAATTCTTTTAAAGTGCAAGTTTACTTGTATTACAATATATGATACCATAGGGATTATTCAATAAACCTATTCACCTCTTATTAAAATAGCCCCAATGTCATAATCACTACTATATAAATACTTTATACAAACTATTGAAATAAAGCCTTGCTTAGCAATAAGGAGAACTATATCAATTAATCTTTCTATTACCATTCGATTGTGCTGTATTTTTTCTTTCTGTTCTTTTAGTAAATGCACATTAATCAGAGATTCAACATTCAGCTGACAGATAGGCAGTTACAGATCCCTGATGTAGGCTGGACTCTTCATGTTCTCCTTTTCTATCATATATGTGCATTTTATCAACTATCCAACCTGTAATAAAAAAGCTTTTTCTGTTAGAGCAGAAAGCCATGCAAGTGGAGCAACATAGCTTCTGGTTATCTTTACAGTAATTCAGCCATTTTCGCTGAATAGCACTTCCACCAGGCACAGAACGATAGTACATTTTTGTGGGCAACTTGGAATTGCAATGTGTGTGCAGCATCTGACCTGGGTTGCGCTGGATGGGCCTTCATAAAGTTTAATTTAACAGGAAAGCTGGATGATGGGGCTGGTGCCTCAAATAGATTAAAAGAAGTTGCAGATAAAGAAGAAACAGCGCTAAACGCTATATAAGAATCTGATGAACATTCGGAATCTAATTCTTTATCTGGTTCCTCAGGAATAATAGAGATTTCCAGTTATAAGTGTAGACGACCCTTCAACTTCATGCTCTAATATAGATAATGGTAATGCAGTGGCTATTATAGCCTCACTCTCATGAGCATCTACTTGTAGTAAGGGCCCAGGCTCTGTAGAGCTCTGGCTTGCTGTGGTTTTTGGCTGCCATAACATTTGCTGACCTGGAGCAGTTCCTGCTTCTGCTAGGCCATTTCTTGAAGCCTGTACGCTTTTTTTGAAGCCAGTTTTATATTTCTTCTTTTTGAGCGCATCTTTTAAATCTGTCTTTTAGAAGACATTTCAGTGCACCTGTTAGTAAAAAATGATTTGCTTATATAATAATCTACATCTATATAGTAACTATTTTCTAACGTTTGTGATGCATGCCCCTGCAGTAACACTGTGCAGCAGTCAAAAGAATAACAAGGCAATTTAACGCAAACTCATGCAGAAACAAAAAAAAAACCCCAGAACAGCATGCCATGCATTTTATAAACACATACTAGGAGCCATGCACTGGGATTCAACAAAAAAAAAGAAACATTGTTCCATAACAGATTAAAATTTTAAAAACTTTTTTTTACATTTGGGATAATAACCAACTTACGGTACTTACAAGAAAGCACAAAGCAGCAAATGACAAGTTATTTATAAAGCCACTTCAAAAGGCAACAACAAAATCTGTTCTCTGTAAAGGGAAAGTATTTTAACTAAACAACAATCTAAAATCTTTATTCCATCATTATACGTTCTGTAAGATTTTATTTTCTAAAATATTTTGAAACTGTATAAACTGTGTAAAGTTAGCCCATAACCTCAAGTTATTTACCTTTGCTCCTGCTCACTTTACTAATCTGTACCACTCTCCAATAAATCTGAAGCCTCTCAGGCCAACAGTGCTGAAAATAGCAATACATCTTTTGGCAAAAGCGAGGACAGGAGTTGCAGTTTCACAACATCTGGAGGGCTACTTGTTGCCTACACCTAAATTAAAGGATCATTAATGGCTATGCTCACTCCCAAACTAAAATTTAAATCTAACCTAATTACTCCACAAAACCTAGACCTTGCTTATGGATTAATTTATGTATATATATTATATCATACCCCCCGTCTGATCTGATCATGGTTTAATTTATATATATATATAGATATCATACCCCCCCCCCGACTGATCTGATGGATTCATTTATGTATATATATAAACCACCCCGACTGATCGCGATCGTACATTTACGACCAAATGTTCGTTAATTAATGAACGTTCGATCATAGAATACCGTGCGGTAATAAACTACCGCAATGGTATTCTATGGGGATCATAAATCTACGATTTCGTTATTGTAGATTTCCGATCGGTATTTTAAATTTACGATCAGTATTGTAAATTTACGTTCGTTAAACCGATCATTAATCTCCGATCGGTTTAACGATGGTAAATTTACAATACGATTGTTAAAGTTGCGGTATCGCTAAAAAGCGATACTGCGGCTTCATAAATATGGCCAATAGAGAGCAAAACAATACGTGTAGCAGAGTTTAGTTTCGACTGAAGTAGAGAGGTGGGAAGCAGGAAGTAGTAGGTTATAATAAACAGGGCGTGATCAGATGACATCATGCATAAGCTTAGTAGTAGTCTGGAGAAAGAGGAACCTGCGGATTTTTGCAAAGGGAAAATCGGCAGCGTTTAGCAACATACCTGCTATCAGATATTTGTGTCTTAACTCATGTTAAGACAAAACTGATGCGTTGACTGATGTACCAAGGATTAAAAGAAATAACGGCAGTTGCGGTGATGCGCAAAACCAGGGTTATGCAGCAGTCTCGCCCATTGTACCAAGCTGATTGGGTTAACCCCATTCACAATGTACAGAGAGCCGCTATTGGCTCAGTGCATTGCCTTAAGGGGGCAATAGAGACCGATAGCAGCTCTCATTACAGCTCTCATTACATGGCCCTAACAGGCTCTAAAGATGTAAATTTGGCACTGATTGAATCTACTATATGCAGTAAATACTGGAAGAAATAGAAAAAATTGAAAATATTAATAAAAAAGAGAAATATTGGAAAACACAGAATCTACCAAAACTTTGCAAAGAAGACTGTATTTTAGAGGTAAATATGGGACGTTAAGTGAGAAATAAAAATGAAGCTTAAGATGGGCCAAGTATTTTGATCCTAAAAAAAAGAAAAGAAAAAATGAGGATTTTTCTCATACCAGGAAGTAAATATATATCTGTCAATGATTCAAAAACTACAGAAAGAGAAGAGGCTAAAACTAGAAAGGAAAAGTTTAAGTATAAACTTTGAATTTGGCTTGAAAGACCGCATTTTGGAAGGGAATTTGTGTGTTTGTGCTGCAGATTTTAAAACTCAATAATGCCAATGATGAGGACATTGTTGTTTTTTACTTACCCTTTAAATATGTCTGTCACATGAATTGAAGGCAGGTCCGTTGGTGTTTGTACTCATGTCAGATTGTGTGATAAAAGACTAACTTTTTTGATGAATGTGTGTGTACCTGCGTCAGGTTGGAAGTTAAAAAAACAAACCTTTTTGATTATTGATCAAAATGTATTTTCAACTATAGTTATCCTTTAAGTATAGCTGCCACAGAAATGGAAGGGTAGGTCAGTAGGTATGTGTACCTGTCAGGTTGGGGGTTAAAAAAACAAACTTTTTTGATGATTGCTCAATATTAGTTTTTTGACTTTAGTTACCCTTTAAGCATGGCTACCACAGTAATGGAGGAGTAGGTCAGTAGGTGTGTTTACCTGTGTCAGGTTGTGGGATAAAAAAATAACTTTTTTTGATTATTGGTCAAAATTTGTTTTTTTCACTTTAGTTACCCTTTAAATATGGCTGCCATGAAAATGGAAGAGTAGGTCAGTAGGCATGTGTACCTGGATCAGGTTGGAAGTTAAAAAAACTTAAAGGGCATCTATAGTGAAATTTAAGCATTGCTTAAATCCAGACATAAAAAAGGTAGTGTATGCTGCCTTATTCTTACCTTCCTCTGTGGCTCCGTGTTTGCACACAGTCTGATTTACTGAAGAGAGGCCCCCTCCCCGCCCCCCCTCCCCTCCCTTCTCTGGTCATTCCCCGTTCGTATAATCCGGCTGTGAACCAAGCCTGTTAAACAAGCCGCTCATGAGCATTAATCCTCCTACACGTCACTCTAGCTTTTATAAACAAAAAAAAAACCCTCAGTATGTAAGCCTGTAGAGAGGAAGAGTCTCTGTTGTTCTGGAGACACTTCCTACATAAGGAGTGGGAGTGGGTGAGTTAGTAGAGACCCGAGTCCTGCTTTATCTCTGCAGCCCGATCTCCCTTTGACAGGCAATAAATTGGTGAAAGCTTGGGAGGAGCGGGACCCAGTCCTGCTCTTTCTGCTTCTTTCTCCCTACCTTTACTTACGTTTTAAATCTAGTATTTACCATGCTTTTTAGTGAGCAGGAAGGACTCATTGGGAGACTTGCTGTAAAACTTGTGTAAGCCTACACACTACACCAGCATGTTGTTAGGGGATTTGATTGACAGCTTAAGCAGGATTGAAATCTTGACTTCTTTTAACTTATATATACAGACAGAGGAGGAAACTGAAGCAAATAAAGGTACTCTGGGGGTTGGGGGGAATTAAAGAAACAATATTTGAAAGAAGGAATTCCCAGTGCTACCTATTCATTCTTCATTTTAACTGTTTTAAAAAAATCTACACAAGGAAAAAAATCTACACACAATTGTTCTCCTTTAAGGCTAACAACCCAGTGTTAAGCATCGCGTAAAATAGTAACATACCCTTCGTAGGTAGGGTATTTTTTATAAACTGGCTAAATTTATGAAGCAGCACTATTTCTCACTGAAGAACTTGCAGTAATGGCAACATTTTTGTGCAGTATTTCTAAAATAATAGAGAAGCAAAGAAGTGTTACCAGTTCGGAGTAGGTAAATGTATTTAGGGTAATTTCTGACCTGGTAATACTGTACGTTATTTTTATTCATGAAAGGTGTCGTTGCTACTTTTGAAAATTCGTATTAAAGAGCATATCCATCAACAAAACTAACCCACTGCTTTAAAAAAATCCTTACCTTTCCTCTCTGTTACTTATGGTTGTCCTGCAGTGGCTATCCAAAGTTCAGAGAGAAGAATAGGAGTGTCAGGACCCTCTGCAACTCCCTTCCTGGTCGCTCTCCTCAGCCAATAGGAGACGATCAAGAGGGACTTCTGGGTACACCTACCATGAGGCCCCTGGAAAGCATCCTTAAAGATAAATACATTATAAGGGCACTGGTCCTTAGATTCAGACTAGGGGGTGCTCCATCCACTAATAGATTAGGCAAAAAAAACCAAAAGGAGCAATAGTAATGGAATGGTAAAAATGGGCACACCCCTATATATATGAATAATAAAAACCCTTCTTTATTACAAATAAACCTGTGACGGGAGTCACAGGTTAGTGTATAATGCATGATAGACAAAAAGAAAAGAAACCCCTAAAATATTGAAAACACTCCCCAAACACAACTCAAATGCTGATGGTAAGTAGATACACCAGTGTTTGTCATAGGGAAAATGGAGAAGTGTGACACAGTCGCATATCATACCAATATATATGTCCGTGTCCACTACTCCAAAACCCAAAATAACAGGGTACACATGTCTAGTAGTAGTAATAATGCCACTAATTAGTGTCAATAAGATGAATGGCTATGATCACATTGGCACTTAAATGGACAGTTCAGTGGAAATTATCAATATTTGTTTAATTGTTAGATTATGTAATGCATACTTAGTTATTCTACATATTCTCTCCCATTTTGAAAAATCAGTTGGTTTTATACCCTTTGCTGTTCCCTGCTATTGACAGTGAGCTGACATTTCAGGTTCTAACGGTCCTTCTTCTTCCCAGGATGCACCACATCCTTGGAATGTTCCTAAAAGTAATTTCTACTGATTAGCTGTTGGATGGATCAAACATGCTCAGATGTCTACTGAGCAACTGAATCAACCCAGGGACTGGGTCAAGGGCAAGACCATAAAGGTCTCTACTAGGGGTCATGCAAACAGAAAGTCAGTATTTCGGTTGCATTTATTTATACACAGACACAATGCTGAATCAGCAGGTTAAGGACATTGGGATGGGAAAATACTGCTCTTTTTTCTGAAAAGTATATCTATTTGCACTGAATTTCCCCTTTAATAATATACAACAGGTAATGTGAAATAAACACACATCCTAATGTAACATCAAAAGGCAGAAGTATAATAGCCAGCAAATGCAGTATGACAGTGACTTATGCTAAGTACTATATAACAATGTGGCAGACCAAAACCCAATAGCATACAGAAGGATAATACTAATAATACTACACCGGACTGTGATGAAGATAGCTAAGGGAGCAGATTAAAACACCAGCATCATCTTAATCCAGACTTTGTCAATAGCAGACATACATACCTGATTATTCCTTGCCTTTAAATACCCTCCCACTTAATGGCGTGCACTAGCATCGCCTACACTATACGTCGTTTCCATGGTGCCTCATTCAGTAGCGCTCATAATTTATCAAATAGGGAAAGCAACTATTGGTCCTATTGACTCTTATGGGCTGAATGGATAATGATATCGCCTGTCTGTAAAATTTACAATGGGGGACTTACATATTGGCCATTCCCTTCATTACATATCTACCATTCCCCTACCTGTCTGTCTTGGGAATCGCATCAGCTAAACGGGAGATCCACAGTTACTAAGTGTCACTATATCAAACACAAAGTAATAACAATGGCATCGCTGTATCAAGCACAAAATGTATCACTTTACATTTATTAACATTGAATCTCAACTGCCATTCTGCAGCAAATTTTGATAATCTAACTAGGTCTGCTTCCAGTACTTGCACATCATTTGAAGTTTCCAAAGCTCTGTATAGTTTAGTGTCATCAGCAAACACAGCCACCTTGCTCTCAATGCTCCCTTCTAAGTAATTAATAAACAGATTAAAAAGAAGTGGCCCCAGTACAGAACCATGAGGCACTCCACTTAGAACTTTAGCCCATATAGATATAGCTCCATTGACCACCACTCTCTGTCTGCGATCCAATTCTCTATCAATTCTCTATCCATGTACAAATGTTTTTTTCTAGGCCAACAGTCCTCAGTTTAAACATTAGTCGCCTATGTGGCACAGTACCAAAAGTCAAGGATAAGATCCTGTAACAAACTTTCCAGCACATTCCCTACCACTAATGTTAGGCTTACAGGTCTATAGTTGGGAGGTCCCAGGTTACAGGTACGGTTGGAAAACGACTACCTTTTTTGAATATTGGTATTACATTGGCTTTTTTCCAAGCCATCTGCACATCACCAGTGAATCTGAAAAGATAAAATAAGTAGTCTAGATAAAACTGGACTAAGCTCTCTTAAGATCCAAGGGTGTATTCCATCAGGTCCTAGGGCTTTATTGATGTTAACTTTGTCTAATTGTTTCCTTACCATGTCCTCTGTCAGCTGAGTGAATATTCCTCATTTATACCCTTCATATTTTTACAGTCCCTACTATAAGGACTGCAGATAAAATGGTTGTAGCCGTATTAGTCCAGTAGCATATACTAAAAGATGAGTACTGTAGTATAAGGTGATACCTTTTTATTACGGACTAACTGTTTACATTTTTGCAGACAAGCTTTTGAGAGATACACATCTCTTTTACACTTCTCAATTAGCACATTAGCCTTTTCGGCATCCTCTATAACCATCTCAGCCCCATTATTTAATTGTCCCACATTCTCAGTCCTCATCTTTTTACTATTGATATATTAAGCTATATTAAAATGACATCATCTTTTTAGAAGATGCTATAACTAAGAAAGGGTGTAGAGAACCAAAATGTCAGGATGGTTATTTAAAAAAATTACTGATGTAATTCTAGGTCTATTGTTTTATGTATATAATTCAGCAATTGTTAATGATTCATTCAGGTACAGTTTGTAGGTTTTATACTGTATAAAAACATCTTAGTTAATTACAATAGTGCAGGAAATGTAATTGCTGTGAGAATCATCTTGCACAGATCATAGCCTTTGCCTAACACAAAAAAATCAATTTAGAATATTGTTTTCATGTATTTAACTCCTCATATAAAAAGGAATCTAGATGCTTTGGCTTTCACATTGTCTGAAAATAAAGGTTCCAGATAAATGTTAAGCTTTAGCAGTGCGTGCATGGCACAGCGAGATTATGTCACACGTGCACCAACGTCACGCTGCGTGCGCAGAACATTAACATACAGGAATGTGTTCAATAATGTATCTACCTAAGTATCAAACATTTGTGTTATAGATTGACAATCAACTTGAAGATCAGGACATGTCTTCACTTGCCACGTGTGTTGTTTAAGGTGATTTAAAGGGACTGTCCACCCCAAAAATCCGTTCAGCGGTTTAAAAATGACATACCTTTTTATCCGGCATGTTTCTACAAGCAGTACAAATCCTCTGCCACAAGTAGCCCGATTACGTGAACAGGTTTCTGTTCTTTTTCTGTTCCCGCGCATGACTGTTAGGTCTGCACAGCGCAGGGAACGGAAGTCAATTTAGAGAACGTAACTGAATATTCATCACAGGCTTGTCCCTTATGTCCCGCCCTTCCTTGACTTCAACAACCAATCCGGAGTGAGTAATGCATATTTACGGAACTGGATGCTGTACAGCACGAAGCCGACACTTACCTGTCAGCCTTTGAAAGATCGTGATCACACTGAAACTTTTGGATTTTTTATTTGATCCTTCTCAAGGCTTGGATTTACTAAATCTTACCATATATATTAGAGGTAAAATCATTATGATTTTTATAGATGAATGATTCCTCAATTATATAGCTAAATTTTTCATTAATTAATAGCATGCTATCAGCTGTTCAGAGTTTATGCTGCAGAATTAGGAATTTATTTAAATGCTTACATGTCATTTAACAGCTTAAAGTTCATTAATGTAATGTTCTTACTTAATATATATTGTTTTAAAAATATAATATCCTTTAGTTTCATATATTATACATTGTTATATTGGTATGCTTTTTTTTCATTGGGAACATAACACATATATTTATTATTATGCAAATAATATATAAAACACTATAATAAACCATCTTTAAAATATATATAAATAAAAATATTTAAATAAAATTTAGTATTTCATAGTATAATATCTTTTTAACTCAGATTCATTCACTAGACATATAATTAAAGCTGGAAAAAGTGAAATAGTGTGTATTGTAATATAATAGTCTTTTTGTTACTTGTAGTCTGTACATAATCCTATTATTCTTTGTTTGTTATATTAGTTGATTAGAAAAGACACATGTCTGGTCTGATACAATAGCTCTTTTATTTTAAGATGGTCTATGCATAATACAATCAACATTGTTTTTGTTTCAATGGTTAGTTGTTGTTAAAAAACGTAATATATAGTATTCTATTTATTTTTTGGGGGAGTATAATGTTTATTTAACTATTGTATATAATTAATATAAATTACTTAAGAATATATATATATATATATATATATGTGTATTTTTTAAATGTACATTTACTTTTAATTTTGATTACATGTTTAATATTTTTTTGAATATTATATAAATTGTAATACTTCTACATTAATTGTATTTATATATATTTTTTGGAAATCATATATAATTTAATTAAAATAAATAATTTAAATATAAAAATATTTAATAATTTAAAAAAAATATTAAATTAGAATAATATCTATTACATTACTGAACTAACTTATGATATTTATTTTTTTTTTAAAGATTATACATTTTTACTGTTATTACATATTAATTTTTTAGCACAAATTTATAATTATCAAAAAAAAATTCTTAATTACAATTACAAGTATTTTATTTATTTAACAATATTTTTAAAAATTATAATTTTAAATATATATCCAATATGTAAATTAATATGTATATTATTATATGATCTTTAATAAATATAAATAAACTATTAAACAAATATTAATTATTAATATTTAATGTAATTTTATTAAGATTTAGTATTATCTTTCTTTATTCGAATTTTTAAAAACTTTTAATTACATTTTAAATATATTTAATATTATAATATTATTTAAATATGTAATATAATTTTTCATATATATAGATTGTATATATAAAATTACAGTCCGGGTAGGGTTTTTACTATATCACACATCGACTTTTTAGATATATCGATTTTTATTATAGATATATCGATTTTTACCATAGATGCATCGATTTTAGCATTTCAGATTGATCTTCACTGATGTTATTATTATAGTATGTATGTTCACTAATTTATATCTATTTTGCAGTTTTGTCTTTTTAAAAAATACGTGGGACTTACTTCACCATAAATGGAACACTTGCACTTTAAGAAAGGTGATGGTGGGACACCAAAGGGATCCGGCTCTCCTCCAGGTTTCGGCAGAGCGGAACGATTCATGCACCTCCCACTTGGACAGCCCATCATGGGTGTGTATACCAGTGAGGCCGCCGATAGGACGGACACACCTACTAAGTCGACCTACCTGGGAACCTCACTGGACGCTGCTAACAAATAGGAGGGGGACGGAGAACGAAGGGGAGGGGCGGGCACTGCTATTGGGTTATTTAAGTTTTGCTGTGTTCACAACACCCTTGTCTTGAGAACGACCCGTTGTTGGGTTGAAACGCGTCGACATACGTGTTATTCAATAAATATTGTTTACACTGAGGAATCCCAGGAGTGCTCCGATCTTTCAGTTATTGTGATATCTTATAAGCGTACGGAGGCACCCGGGTGTTTGTGAAAGGAGGACGAGGAGTGCCGCTCCACCCCTGTTAATACAGACTATATATATATATATATATAAAGAGAGAGAGAGAAAGAGAGAGATATATATTGATGTTTTAATAGTTTTTAAATCTATTTATATAAAAAAAATATGTAGAGTATCATATATACTCATATGCACCTTCATTTATTTAATATAATATTTTTAAAAATTGTGTAAATAGAGGATTATATAGAAAAATATATACTAAAAACTATTATATTCCACCGTAAGAAAATAAAATTTATTACTTTAAATTTAAATAACTGAAGAAAAAATTCAACTTAATAATTTTTTTTGTTAATTATATTTTATTACTAAGACATATTTTTTTTGTAATTATACTATACATTATGTCAGCATATAATTAATGTTATTATATTTCATAGTTCAATATGGTGCACTGTTTCGTAAAAGGATGCCACATAAAGGCAGTGAAAAACATCTGTATCCCGAAGTTACTTTACATCCCTTTCCAAATGATAAAAAACGTATTATCAATTGGATACGTCAAACAGGTCAAAATAAGGATAACTTTGAAGAAACAGTAGAGATGATTTTCCAAGGTGCAAAAGGATGTGTGCATAGAATATGCTCAAAACATTTCACTGAAGATAAATACTATATGAAAGGAACAAGAAAGGTATTAAAACCAAATGCCGTACCAACAATATTTCCTTTTCCAACGTTTACAGAGGATGATATACCTAAAGTAAATGTGCCAGCTCCTAAAAGAAAGAGGGTCGACGAGGAAACTCCGTCAACATCATCAACAATTGTTCGTATAATTGGACATTTGGTAACAGTTGGAACGCAGACTGAATCTAAGTGGTGGACAAGTGATGCAAATATGAATACAGACAAAATGTCTACAAAAGATATAAAAACTCAAACTGATGTTAATAAAAAATACAACAAATCAATTCAGACTATTTCCAATGTAGAACAAGTAAGGCATGATCATGATTATGGTCCAATTATTTCGACCATATTCATGATACAACATATGAAGATGAAGAAAATCCATCATTATTGGAACAAATTGAACAAGTGATCAGTTCTGAAGATTCAGATGAATTAACTTTTACCACAAGGAGATCTCCAGTTAAACAATCAAAATTCATGGTTTTTGAAGAGAATTTGGATGTTCTATTGCGTATGATTCCTTGTCAATATCAAGATACTAAAACATGTATGAAACCAATCATAAAAATTGAAAAAAAATTGGAGGGAAGTATGCTTCGTGTTACACTTAGATGTCTAGATGACCATGAATCCTATACATGGAATAGTCAACCGATTGCAAATTCATTACCTATTGGAAACCTACTTATCTCTGCTGGAATACTATTGAGTGGTTCATCATTTAAAAAAACTAAAGAAATGTTTGACTTGATTGGACTCAAGTCTATAGGTAAAACTACTTTTTTTAAACTACAAAAAAAATTCATGTTTCCTGCTATACGTCGTTATTGGGCTATTGAAAAAGCAAAAATAGACAATGATTTGAAGGACCGTGCTGTAGTTCTTGCAGGAGACGGTCAATTTGACAGTCCTGGTTTTTCTGCAAAATACTGTGTCTACTCTTTTCAGGATCAATATAATGACAAAATAGTTGAATACAACATTGAACAGGTTAGAACAGGAATGTCATCAGTAGCTTTAGAGAAAGAGGCATTTGTTACTTGTCTTAGTAACCTACTAGAGAAAAATATTGATGTTCATGTAATTGCAACAGATCGACATGTTTCTATAAGGAAATTTTTACCTACTGAATATCCTGAAATAGAACATCAGTTTGATGTTTGGCACTTAGCTAAAGGTGTATCAAAGAAAATTTTAGCTGCAAGTAAAAGAAGGGGAAGTACTGATCTCAAATCCTGGGTCACACCAATAACTAATCATCTTTGGTGGTGCGCTCAAAGCTGTGATCAAAGCAAAGAACAAATACAGGAAATCTCTCAGGTTTCATGTTAACAAAATATCCAAAGTGTGGTCACGGACCATTAGAGGAGGAAAGTAACATTTGTTGGATTGATTCAAGACATTCTGCCCATCATATTCTCTACAAGATTATTATGGACAGTCGTTTACTGAAGGACATATGCCATGTTACAAAATTTTTGGTGAAGTACCCAACTCGGAGATCTGAGGAGTATGGGGAAAAAAGATTTAAATATGTGTACCCGAAACACAAACAAGATTGGGTTGCTAAACCTGTTTATGAACCAGTTCATGATGATTTTCTTTTAGATATAATAGAAGATGCTGTTGATCTTTTATCTGGAAATTTGATTTATCAATGGTCGTCTTTGCAAAAAAAAGCACCCAAAAATATAGCCAATAAATCGATGCCTAGCAAGGAGGAACTTAGAGAAAAACACATGTCTCGTTTTTCAAATAATTGACATGTTAATACTATATTATTTTTATCCATTATAAGACATTATAAATAGTTCATATAAGGAGTGTTTTGGTGTTTGTTCAAAAAAGTTATTTTTTTGTTGCATGGAAATAAATAATTTTCATTTATAAATATATTTTTCGAAATTTTATTTGGTTATTCATGTTGCAGGCCCCAATTTTCACGTTCACTTACAGTCCCAATTGTCATCGCACCCTTATGGTGCTTTAGCTCCAATCAATGCTGGTTAGCCTGGCTACTTCTTGGCAGCATAAGCACTCTATTTCAGATGGCATACAGGAGCAGATATTACATAAACACCAATTGTTATGTCCTATCCAATTTTCTGAGGATGAACTTTCCATATGTGATAATGGTACGGATTCCTCATCAGTAGTGGGACTGATATTCCTTCTTCTAGGGTTGACAAGAAATGATGGATGTGGATTAGTCACCGTAGCTCGTCGTGATAATATCAATACTAATTCTTGGTACTGAAATAAATAAAAAATTTAAGTTGTATATAACATTGTATATAGGCCATAATATAAATAACCTTAAAATAAATAATAATTATACAAAATGTTTTAGCACTATATACTATAAAAATGTATTATATTAGTTAAAGTAATTAACTTATAAAATGTATTATGCATCAATTTATAAATAAATTATTAATGAATTTTGATATTAATATTTTAAGTCATATATATTTATATAAAAATAAAAATGTTAGCATTTATATAATAAATAATTCATTTTTATTATAATATATTAATTTGATATACATTAAATATTTTATACAATTATATATTTTTATAGTATATTTAGATAAAAAATAAATATATGTAGCAAATAAATTTCATTGTAATATAATTCAATTTTGATAATACATTGTACACTACAAAAATATTTTAATAATTATTGTAAGATATATTAGAATATTTATAAATTATTACAAAATTTTGTAAATAAAATGTATTTATTTTTTTGTTGGTTTTGTTTGATATAACAATACATATTTATAATAAATAAAAATAATAACTAATCATTGATTATTTTTTATCAAAGTTATATTTAATGTAATTATTTAAAATATGAAAAATAAAAATAATTTAAATTTAATTATAGGTCATTTATACAATATATTTATATTTTAATTTTTAAATTATTAATTATGTAATTTGATTAAGAATTAAAATAAATACATATATAATAAATTATCATATTTACAGTTATATTTATTAATTACTATCTATAAATATTAATTGATTAATTAAATATTTTCAATTATTTATAAATATAAAATTTATAATAATAATTTTTTATATTATAAATTAATTATAAATTAAAAAAAAAAATAGAAAAATATAGCCACAAAACAGTAACACAAACACATCACACACATACACACACATACTGACAGAAACACACACACTTGCAATCTCATAGAAAAACAAACACATAACCACAAGTACACACAGATTAAAAAAAAATACAACAATGACGAAACACACACATACACACATACATTCACAAACACAAACATATAGACATATACACACATACATAAACACAATCATATATACACAGAAACACACACACAAATATACATACACACATACATATACACAAACATATATAAACACAATTATATATACACACAAACATACACACATATACATATATAAACACATACATACATATACCAAAAAATAAACACACCAATAAAAACACACATACACACACATATAAACTCAAACATACACATACACACATACATACACAGACATACATACATTTACACAATCATACACACACATACATACATATACACGAACATATTCATAGAAAAATATATTCACCCATACTCACATACACATACAAACATATACCAAAACATATGTACACACATATACACACACAAATATACATACACTCATACATATACACAAACATATATAAACACAATCATATATACACACAAACATACACACATATAAACACACACATACCTATATACACACACATACATAGATACAGACATAAATACATACATACATACATATACCAAAAAAAAAACACACCTATAAAAACACACATACACAAACATATAAACACAAATATACACATACACACATACATACACAGACATATATATATATATTTACACAACCATACACACACATACATACATATACACTAACATACTCATATACACCTATATTCACACATACATTCACAAACATACACATACAAACATATACACAAACATATGTACACACATATACACAAACATACACACACAAACGAAAACACACATAAACACATATATAAACAAACACATACATATACACATACATACATACACAGGCATACATACATACATATACACAAACATACGATCACACATACGTACATATACACAAACATACTCACAGAAACAAATATTCACACATACACACACAAACATACACATACAAACATATACACAAACATATGTAAAAACTTATACACACAAATATACATACACACATACATATGCACAAAAATGTACACACATATGAAAACACACATACACACACATGTAAACCCACATATACACACACACATATACACATACACACACACACACACACACACACACACACATAGACACACATACAAACACAATCAAAAAAGACATAATAGGGATTACTGAGACACAGACCAGAAATGACATAAGAGTAATATACATCATTTGGCAATATTGAAGCTTAAAAATATTAAGTTTACGAGTTTTTTTAAGAATTGTAGAGTGTAGCTTACAAACACTTGGCGTACGCATTGTTCAGCTCCTTTGTCTATTCCGGGATAAGCCGCGTTTAATTGGACGGTGCGTAACTGCATATGATTGGACGGTGAGTAATAGCTTTGGATTGGACAGCTAGAGCATGCGGAGGGGTTAATTTAAATATACTTAGCAAGGTCAAGTTGGACGTAAATTTCAGGTGCATTTAAAACGGAAATGCAGGCTTTGTGCGGCCTGCTACCTATCACGGGCTATATCTGGAGAACTATGTAATTTTTTAAAAAACCATTGCGGCGGAAAAGGTTAGTGCATATAATTGTACAACATATCAAAAGTTTATTGTTGGGCTGGACATACCCTTTAATAGCATGCACTCATAGAAAGAGAATGGCCAACATACAGTATCTGTCTTTAAAGAAATTGGAGCATCACATTTACATTTCAAAGGAAATCAATAAGAGGCTAAATGCTGTGTATCCTGATTATACAGCTTTGGTGAAGTAAGGGGAATTCCCTCATGGGGAATCTGGTGGAGATATTTTCACAGAAAAATTGATAAAATATAGAGGCCATGAAGAGGAGGCTATGGAAGATCAGCATCCTAAGCCTAAAATGGCACTTTGGTGGTTCAGTTTCCTTACTCCTCCACACAAGTGATAAATCCAAGTTTTAAAATAAACAAGGACGCAGGTGGAGATTTGAGAAAAAAAATATTGCATCAGAAGTAATCACATTGGATTTACAGATAGAAAATTATGCATCCACATGGTTGAGGAGTTACAATTCTTATGGTTCATTAAAAAACACATGGACACAGAATATATCACAATACTTGGGTTTCAGTCATTGTAAATGTAATGGTTGTTCTAAAAAATAAGGTATGGGAAATTGAAAGCAATATCCATTTAAGAAGTACAGTATTAATGGAGGATGCAACTTTAAGAGAGAGGAGATTTAAGAAATGACATAATTTTCAGCCCTGATAAAGCCTTAGTGGCTGTATAGACTCTTCTAATAGACAATCTAGTACAGAAGTAATTCATACTAGCGGATGTAATTTATGCCTACAGCATGCTCATCCCTGCAGAATTCTTAAAGGATTGTTATAAAAGCAGCTGGATCATAAAAGTGCTTGAAGGTCCAAATTGAAGGTAAAAAGCTGTTGCACAAAGCTCAATCATAAGTTCTGGTTGAAATGGGCTAATTACATAAGCTGCTAATTACAAGTGTCAGCAATACACATCAGTCTGATTGAATCAATAGTAACTTTTTTCTAGTTGGATATTGCAATTTAGTTCCATTGTTTCTAGCCCAATGAACACAGTACAACAGACCTGGGCAAATAAAGGCCCCAGGGCTATACAAGTTTGTGTCAATGACCTGGTCCAAAAATGTATGGAGAGTGGACACACTGTAGTTTCTCCCTGGACGATGCCCCAAGTCCTAAACAAGGTTTAGAAAGGGCTCATTCAAGACTTACCCTTTACCCAGTATGGCAATCCAAATATGGTTTCCTACAATTCACCAACATATAGTGGGACAGAAATAACCTCTTTGTTATGACAATAAACTGCTTTCAGGGATATCAGGATCTTCCAGTAAGACATCTACAATTTATGTAGTACACAGCCAGAATGCCTTCAGCAAATATCCCTTACAGCCAATAATCCTATTTGTCCTCGAACTATGAATAGATATAAAAACCTGATTGTGGAATTTCTTGCATGGTCTAAGGATAGGGAAGCACAATATGCCCAATGCAGGCTAAACGTAGTGCAATAGATTTCTTATCCTTAATATCCCACATAGGTATAGAAACTAGGCTAAGTTTACAGTATGTCTATGATTAAGGGCCCTGCAGAGGCCTGAAATGCATCAGAAAGTATGCTATCCTAGTTTTGGAGCATGGTTTTATTTTTAAACAGTGTTGAATACATTTTTTAAAACAAGAAATAAGCTTGGCTGCTTTGCTTTATGAATGGGGAGTTGTAGTGGTGCAGCACAGAAACTATAATTTTTCTAGTTCCTAGATATATTCATCCCAACATTGGAGGACCAGGGTATGAGCTCTGTGTGGCCCCACCACTGGACAGCCCAGTCATACCACTGGGCCACCTATCAATACATTCCAGTGTTCTGGGAAGATGGGACAGAGACAGGGGAAAAAGGGAAACTTGTTGAATACTAGAGAAAAGAAAAAAAAACTGTCCCATCAGAAGAAAAAAATGAAAAGCACTGATTGCAAGTTTACTACACCAGCTTACTATTACTATACTATTTGTGAATAGATCAAACACAGGAGTTTTCATCTACCCAGTGTGTTGTTTGGCCCTTTAACCTTATCAATCAGCACATAGGAGTCCAGATTATGTTACTAATGCTGGGTTCGCACTTGACAGATTTTTAAAAGATGACAGACAGGATCTGCAAGATTCTATCTGTCATTTTTTAGGCTACACAGAGCCTATGCAGATACACAGCATAGGGAGAACGCTCGGGACTGTGTGTCTCCCTCGGATGCGGCCGACTCCCCTATAGGGAGTCTACCATGGCCGGGGGAAGTATTCCCTCTTTCCCGAACGAGCGCTTAGCGGACCCGAACGGTTGGCGGGTGCACGCTTGTTTGGGAAAGCAATGTACACAGTGTCTATAAAGCCCCGATACCGTTGGATCCGACGGTATCGGGCTTGCTTGGTATGCTTGCTTGCTAGGTGTACCTAGCTTACCTTTACTGTCTTATACAAAGCTGCCGGAACTACTTCTAACTTTCTTTTATACACACATACTGGTGGATTAAAATCATGACTTCCCCCCCTTTCCCGAACGAGCGCTTGGCTGACCCGAACTGTCGGCGGGTGTGCGCTTGTTCCGGAAAGTGAGGTACACACAGTGTTAATAAAGCCCCAACACCTAGCGAGACTTAGGTGTTCGCTAAGAAGATTTCCGATTACACCACATGCAATAGCCTTGGGCACATTATTATGACTCATTCAGTGCATTCATAGATATTTGAATACTGTGTAGATCAGCAGCAATGGTGTGAATGTTCTGAAAATCCAGATTCACTTCATCTAGAGCGCTAAAATCCACTCTTCCCTCTTTAAGTAATATTTTCTGCAACCCACTTACAAAGTTTTGTTCTCTATCCCTCAGACTTTCAATATCAACCCTATTCCAAATTGATGCACCTAAACTGAGCCCTGAAATAATGTCAGTACCCAGATCCCTTTTTGAAACCTTTTTAAAACTGAGCCTTTGTGTAGCATCCAATTATCAATTGCTTAGTGGAATCCCACCAGGAAAGTCTTAAACCATGTTTGCATTGTTTCTGGACAACTTTCTGGAATATTGAATAAAGATTTAACAATAATGATAATGAAATACTGTATATGAAACAAAATTGTATAAAACAGTTCCAGTTTGTTCAATAAAAAGTCCATGTTCTGGCCACTGAAAGTTTGTAGGACAGTCCTTTGAGTTTATAACAGACAATTTCATTATATTTTCATTCTTCTTTTCACTGTTATGAGGATTGCAGGATGTAAGGTAATAATGGTCCATTAGTTGTCATGTTGATTTCCAGGTGCATGTGATTATAGTAGCAATATCAGTATGAAATTTCGATGTGTTTGTTCCAAATAATTAACAATATCTGTAACAAAAAAATCAAATGCAGTATCAGTCCTTATAGTTAAAAACTGTACCTTTCTACTCTATTGCCTTTTCCATTAGAGACTTAAACACAAGGAGTTAAATTGGCTTCTTGTAACTGTTCTCTTAGCATATTCACAACCTCTTGTAATCTATTCTTTTCCTCCATTATTTGTCTAAAGGGAATCCACTCCCCATTTTTACCTGCACCTCTACCTCTAAAGCGCCCTCTGTCTCTGAAATAGTTCCTTCAGAGACAGTATTTTCAGAGAATAGTATTTTCATGTCTTTTCCCCTTCCTAATGTTATGCTCATACACTGGTGTTACCTGTTTTACTTTATCGCATTCCAGCTGATCCTCTATCCTGAAAGTTCTAGCTGCATCAGCTGCAAAGCTTTCTTCTTTATTTATTTTTCTCCAAAAATTATCTGCTCTCAATAGAATGTCATTCATGTCACAGGGGTTTGGTGTTACTGTTAATATTCCTTCTTTAACATCATTAGCTAAAGCTTCTAACAACATAACCCTATGAATTAAACCACCATATTCAAAGCCAGGGTTACCAGACATTAGTTGTTCCATCACAGTAGCTATTCTAGCAGATAATTCATATGGACATTCCTGTCTCATTTGTTTTACTTTACCAGACAAAGACACATTTGATGTAATGTTATACAATGCCTTTAACAATTCTCTCACAATATCTCTTGTTCTGTGGTGCTGTCCACATATCTGCACAATTCTCACCCATAAACCATCTCCAACAACTCTCTGTAAAACTCCATCCATATCTTCTGAAGTCAAACTATACGTTTCCATAAGTCTTTGCAAGTCACAAAACCATTTCATGAACCTATTGATATCATATAGCGGGACCTGTCCAACAAACGCCTACCCAAAAGTTGGAGATGCTCCAATTTCTTCCATAGGTGTCAGAGACACGTAAGGGTCTTTTCTTTCATCTTTTTTTTTTTAAGCAATAATTTGCACCCCTCGTTCAGCCAGTCCATTAGCCTGAGGATGATGAGTGCTTGATGTTATATGACAAAACTCCCATTCCTTAGCAAAACCTTGAAATTCCTTTTAACTAAACTGTGAAGCATTGTCTAAAATTAGAATATCTGGAATTCCATATCTGGCATATTGTGATTTGAGATGAGTAATTACTGTCAAACTTCGAGTCTTTATTTAACCATTTCACTTCAATAAATCTTAAATAATAATCTACTATTAGTAGGTATTCCTGTTGATCAAATGTAAATAAATCAACACCCATTTTGTGCCAAGGTCTTGGCTCTTTTGTTTGAAACTTTCTATGTTTGTTACACACCTGGCAATTAAGTGCCAGATTGATAATGTGATTGGATATTCCATGCCAGAGGAGCAAGACCTTCTTCTGCAAGGTTCTACACCTAAAGACCTTCGTGGATACGTTCTAGTATTTCCCCTCTCATTTTTGAGGGAACAATGATTTTATCACCTTTAAAAAGGATTCTATCTGCTTCTGAAATCTCATCCCTAAAATTCCAGTAATAATTTAGTTCTTGTGATATTTGAGTTCTTTTGAGTTGCCAACCCTTGTGAACCACTGTGCTTAATTTTTGCAATGTTACATCCTCCTGTGTCTTTTTTTTTAAGAATCACTAATTTGTTCATTGAAACTGGTAGATTTGTAAGCAGCATATGCACTTGTGCTTCAGTTTCTTCTGCTGGTTCATTTTTATTGAGAATATAAGCTCTAGATAAGGCATTCACTTTATACATTTCCTTTCCTGAAACATATTTAACATTCAGACTATATTTGTATAACTGCATCAACAGTCTCTGAATTCAAGCAGGGGCACTGCACAATGTCTTTTTCATGATAACTTCAAGAGGTTTGTGAACTGTTTCAATGTTAATTTCTTTGCCATACACAAACTGGTGAAATCTTTCCACACCCCAAGCAATAGCTTACATCTCTTTCTTTATTTGCGTGTAACGTTTCTGAGTGGATATCATCACCTTGGAGGCATATGCTACCGGCCTATTGTCTTGAAGTAAAACAGCGCCCAAGCCATTTTGTGATGCATCTATTGAAATTGTCACTGGGGAATTTACATCATAATATTTTAATACTGGTGATTCAGTAGTCATAGATTTAAGCTTGTTAAATACTTGCTGGTGTTCTTCTTCTCATGTCCAGATAACATCATCTCTCTTCAATTCCCGAAGTGATTCAGTGTGTTCTAACAAATGTGGAATAAATTTACCTAAAAATGTGGTAATTCCCAGGAACCTTTCTAGATCTGTTTTACACTCAGGAGTGGGCATTTGTTTTATAGCTTCTACTTTACTTAGATCAGGTTTTAATCCATCTGAGAAAAGGATGTGACCCAAATATTTTATTTCTGGGAGGCCAATTTACATTTTTCTTTGTTTAATTTAAAATTCTTTAATCTAGCTCTTTCCAAGACCAGTCTTAATCTTTGATCATGCTATTCCTTTGTCTCAGCTCAAATCAATATATCATCAATATACGTTTCTACGCCTTCAATACTCTCAAAAAGTTACTGAACAGTTTTATGGAAAACTTCTGGTTCAGATTTTATACCAAATGGAAGCTTTAAGAATCTATCAGGGAGATTCAATAAAAGTTCTTATCGTTTAAAATGGTGCTAATTTTGCCACAACCAATCAGATCTTATTTAACATTTGAAAGCTAACATCTGATTGGTTGGGGCAAAATTAGCACCATTTTAAACAATAAGAACTTTTATTGAATAACCCTGTATATCGGCCAAAAGGAGTGTTAAATGTACAAAGAAAGGAGCTGTATTTATCAAGTTTTATTTGCCAAAAACCTGAACTTGCATCCAGGACTAAAAAGTATTTTTCTTTATGTAGCTTCTATGTAATTTCATCCATTGTGCCAACATTTATTTGTACAGTTTCTTTAAAGGGTAACTATGGTCTCAAATTCTTCCAAACTAGCAAACTAGTAATAATTATATAAAAAGCCTTCCATCATACCTTCAAAATAAAACCTAAATCACATCTCTAGATACAATTTGTGAAAAGTTATTGCTGGAAAGGTTCAGCAATGTAACTTCCTGGTTGAACGCTTGTAGTCGTGTGATCACCCTTTTCCTGCATTAATAGGCCTCCCTTCTCAACTGTCAGTTTTTTCCCCAGGTACTTCCTGATTTCCCTAGCATTAATTCTTAACTGAGCATGCTTCTCCCCCGGGGCAGATGGGCAGAGCAGAGGTCAGGTGTTGTCACCCAACCTACTGGAAACACCTCCTGCTACTTACCTTTCCCGTTCCAGAGACTATACCTACATTGCCTGTTCCTGTGACCACTTACCTAGCCTGTTCCTGTGCCTCCCCTGCTTGTTCCAGTACTTCTACTCCAGCATCTTGAGTTCCAGTATTCAGCCTACAGTTCCCAGCAGCACCTTGTTCCAGTATCCAGCCTACAGTTCCCAGCAACACATTGTTCCAGAATCCAACCTACAGCTCCCAGAAGTACCTTGTTCCAGTATTCAGCCTACAGTTCCCAGCAGCACCTTGTTCCAGAATCCAGCCTACAGTTCCCACCAGCACCTTGTTCCACAATCCAGCCTACTGTTCCCAGCAGCCTCTGTGTCCTGCATTTTCCTGACTATCAGCCTCCTCCTGAAAGCATACTTTTGAGTACCACGGCCGTCAAGGCCATATTCCTTACAGTACAATAAGGCCATGGAAATGCATGAGGGGGCTATGACGGAGTGGAGTAAAACGCTCCAAACTTTGTCCAAACGCATGGACGTTTTTGAACACCATCAGAGACAGTTGTCCCAATACATGGACACCCTCACTGTCCGACTACCCCCGGCTTCAGCCTCTACTCCTGTTTCTACACCGCCTCCTTCACCATTCAGATCTGGCGACTCCTTTCTTCGTAGAGAACCCTGCATACCTCCGCCTTCCCGGTTTGATTGCAATGCTCAGGCTTGCTGTGGTTTCATTAATCAGTGCCAAATCCAATTTGAACTTCAACCATCTCATTTTGCTTCTGATCGAGCAAAGGTTGGTTACATCATCGCCTTGCTTGAGGGCAATGCTCTGGCCTGGGCTTCTCCCCTATGGGAGAAAGATGATCCTCTAGTCAATAATGTTACCAGTTTCCTGGGTATGTTTTGCGAGTTCTTCGATGCACCAGGAATAACCTCGGCTGCCTCATCCCGATTGATGCAGCTCCACCAAGGGTCTCGTTCCGTAGGACAATATGCTAATGAATTTCGTACCCTAGGTGCGGAGACTTCCTGGAATAATGAGGCACTTTCTGCAGCCTTTTGGCAGGGACTCTCTGACCGCCTTAAGGATGAATTAGTGTGTAGAGAATTACCTGTCCCGTTGTAAGATTTAATTACTCTCTGCATCCAAATTGATACCTGCTTTCGTGAACGGCAGGCAGAAAGGTCTGCAGCTCATTCCAATTTCTCTAAGACCTTTCCTCGGCCTGCTCAGACTGCCCCCCAATCTGTATCTTCGGTTGAAGAGCCTATGCAAATTGGTGGCACTCATCTGTCCCCTGAAGAAAAGTTACATCGACGTACTAACGGACTTTGTCTCTATTGTGCCGGACAAGGGCACTTTGCTAGGAAAGTCGGGAAACTCCATGACCTAGAAGTTAAGGAGGAGCTCATTCTAGGTAATTTCAAGTCTCCTACTAAATTTGAACCACTGAAACTCTTTTTGCCTGCGACTATCTCCTTTAATGCTAAAACTTTTTCCACTCAAGCCTTTGTCGATTCTGGTGCTGCCAAAAACTTCATTGACTCTACCTTCGCAGCACAATTGGGACTTCCTCTTCTTCACCTGCAGCAACCATTTCGGGTTCTGGCTATTGATAATAACCCCTAGGCTTCAGAATTCATCTGCAAATCCACGTACGAAGTTTCTTTCCATTCTTTCCTTGATATACTCCATCAAGAACGTTTATCCTTTTTGGTGATCCACAGTCCTTCTGCTCCTCTGATCCTAGGACTTCCATGGCTCCGTTTTCACAACCCTGTCATAGACTGGTCTAACAATGAATTAGTATCTTGGAGTTCTTCTTGTTTTTCCAAATGTCTCTCTTTTCCAATTCTTTGTTCTTCCATTATTGGGAAATGAAAACCGGTGGAAACCTTCCTGAATGTTACCGTGAATTTATCGATGTCTTTTGTAAGAAATGGGCTGAAAAACTTCCTCCACACCGCCATTATGATTGCCCCATTGATCTTCTTCCCGGTACCATGCCTCCTTGGGGACGCACATATCCTTTATCCCCTCTGAGACCAAAGCCATGAAAGACTATATTAAGGAACATTTGGCTCGGGGATTCATTAGCTGTCCAGCTGGGGCCGGTTTCTTTTTTGTGGAGAAGAAAGACAAAGGTTTATGTCCCTGTATTGATTATAGGGGTTTAAATAAAATCACTATAAAGAAACCTTACCCTCTTCCACTCTTCATCAATGACCAGATCAAAGGAGCTAAAATATTCACCAGACTCGACCTTTCGAGGAGCATATAATCTAATCCACATTCGCAAAGGGGACGAGTGGAAAACCACCTTTAATACTCTTGATGGCCATTACGAATATCTTGTTATGCCCCTCGGCCTTTGTAACGCCCCAGCGGTTTTCCAAGAGTTTGTTAACAACATCTTTTGAGATCTTCTAGGTAACTCAGTGGTCATATATCTCGACGACATTTTAATCTATTCCCAAAATCTACCTACACATTGTCTCCATGTACAGCAGGTCTTAGCACGTTTAAGGAAAAATAACTTGTATGCCAAACTTGAAAAATGTCTCTTTGAACTTCCTCAAGTATCCTTTCTTGGTTACATTGTATCCGCTCAAGGTTTTTTGATGGATCCTGTCAAAGTTTCTGCCATCCAAGACTGGCCTCTTCCTACTAGTACCAAAGCCATTCAAAGGTTTATCGGCTTTGCAAACTATTATAGACAGTTTATCAAAGGATTCTCATCCATCATTTCTCCTATTTTGGTCCTCATTAGAAAGAGTTGTAGACCCAACTCCTGGTCTCCGGCTGCCATCCAAGCATTTAACCAGTTAAAGGAAGCCTTTGCCTCTGCCCCTATTTTAGCTCATCTGGAACCCAACCTCCCTTTCTATATTGATGTAGATGCCTCTGACTTGGGTGCCGGTGCCGTCCTGTCACAAAGACAAGGTATCAAAGAGAAACTCCATACATGTGCCTATTTTTCTAAGAAGTTCCTGCATGATGAATGGAATTTTGATATCGGAAACCGTGAACTACTGGCCATCAAATTGTCTCTCGAGGAATGGCGCCATTTGCTAGAAGGCACTTCTTTGCCCATTACCATCTTTAACCATAAAAACCTTGAATACATCCAAAACCTTAAAAGGTTAAATCCTCACCAAGCACGTTGGTCCTTGTTCTTTTCCCGATTCAATTTTATCATCACCTATCAACCAGGTTCCAAAAACACTAAAGCCGATGCCCTCTTCAGATCCTTCATTTCTTCTGACTTTTCTGACCTACAATCAAGATTCTGGCCTCCCTTAGTCCACAACTCTGTTCCCAGATTCAAGCAGCTCAGGAGTCTGCTCCTCCTGACACCCCGAAAGGCAGAATCTTTGTACCTGTTTTTCTTCGGAACACCATCCTTCAGCAGACTCATTGCTCTAGACAGGCCAGACATCCTGGTATGAACAAAACTTTTGATCTTCTAGCATGCTCTCTCTGGTGGCCAACCATGAGAAGGGGTATTAAGGACTTTATTCTAGCCTGTTCTCACTGTACCCAGTCAAAATCTCCTAGAACCCTTCCCTGTGGACTTCTTCAACCCCTTCCCATTCGATCTCAACCCTGGACTCATTTGTCTATGGATTTCATTGTTGAGCTTCCTCCTTCCAAACGGAATACTGTCATTTGGGTAACTATAGACCGCTTCAGTAAAATGGCTCATTTTGTCCCTCTTCCTAAATAACCATCTTCTGTTGAATTGGCTTAATTATTTATTTCTCATATTTTTCGCCTCCATGGACTTCCTCCTGAAATAGTTTCTGACAGAGGAACTCAATTTGTTTCTAAACTCTGGAGGGCATTGTGTAAATCCATGGGAATCAAATTACAATTTTTTTCTGCTTATCACCCACAGTCCAATGGGGCTTCTGAAGGCATTAATAAGTCTATAGAACAGTACCTCATCTTGGGTATATTTCCTATGGATGGTCTGACCTCCTGCCCTGGGCTGAATTTGCCCATAACAATGCCACTCATGCCTCTTCTGGAAAATCTTCTTTTTTGTGTGTCTTCGACACTAATTCAAGATGTTTTCCTCAGGATTTCCTTTATACTCAGGTTCCTGCTGATGATGACTCTGTGGCCCAAATGTTGGCTATTTGGCACTCAAAAAAAAGCTGCTGACAGGAAGCGAAGGAAGCGAAGGGAACCTCCCTCTTACTCTGTGGGAGATAAAGTGTGGCTTTCTTCTGCTCATATTAACCTACGTGTTCCCTCTACTAAATTGGGACCCAAATTTATTGGTCCTTTTTCTATTCTGGAACTATTTGTTCTGCTGCTGTTCGTCTCCAACTCCCTCCCAACATGCGGATCCCTAATGTGTTCCATATATCCCTCATTAAACCAGTAATCTCAAATCAATATTCTACCCCTCTTCAGCCTCCCACTCCAATTTCTGTTGATGGGCAACAAGAATTTGAGGTTGAAAAAGTACTGGACTCTAGGTTCTTTAGGAGATCTCTCCAGTATCTAGTCCATTGGAAAGGTTTCGGCCCTGAGGAAAGATCATGGATTAAACACTCTGATCTGAATGCTCCCCATTTGATCAAGAATTTCCACAAGAGTTTTCCGGATAAGCCTGGTCCGTTGGGTCCGGTGGCCCCCCGTAGAGGAAGGGGTACTGTCACAAACTTACCTGCTGCTCCGATCCAGCACTGCTCTGGTCACAGCCGTGCGCTTCTGGGTACCCAGCCGGCATAATAACGTCACAATGCCGACGCATCTCCCGGCGCAAACTTTATGTATCATGCTTCTTACCTTTCCCGTTCCAGAGACTATACCTACCTTGCCTGTTCCTGTGACCACTTACCTAGCCTGTTCCTGTGCCTACTTACCCTGCTTGTTCCAGTACTTCTACTCCAGCATCTTGAGTTCCAGAATCCAGCATACAGTTCCCAGCAGCACCTTGTTCCAGTATTCAGCCTACAGTTCCCAGCAGCACCTTGTTCAATTATCCAGCCTACAGTTCCCAGCAACACCTTGTTCCAGAATCCAACCTACAGTTCCCAGCAACACCTTGTTCCAGTATTCAGCCTACAGTTCCCAGCAGCACCTTGTTCCAGAATCTTGTTCCCAGCAGCCTCTGTGTCCTGCATTTTCCAGACTATCAGCCTCCTCCTGAAAGCGTACTTGTGAGTACCATGGCTCTCCGGGCCATATTCCTTACACCCTGTCTTCTTAAAGAAATATAAAAACTCAAGGAACCTCTTCAATGTTCCAAATTCCTTTTGAGGAATCCCTGTGAACATATCTTATAACTATTACATTGTGCTCCTTATGAGAAATGTCTGGTGTAGCATCACATATGATGGCAAAATATATTGCTTCTCTTCTTTCAGAAAAAATAGCATTCAGAATATGATTTCTACAAATGTCAATAAATTCATTTTGGGTAGCCAAAGACAGTTAATGAGCTGGTAATTTCTTTACTTTCTCTTGGCTAGCCTTAACCTTTTCTAGATGGTCAAGAAACAATGTGACATATTGTGACAGCAATTCAAGAGTTCTGAGAAAATTTCCATTTTTAAGATCTCCAATTTTCTGTGTGGTCCCCCTAAATGCCAAATTCCTTGAGGCCAAGTACAAAGTTACATCCAGGAGTCTTTGTAGCAAAAGAGTAAACTTTTCGTCTTCCCTTGCTAAATTCCTTTGTACTTCGGCATCAATACCTTGCTGGCCAATGGACTTCTGAAGGGTTCTCCAACACCAATAATGTTTTCTATGCTGAGACAATAGTTCATGCTCTGGTAATAGCACGTACAGCTTTTGCCACTTATTTTTTGATGGTTCGAATCCTTCCTTTCTGCAGAAGAAACTTGCATCCTTGCTGCTGTAGTCAGTGGAAAATGCCAAGCAAGTTATGCAATATAATGTTTGTTTGCTATAGCTCCACCTGGGCCAATCTCTTGAAATCTTCTCTTTTCCATTTGATGATTTTGCATAAAGAAGGAATTCGCTAAATGAGCATCCATCTGCATCTTTAGTCATAGACTGTGCCATTTCTTTTAACTCCTCTTCTGCCTTTAATCCAGAGCATACAATCTTTTCTCTGTCTTTGTCTTTAAGGGTTTCTGGCCACAATAGAGGATCCTTCCATTCAACATCTTTTAAATGGTTAAGATTTTCAGAAGAAGGGAACTGTAGAAGGGTAAACATCAACTGAGTCACTGCTGCAACAAGGTTCTTCAGGCTCTGAAGGTACAGAGGCAATGTTTTCATTTATTATGGGAGTGGCTGGCAAAACTGCTTCAGGAGATATACAAGTGTCAGCAGCTTGTTGAGTGCTTTTGGGTGGAAAGTAGATTGATTGCTTCTTTTTTAATCTTTCCTCTTCATGCTCTCGCTCCTTTCTTTACGCTTTTGAAAGCACAGCAAAACTTATTCGGAAACAATAAAGTAAAAACCGTATATATATATATAAAAGTTATTAGAAAGTGCAAAAGTAAACTGTAAACAGATGGTTTATAAATAACGTATAAAGTGCAATCAAAACAACTATAGAAATACAATAATAATAACACAAAATTAGCTTTGCTTATAAAATTAAACTATGCATGGATATCTTCTCTGGAAAGGGACTGAAAAAGTTGCAATGACACGGCCACAAAATTGAACAGGTGACAAAACAACTATAGAACACCTCACATAAAATAAGTGCAAAGCAACTGTTTATACTTACCTGATGCTGTCTTCTCTACTTACCCAGTGCAGTCTTCTCTTTAGCAAGGGGGCATCAAGTTTTGCTGTGCTTTGCAGTACAGTAAATGTGAGCCTCTCCCATGTACTGTATTTTTTCGTATCTGCAAGTATTCTTTATTATTAAAGAAAAACAAGTCAGGTCCCTGAATCAATTAAAGAGATTCAATTGTGTAAAGGGTTTACCAATCCCTTACAGCTTCCGGGATACAAAAAATAGTTTCACACAAGAGCCAAAAGTCAGCGTTAACAGTCATTTATTTTGGAGATACAGCAGGGCATGTTTCAGTCCAGTGTAGTCTATCCTTGCACCTGAGGAAAGATCACACTGGTCTGAAACATGTTGTGCTGTATCTCCTAATAAATTACTTTTAGCACTGACCTTTAGCTCTTGTTTGAAACCATTTTTTGTATCTTGGGAGGTATTGATCTCCCTATTCCACTTCCAAACAAACTCTTTAATGAGAAGCCACATTTATTTAAAATAAACAATTATGAATGGATGGATGAAATGGATCTCATTGTAAATAAAGCTGGATGACATGGTGGCTCAGTTGTTAGCACTGATGACTTGCAGCGCTGAAGTCCTGAGTTCAATTCCACCTTTGGACACATCTGCAAGTGCAAGGAGTTTGTATGTTCTCCCCATGCTTGTTTGTTTTCCCCCACAATCATAAAGGCATACTGATAGGTTGTATATGTCAAATAAATGTGCTTAGATTGCAAGCTCTTCGGGGAAGGGCCTGGTGTGAATGTATATCAGCAAAGTTTCATGATGTACTATGGCCCATTGTTGTTGGCTAATTAGCCAGACAAGTTGGTAGGTGCAAATCCTCTCAGCCCCCTACTTACAAGTGCAAGGAGTTTGTATGTTCTCC
Organism: Hymenochirus boettgeri; assembly: GCA_019447015.1. NCBI lineage: Eukaryota > Metazoa > Chordata > Amphibia > Anura > Pipidae > Hymenochirus > Hymenochirus boettgeri. Next base: position 88,328,756 of record CM033477.1, read on the forward strand.
CCATGCTTGTTTTTTTCCCCCACAATCATAAAGGCAACTGATAGGTTGTATATGCAAATAAATTGTGCTTAGATTCAAGCTCTTCGGGCAGGGCCTGGTGTGAATGTATATCAGCAAAGTTTCATGATGTACTATGGCCCATTGTTGTTGGCTAATTAGCCAGACAAGTTGGTAGGTGCAAATCCTCTCAGCCCCCTACTTACAGGGCTACACAATCCAAGCAAGGCATAGAGTAGAGCAGCACACAACTTAGGTGAGGAATTCATTTATTTAGTGCAAAAGCAAAACATACAACGTCCCGAAACACTGTACGTTAAGCTTTTGCACTAAATAAATGAATTCATCACCAAATAGTGTGCTCCTCTATTCTATACCTTGCCTGATGTGAATGTATGCATGTAATTGTAAAGCGCTATGGGAAGATGTTGGCACTATTTGAAATCATAATAATAATAAATAATAACAATGACTGGATGTAGTTGGCCTATGTATTAAAAATAAATGAATATTTTTTTTTAACCTACACCATCCCCACCAAAAATGGCACATATAGTAAAAATAAATAAATGAATAAATATATTTTAAACACCTAATAAAATCAATAAATCATGAACTATGAAAGGATGGAATGGATGGGGTAGTTCTTGGATAAGGCCTATCACACACACACACAAAATGACACGTGTATTAAAAATTTAAAAAATCAAATAATACATTTTAAGCATGTAATAAAAGTAAAAACATTATGAAATATAAATGGATGGATGAAATGGAGCATGGATGAACATGGATGTGAACATGGATTCCCCCCCTCACACACACCCTGAGGCAGAGGTATTATTAATTACTAATTCAGATGATCAGATATACATTACGTACTGTTGTTGGCTGAGATATAAATCAAGGGAAATATAGCTGCCTCTTTCTCAATCTCCCTGGTCCTGCATCCACTGTCCGTCCTAAAATATTTGCTGCCTTCCATTCCCCTGCGCTGAAGCAAAGAGGAGGAGCAACAAATTGAAAAAATTATAAATGGTCCTGACGTGGACCAATGAAACAGAGGCAGCACACTGACTGACACTGACCGGCAGCCGGCACCGCATTCGCATTGATCATGGGATGATGCGCACCGCAGCTGCCGGCCGTATGGAGTGATGGCAGAGTAGTGATGTCACTCCTTTAACTTCCGCATTTACTCAGCACGGTCACGCCGCGGTCGAATGTAGAATTAAGTAAGTAAGCAGCCAGGTGGCCCGGGCCCCACTTTTTATTATCCTTGGGTCTCTGGGCCCCAGAAGCCTCCAGGCCCGGGAAAGGAGTTCCTACTTCCCCCCCCCCCCCCCGATGGCAGCCGTAAAAGAAATCAATTACAAAGCCCCCCACACACACACATTCAAACTCCTACAGCTAAAAGAAAATCTTACATGATTCAAGCAGTGATTACAGCTCGCAGTGAAGCTTACCTTCCCATAACAAAGCAGTTTTACTTTCACAATAACACAAAATCATCGGGTGAATTCTATTGGCTAAAGTGAGGCACAAATCACCTGCACTGCACATGCTCCACACTCCATTTGTGCCTCAGTTTTAGGAGGGGGTGGATACATAGAGAGGAGACATGCATACTAACTGTGAGCTGAGCAGGACATGAGGAGATCTAGTGACAGGGAGCACTGAGAGCAAAAAGGGATAAAGTTCCTGGCAGCACTAAAAATATAGAAAAGGATAAAGGCAAGTAATTTTTTTCAGTTTAGTGTCCCTTTAAAGAATCTGATTGTAACCAATTCTGATTGGAAATGAGTCTGATTGGATAGTATACCAATTAGATTATTTCTAAAAGAATCTTATTGTAGCCACTTCTTTTTCACTCTTTCTGAAAAAAATCTGATTGCAACTAATCAGAATTGGTTACAATCAAATTATTTCAGAAATAATCTCATCTGTCTGTTCCCCAGACCAGGTCCCAGAGACATTTACAGTAAGTTATTGTATCATTTTTACAAAATTTTCAAAAGTTGTAACCTTTTTAATTTTTTAATTTTCTAACCTTTTTTTTTTTAAATTTTCTTGAATTATCGAAAGCAGAAAAAATCCCACTAGATCCACGGTCCAACTCTAGCCCAACCATATAAAAATCATTTCAACAATATCCAACACATTCTCAATGGAAGATATTTAAAAAACCTCTGCGTCAAAAAATATGTTTGGTAGAGCTATCTGGTAAAATCTGTAGTCCCCATCAGTATCTGTAATTTAAGCAAATTCAATAACAGTCATTTAGTTAAAGTAGACTAAGGGGCTTAACTTTGCATCAGTTACCACTTGCTTCTATTTATAAAGTGGCGGTAACTGATGCGCTGCGTTAATCTCGGCAGTTTCAAAACAGCCGAGATTGCAGGGGACTGGGAGGGGATGCGACCACCCGTCGTGACCCCTTCCCAGCAGCCCCTCCCAGACCCCCACCCCGTACTCTCGCGGGGGGTGGTGGAGGGAAGGGCTCTGCTGGGGGGGGTGGAGGGACCCTCCAGCGGGGGCACTGAAAAGTGCCTTTTGCGGCTTAAGGGGTCCTGCAGCTCGAGCCAGGCCCCCCTCCCCGGCACTATCAGTGCCTTTGCAGCACTTACAAGTGCCTTTGTGATACTTACAAGTGCCTTTGTGGCTCTAACAAGAGCCCTTTGGGACTTTGGGACAACTCGAACTGGGGCCCTCTTCCCCGGCCCTATCAGGGCCCTTGCGGCACTTATAAGTGCCCTTGTGGCTCTTAAATGAGCCCTTTGGGCTTAGGGGGCCCACAGCTCGAGCCTGGGCCCCCTTCCCCGGCCCTATCAGGGCCCTTGCGGCACTTACAAGTGCCCTTGTGGCTCTAACATGAGCCCTTTGGGGCTTAGGGGTCCCGCAGCTCGAACTGGGACCCCCTTCCCCGGCCCTATTAGGGCCCTTGCAGCACTTACAAGTGCCCTTGCGGCCCTGAGATGGGTCTTTGGGGCTTAAGGGGTCCCGCAGCTTGAACCGGGACCCCCCTTCCCGGCCCTTATAAGGGCCCTTGCAGCACTGAGAAGTGCCTTTGGCGGGGGTCCCGCAGCTCGAACCGGAACCCCCAGTGAGCGGCTCTTAAAAAAGCCCTTTGGCGGCGTCTTCTTTCTTCCATCCGGCGACACCAGCTCCGCTGAAAGCAACCCACTGCTTTTACAGTTAAATAGGCCATACACCGGCAGGCGCCAAAGGCCTCAGCGGGGCCGATGTTGCCAGCGACTTGATCTGCCGCAACATCTTTGGGCTAGCGACATCAACCCCACTGAGGTCGCCGATGGCCGCCAGTGAGCCCGCTGGCACCGCCGGCCTCAGCGTAGCCTATTCTTTCTTCAGCCATCTACTGCGATGGCATTTGAGTTCCGCGGTGGTTTGTTGCTCTTTATGTAGGTTTGCAGAAAACCCTAATCCGTTTCTAAATAGTCAATTTTTTAATGCTTGGTTTACATGGTTTACATTAACCAATCAGATTTCAGAAAATTTTCTGAAATTCCCCTGCTTGCACTTCTCCCCCTCTCACTGGTATCTGTGCATTTATACTAACAAACACCTTGGAATACAATGATATATAGACAGACTTAGGCAGACAGAAAAAAGATAGACAGATAGATAGATAGATAGACAGACAGAGACAGATGGATAGACAGACAGAGACAGATAGACAGACAGAAATAGCTAGAATCAAATAGATAGACAGACAGACAAACAGACAGATAGCTAGACAGAAAGAAAGATACACAGACAGATAGATTAGATAGACAGGAGACCAAAATGATTAATCAACTCATTATATTTGGGGTTATATTAATAAATGTTTTGACATGTTTTGGGAGATTCAAGTAAGAGGTCACTCGAGGGACACAAATTAGCATACCTGATTTGATTGACAGGTCTTTCCCTGTACATGCTGTTGTTTAAAATTAATATTTCTAAAAATCTACAGCTTGGATTTCAAATCTGAGTGTTGGCCTTTACACTATCTAAAGGTATCGTTTTTGAAAATTAGATTTTTGAAAGTATAGATACCCTTTAAGTTATAATCCATTCTTATCTGGTACCATCTTCTCTTTTCTTCAGCAAAAGGGCATCAAGTACTGTGGGCCTACACACATAGATGGGCCCTGCACACAAAGATGGGGGACACACAGAAATACACACACACAGATGCACACACAGAACCACACACACATACAGACACACACACTACCCAAAAGTCTTTTTTACACTAAAAAATCTTTACTTCCACTAATAGCCTGCATCCCATCAGTAGAAACACTTAAGGATGTTACCGGCAGTGCACAGGCTTTCCAGAGGAGCTCCAGCAGGATACTTAAACACCCAAATGGAACCAGTCAATGTAAAGCTAGCTAGACTAGAGGCTGCTAGAATCTCTCCAATAACGAGCTGCTTTTATCTGAACAAGCTGGTGCTGTAACCAGACAACCCCATGGACTTTCTTTACTCATCTTGACCAAACGTGTCCTACAAAGGCCTGTTCCTCCTTAGCCTAAAAGGAACCATGCCTCCTAGTAGTACCCACATGTCAATGACATCACCAGGCAGATCATCTAAGGTGAGTGGAATGCTGCAGTTATTGGCAACTAACAGACTGCCACCCTTTTAATTTAGCAATAATTTCATATTGCTTCATGGTAGGAGCAGCCCTAAGTATTGATCTGTACCAATAATGAAAAAAATCACTTCCTGGAAAACACTTTTTTCTGATCAAATTTTGATTTGGAAATGAGCATTTATGCCCATAGATAATCATCAGATCATCTTTGGGAATGATAAAAAAATGGAAGTGAAACACCTAAAAAAAAATGATCCTCACTTTGCATTTCACTCGGAAAAAATGTAGGGGGGGAAATTGCCTCCTAAAATTCTCAAAAAACTAATACCAAAAGTTTTGCAAAGCATTGTGCTTATTTTGTTAAGAATGACACATTTGAACAATTTTTATTTGGTTGGGTTTTTTTTTTTTTTGAGTATTTGCTCAAAAAAACAAAATCAATTTGTCGCACTAATATTACATTACTAATATGAGCTTTGGTAAGCAGTTAATCGGACACAGAAATTTTTAGTAGTATTTCTGCATGGTGTTTCTTTAAAGGATTGTTTAAAGCCCCCCCACTTTTTATCGGATTATCTATCTGTCTGCCCCTTGTAAAGTTTAAAATGAGTGTTTAGCCAGGCCCACAACCAGAAACCAGAGACCACTACCATCTTGTTGCATGCCACCTATTACTAATTATGGCCACTCTCCAAAGTTTAGCTCAGGTGTGAAAAAACCTAGAAGAGCCCCCTGACAGAGGAGATATATCTACAGTATAAAAATTCAGTGCAGTGTTCATGCATAGGGATGGACTAGAACTCGAAGTCGAGCCAGAGTTATTAAATTACTAGGTTATTATATGGTTATTATATTACTAGGGTATTATAATAATCCAAACATTTGTATAGCTGCCTCTAGCCAGGATTCAAACCCTGGTCTCCCATGTCAAAGGCGGTGCCTTTAACCAGTACAATATCCAACCCTCGAATGTACCATTCGCTAAGCCTAGGAAGGACCGTTCGCTAACAGGAAGGATCGTTCGTTCGATAATCCTCGAATGTATCGTTGAATGTAGTTTGCGCAAAACCCGACAATTGCCCGACTGACTTCAGGAAGTGTTTGAAGAAATTTTGGTGACAGTGACATGTTCGCCAGACCATTTCCCAGGTGCCACAGCCATTTACAGTAAGTTACCAATGTTAGTTTAGCTGTAAATCACTCAGACTTTTCGAACTATCACTCCCCCATAGACCTGAATGGGTCCGAATTCGAACTTTCGAACCTTCTCTGAAGTTCGAAAGTTCTAAAACGGACCAAACTTTATATAGTTCTGCCATCTCTATTCATGCAGTTTTAGAAGATTAAGATCTCCACTTAAGTGTAGGAAGCATTTTACACGTGTGGTTGAAATTGTGTGGATAACAAAGAGAAAGGGTAAATATTTGCTATTAAGCTATAAGCTATTAAGGTACATAAAGCAGTGATACATAATTTTCCCAGCTGCTCTTTTATGTATTTTTAGATAGCATTTTTGTATATAAAAAGAACATAAATTAGAGTAAACCATCTCTATACAGAATAATGATTGTCAAAAGGGGATAATGATAACAATTACAGAGTAGCTGATCTATGTAATGGCAATTTGCGTAATTTGTGTTCATATTCCTGGAGAAAGAAAATGAATAATAGAAATAGGAAATTGATAAAACTGGCGATTAGCCTTTTGAGATATCTCACTCAGTTCATACATCTTATCCAATAGGAAAACAGAAAAGTGGATGAATAAAAAGCAACGTATGACACATTTCAATGCTATACATGTGATATTGCTTTATTGAATCAACACTGATAAACAAAAGTGTTGATAAAATCAACACTTGGGATTCTATGTAAATCAATAAAATTATAAATGATATTTAATTGTTCCAATCAAATCCAGTGTGTCAGAGGGAATGTTGAAAAAAAAATTTGAGATTGAAAATCCATGTGCTGCTATTAATACTGTACAAATCTAATCCAGTGTATACCCAGCCTTGGCACAGACATTGCTAAGGCTGGGTACACATGTGGTGAGATTGGTCCTGACCAACCATTTGGCACTAGCGCCATTGAGGGACATCTTGACTTGAGAATTCGTTCACATGTCGCTAGATGTTGAATCTAGTGTGGTGTATGGTTTGTTAGTACTTTTATTCCTGTTTAATAATGCAGCATTCTAGTATACTTATTTACTTGTCTTGGTAAATAGGTAAGGATCGCAAGCTTATGTTAAACACTTATTTATGCATGCACTGATAGGTATTTGGGTCTCACATTCTTGCAATATTTCCTGCAAGACCAGAGTTGCTTGGGATCATGTGCATGTGAACATATGGATATAACTAAACGGAAGTCTGTTAAGAACACACGCTGTTAAGTAAGCTGAAGGAGCGAAACGCATCCGGGCTGCAATCCCGATGAGCACTACTGGGTTCCCCCACCCCCCTTTTTTTAACTATTAAAAGAAGATATCTTCTCCTGAATATGGTTGGGAGATATTTCTGTTTATACAGCAGATATCCTTTTTCTGGAAGTCATTAAAGGGAATGTCCACCAAAAAATAAAAACTTTTATATTGTCTTATATAATAGCACCAACCTCAAACGCCATGTTCATTTTTCTCAAAATCATTTGCTTTGCCTGAAATTTATGAGATATATATCAGGCTGCACTTCCTCTCCACTTCCACTTTAGATGACCCCGAGTGCAGCTTAGAAAAAAAAAAAATTCTTGCCTGTGTGTGTGTGTCTCACTCTCCTCTCTCTCTCTCTGGGTTGGCTGGCAGCAGCTGTTGATCCTGGATTTCTCAGTCACAAACTTTACAGCTGTGATTGGTTGAGAGGGAAAAGAGGGAGGGATCCAGGGGTCAGAACATTACTGATGCAACTCTCTTGTTCTCACTGCTGGATGATAACAGACATGCTCAAGAACATGAAAAGAACAGAGCAAGGTAATGTAACCTGTCTCTGTTCATCACTGTATTGGTCATGCTGCAGGATTAAGCCAGCTACAAAGGTCTGTAACTTTTGAACCACTGGACGATTTACATGCTGTAAAGTTTGTTTTTGGAGCACTTATTTGGGCCAAATAAATATAAAAAGTTAGTTTTGGGGGTGGACATGCCCTTTAAAGGTGCCCAGATATTTATAGCAATCTAGAAAACGTTGTTTCTGACCAATCACAATTCTATGATTGGGATTGGTTTGTTTATGGCCTATTTAACTGTGAAAGCAGTGGGTTGCTTTCAATTACCCCCTGAAATTCACATTTTTAATGCTTTTCGTGTGTCCCAGTGACTAATTATCAGTTTTCCTAGAGTAGCCCCAGATTCCCTCATCATAAAGGGTACAAATTACTCCTTATATATATATACATGCTGATTTGGGTCTTGGCTTTATCGTTGTGTTAACAGGTTATTGACAATTGAAAATGTTCTTTAGCAACTCATTAAAGGGTATGGCCACCGATTTATAAAGATTCTTTGTTTCAGCTTTAGTGTTCCTTTAACTGAAGAATGGGAGGTAAATGAGCTATGTCTTACCTTCAGTTACTGAAAAATGGGAGCTGGGCATAAGCGCATTTTATATATACCAGTCTGTGTGGGCTGGGCATGAGGGCATCTTATATTTACCAGTCTGTGTGGGCTGAGCATGAGGGTATCTTATCTGTGTGGGCTGGGGATGAGGACATCTTATATGTACCAGACTGTCTGAAATGGGCATGAGAGCATCCATATATGTACCAGCCTAAGTGGTCTAGATATGAGGGCATCTTCTATGTAGAGATGTCCGAAGTTTAGTTCCGTTTTCGGATTCACGGATCTCGTGAAAATCCTGGAGATCCGAAAATCCAAAACTGGAATGAATTTTCCATAATTTTCGAAAGTAAGGGGCTATTTTCGAAAATAGCCTTGAACGTTCGAAAATTATCGAAAATAGGATCGGAGACAATTTTCGAGTTTCCGTTCGTATTTTCGAAGATTTTCGAAGAGCCTTGACGTTCGATTTTCCAAAATACAACCGGAAACTCGGAAAAGGTCTCTGATCGTATTTTCGATAATTTTCAAACGTTCAAGGCTATTTTTGAAAATTTTCCTACACTGTTAGGTCTCCATTTAAGTGCACCTTAACACACTGACAAAATGGCGCCTGTCTAGCTGCCTTTTATACCCAGGGGGTTGCCACGGATAAAAATAGCTGCTATTGGTGAATTTGATACATGAAAATCTTAAAGCGGAACTCCAGAAAATTCACAAGTTCTGCGGATTTGCAGATCTCGGAGATCCACCATGGGACCGGGTTCGGATCCTCGATCCAGTCCATCTCTAGTTAGTATGCGAATGAGATTATTTCGGAAAGAATCTGATTGTATCCAAAGTTACTGTATCATTTTTACCAAATTTATGAAAATTCCTTGAAAATTCGAATTTTCTAGAATATTCGAAATGTATAGAATTTTTTCAAACGCAGTTTGGGAAGAATTCGGAAAGTGGAATTCTGGAAAATACGCCAGGGATCAAAGTTCGGATCCACAAACCGGCCATGTCTATTTATTACCTGACAAAGGGAGATCGGGCTGCAGTGATAAGACAAGACTCTGGTAACTCACCTCCATCCCTTATCGAGAACAACAGAGACACTTGCTCTCTACAGGCTTACATAAGGAGTTGTTTTTTTGTTGTTGTTATTTACAAAGGTTAGAGTGAAGTGTAGGAGGATTAATGCACATAAGCGGCTTGGTTCACAGCCGGATTGTATGAACCCAAGAGAGGAAGGAGGAGCCCTGCAGTAAATCAGACTGTGTGCAAAAATGTAGCCACAGAGGAAGGTGGGAATAAGGCAGCATACACTAACCTTTTCTATGTCTGGATTGGAGCAATGTATAAATTTCACTATAGATGTCCTTTAAGTCAGCCCCCCAGTTCCCCAGCCAGTGTTAAATCAGCCCTCTTGTTTCTCCAATCAGTGTTAAGTCAGCCCTCCAGTCCACCAACCAGTGTTAAGTCAGTCCACCACACCCACCTTCACAAGCTACATGCTTTGCATGCCAAATTCACCAGTGTTAAGTCAGCCCTCCAGTTCACCATTCAGTGTTAAGTCAGCCCTCCAGTTCACCATTCAGTGTTAAGTCAGCCCTCCAGTTAACCAGCCAGTCTTATGTCAGCCCTCTAGTTTCTCCAGTCAGTGTTAAGTCAGCCCTTCAGTTCACCTAAGTCAGCTCTCTAGTTTCTTCAGTCAGTGTTAAGTCAGTCCTCCATTCACCACTCAGTGTTAATTTACTCCACCACACCCACTGTCACAAGCCACTTTCTTTATGCTCCAAAATACAGGAGCAGCTTTAAATTGTTGTTTCAAGTGACAACAGTCTAGGAGTAAAATAAAATATACATATCAAAAGAGAATCCTAAATAAATAGATTGACGTGTGAACATTATAAGATATCGTAGTACCCAAAAAAATGTATCAAGTATATGCTAAGAAGATGTTCCTGTGATCTCTTGTGGAACTAATGTATGTTGTTTGAATGTCTGAAACTTTAAGAACCAAACTCTTTACAAACAAGCTAGTGGAATTTTTTGAATTGCTGTTCAATTTCTTTTTTTAAGGGTCAGGCATATCCAGCACAAAATTGTATCAATAACAAATTCATTAATCTAACTCCCATACTGTATAACAATATTCACCCACACATATAACTATAAAAGCTAACAGGAATACTAAGAATTCAACCCATTTATTTTCTGATGTGTATTCCTGCTGTTTTATTTGCATCCCTTTTAATGTGATATTTGTTCAGCTACAGTAATTAAGGTACTTTTTTTAAATACAGATTTGAACCTAGGAGCTCAGCTTGAACCTGAAACAATTTGTAGCTATGGCTGTTTTTAAAATGTATACCTGTATACGATTCTGTGTTTAATGTTTACCTATTTTAGAAAGTGATTAAAGTTTTAAAAACTCAACTAACAACACTATACTAAATATCCTTTTTTTAAGGCTGGGTCAACATAGACACACAGTGTGTTGGTAGCTCTGGCTGCACAATTCATCTACAAATACAATTATGCTTAAAAGTTTCTTGCTTGCGCATAGGGGTATTGGTTAAAAACAAAAAAAACGTAGTTTAAGATCAAGATCTCTGTAAAAAGAAAAAAAAGTTTAAAATGACACTTTCATATTTAAAATCTTAAAACTCTCCCTTATGCCTATCCACCACTAGGGTTATTGCAGGCTTTATTCTGTGCTGTTTTACCCCTTAAAGCTTCATCGGGATCCCTGATGAAGCTGTAAGGATTAAAACAGCAAAACGTGTAGTAACTACCTCACAAGCCATCACAAAGTAGATTATACCTTACTACAAGATTTAAAGGGATCCACCATAGCAGAGAGGGGCAACTTCAACAAATACTAATGGACTGTTCCTGCAAGCTTTTTCAGTGATTATTATTGTTTTTAATTGCTATAATAAAGTTTGTTAGCAATATTATTTCTGTGTGCAGAGGTTTTTGGGGGCTATAGACCAAGCAAGCATCAGAACACCACAAAATAAAGTCAGCATTACCCCTAGTGGTCAGTGGTGTATGGTGTAACTAGGAATCCCTCCCCCCCCCCCCGAAAACTATGATGGGGCCTCTATCTGTGCTTCATCTTCAATGGTTTCCTGGGAAGAGGCTATATTTATCATAAGAAAAATAAAAAGACGTGCCCCATGGCTCCCAGCCCCCCTTGCAGATGCAGGCCCTGCTCCCCTGCTAGTGATGGATAGGCATAAGTGAATGTTTTAAGATTTTTAATATATGGAAGTGTAATTTTAAACTGATTTTTTTACAGAGATCTTGATCTTAACCTATTTATTTTTGTTTTTAACCCTTCCCCATACTAATATCCATAAGTGCAAGCAAGAAGATTTTATACACTATTCGGTAGACAACTTGCAGTACCTATCGCACGAAAGTGGAAGTAATCCCTTCTAATGGTATACTATATACAAATGATGTTTAAAAAAAAACCCAAAACTTACATATACAAGTAAAGATGCATAGAGAGGTGAAACACTTGGAGTCATACCTAACCAATCTAATATCGGCTAGCACAACTATAACTAACACTGATGTTGCCCATACACAATAGGTTTTATATGCCAATAGCATCTAAATTAAAGTAAATTAAAACTTTTGGTTTAGATTATTTAAGCCTTTTTCAATGTCAGGGTAACCCCACTATGTAAGGTCTTCTAAAGTTGGGTTTTATTTTTTATTTTTCTAGAATGATACCTACCTACTTGGTTGAATTTTCTTGGGAAAGGTTTTTCCTTTGTGAGTTTTCCTCAGGCAAAATTCCAGTTGCATATTTTGGAATCTATAGGTGTCTTATTATAAAGGGTTGTGTCCATAGCATGTATAGTGGGGGGGGACCTTGTTGAAGAAATCCAGGCTGCACTCCATAGTTCAGTGATCTGAATCATGAAGTTTGCAAGTAAATATAATTAGAAGATAGGCTAGCAAAAAGGAATTCAGTTAGCAGAACAGGACAATCAAATTTAACTGCCATGGTAAATATATATAGCAGCTTTATTGCTATGAAACTAAAGGCATCATATATGACAACCAGAAAAGATTTGTGTTCTTCCTATTCATTAATGATAGCACTAAAAGGCTTTTTAATTTTCATTTGCTAAATGTATTTGCGAATTCTGTGAATGGCAAAGAAAACAAACCAATGGATCATTAACCGGATTAAGCCTTATCTTCTAGTTGCAGAATAAATTTAATTGTATAATTCATTTGGAATATACCATTAAAAACAAAAATTTATGCAGTCAATTGTCATGAAAAAGTCAAATGAAGAGAGGATTAAGAAATTTAATTACAACAATCATGAGGATTAATCAAGAATCAATTAATTTAGATGATCCGAGACCTGGGAACATTGAAAGAGGTGCGAGAGGTGCGGAGACGAGAGGGGGGGGGAGGGGGAATGTAGGGACATTGTGTTTTTTTTAGAAAAGTAGCATGAATTCTGTGATGAAACATGCATAGAGTGTCTTGTTTATTCAAGGTGCGGTCCATTGCTGGTTAGTGCATTTGGTCTGAATTTACTACAAATTGCAGGTTTGAAATACCGGAAACAGCAAGATCCATACACACATACTTAATTTACATATATTATATATGTATATATATATATATATATATATATATATATATATATATATATTATATAAAGCATGATAATTAAAAATTAAATATAATTAAAAGTTATAGAGCAAAACTGGGAAATTAGACCTGATCCATATACTAAAGACAGGTGTAAAGGACATGGATCTAGATGCTAGAGCGACGCGTCATCAACCCTCCTCCAATTGACCGTGTGCCATTGGATAAGCCGACCCCTACTGGCGAGTGCACCTGAGAAGCGCACTACACAGTGGGAGGAGATATGATGACGCAGTGCTCGCGCACATGCAAGACACCACATTGCCAAATAGGAGAGAGTGAAAGAAGAGAGAAAGAGAAGGGGGGAGAAAGAGAACTGGCAGATCTGCTTTATCAAGCATTTACTTAGGTTCAGTCTAACATAACATATTCTGGTCTTTTTGTTTTCAGTGGAGAGTATATCCTAGTTGAAGCCCAGTTTTCAAGGTCTTCAAGTCAAGAAATCAATCATGTTAAAATCACACTTCATACTAAACCAAATGATAGCATCTAGGCCGTATTAATAAACCACACCTGTCTGTTGTTGCCCCCTTGCCAAACAATATACAAATAATAATAATGATAATTAAAAACTATAATAGGAAAGTTTAAGTATAAACATTGTAGTTGAATTTGGCTTGCAAGGCTGAATTTTGGAAGAGAGTGTTTGTGTCTGTGCTGCAGATTTTAAAATAAATGATGAGGACACTGCTGTTTTTTTTTCAATAGTAATCATTTAAGTATGTCTGCCACCTGAATGGAAGGTCAGGAAGGTCAAAAGATATTTTTGAAAATATGTACCCATTATATATGGCTGGCACATGAATGAATGGGTAGATCAGTTGGTGTGTGTACCTGTGATGGGTTGGGGGGTTAAAAGATAACTTTTTTGATGATAGGTCAAAAAATTTTTTTTACTATACTTACGCTTTAAATATGGCTACCACATGAATGAATGGGTAGATCAGTTGGTGTGTGTTCCTGTGTCAGATTGGGGGGGTAAAAGACCAACTTTTTAAAAATTGGTCAAAATGTATTTTTTGACTAGTTTACTGTGGTCCAAAAATGACTTTAGGTAAATTGAGGTAAATTGATAGGAATTGCTCCCCTGAGAATTTTTGCATTATATTTCCAGTGTTTATTTTGCATAGTTTTGAAGATATTTACATTTTTGTGTGTGATATGGCAGTAGCATCACCAGGTCCCCTGCTCTTCCTGCTTCCTGCTCTGAAACTGTCAGTCAATCTGTCCGGTGTCTCCTCCTCCCCTTTGCAGCCCCCCTGGTTCCTACCACTCCCTCCAGTTGCAGGCCCCCAATGACCCATTATCTTACAGCCCCATGTGCCCAGCCCACTCACATATGTCTAAGCCCCGCCCACTCATGGGTGCCTGAGCCCCGCCCAGTCGCAGGTGCCGTGGGTTACTCAGACACCCCCCCTCTACCTTCTCTGTCAGGACTTCACACAGCAGAGAGGAGGAGGGACTTCCTGTCTCCCTCACACACTGAGTGAGTCTGATGCTGTGCTCGCCGGTGGCACTGTGCAGGAGAAGCCTCAGGAATGTCACAAGTCAGCCTCCCACCCATTAACTTTCTAGTCAGTCATTTCTGTACATCTTGGGCTGTGGAGCACGTAGAGAGGTGGTTGATGGCTCGTTTTAAAGGTAGGAAACTTGCTTTTCGTTTAACTTGTTTGGAGACCACAGTTCCCCTTTAAGTATGGCTCCCCTGGAAATGGAAGTGTAGGTCATAATTGTGATGGTTCTCATTCATCCAGGTCATGGTATATCTGTTGTATTCAGTTAGATCAACAAGACTTAAAGTTTAGTTCTTGAAGACGTTTCACTAGTCATCCTACTGGGCCTTTGTCAAAAGAAGTAGAAGGGAAAAAAAGAACACGAATACCAACAGTGAAGGGGAAAAGCAAGACAGGAGAAAGAACATGGTCATCCCATCCCAAGGAAAGTGACTGGTTCAAGAGAGTTGTCAAGGAGGCCATTTATGTGAAAATAAAGAAACCAAGCCTGAATAGATGGGGGGGTATGTGTGCCAGTGTCAGGTTGGGGAGTAAAAAAATTAACTTTTATGAAGGTTGGTTAAAATATGTTTTTTTTAAGAATATAGTTACTTCTCCTATATGTCCCAGAAGTCTGTACCGTGTCTCTTGCTTGAAAACTGTGGGAGGAGACACAGTCCAAAAAAGCGGAAGAAAAAATGGGAAGAAGAAGTAGAAGAAAGAGAAAGAACAGTAATTTGGCTCCTCAAGACAAATTAACAGGGCTGCCGCCCTAATTAGGCAGGATGCACCACATTACAGAGCGGCATCCTGTAGGGAGGCGGCTGTTTTGATGCCAGAACTTACCTAGTAATAGAGGTGCCCCAAATCTCCTTTTCCCAGTAGTACGCCTGCAAGATGACTTCTTCACGCAGCCGCCTTGTACTACTGAGAACTGCCGCCCTTGCGCTGCCTCTGCAATGACTCTGCAATCAATACCATTAACCCATTAACTTGCAACATTCCTTTTTTGCAGAGCCTCATCCAGCTTTTTTTTTTAACTGACCAATGAACCTGCCATAACAATGTCCACTGGAAGACAGTTCCATAACTTTACCGTTCTCACAGTGAAAAACCCTTTCTAAACTTGAAGCCTAAACCTTTTTACTTCAAATCTTAAGGGATGGCCACGTTTCCTCTGACATGTTCTATTGGTGAACAATGCCCCAGATAGTTTATTGTATGGCCCGTAAATGTATTTATACACAGTAATCATATCCCCACACAAGCGCCTTTTCTCCAGCATACATAATTGTAACTTTTCCAGTCTCTCTTCATATTCAAGCTCCCCCAATCCCCTTATTAATTTAGTTGCCCTTTTCTGAACCCTTTCCATTTCAAAGATGTCCTTTTTGTACACAGGATTCCAAAATTGCACTGCATATTCCAAATGAGGCCTTACCAATGCTTTGTAAAGAGGGAGAATAACATTTTCCTCTCATGAATCCATACCTCTCTTTATACAAGACCATACAATGCTGGCTATGGCTGTTGCCGCCTGGCACTGCTTGCTACCTTTAAGTTTGTTATACATCAAAACTCCAAGATCCCTTTCCAACAGGCATTCACTTAACACAGAGCCATTTATAGTATAAGCAGCACAAGGATTTTTAAGTCCAAAATGCATCACCTTACATTTATCAACATTGAATCTCATCTGCCACTTAGCAGCCCAATGTGACAATCTATCTAGATCCCCCTGCAACGATTGCACATCCTCTGAAGTTTTTAATGGTCGACAAAGTTTTGTGTCGTCAGCAAACAGAGAAACCTTGCTGACAATACCCACTTCCAAATCATTAATAAATAGATTAAATATAAGCGGCCCCAACACAGAACCCTGTGACACCCCACTTAGCACTTTAGTCCATAATGATGAAGCCCCATTAACAACTACTCTCTGCATCTTATTCATTATCCAATTTTCTATCCATGTACAAATGTGCCTTCCCAGACCAACAGACCTTAGCTTATACTTTAGTCGCCTATGGGGGACTGTATCAAAAGCCTTTGCAAAATCCAAGTAAACTACATCTACTGCTATACCAGAGTCTAAATTTCTACTTACTTCCTCATAAAAGCCAAGCAAGTTAGTTTGACAAGATCTATTCCTCCTAAATCCATGCTGGTTACTACTTATAATGTCAGTCCTTGAAATAATTGGCTGAGGGCTGTTGGCTCTGTGGTTTTGAACCTCATTTAAGTCATTTCTACAGAGCGATCAAGCTCTTGAGCTATTTTGTTTTTAAAGGGATTTTTTGTTTTTAAGGAATTGAGAGCGTTAAAAAAACTAAAGCGTTATTAACTGTGGTTTGCAGCCTAGTAAATGTACTAACAACATATTTATTTCTAGGAGTGTTTTTTTTTCCTTTTCACTGATTGGATGGGGGTGTAGCTAATTGGTTTAAATTGGCTGAGGGCTGTTGGCTCTGTGGTTTTGAACCTCATTTAAGTCATTTCTACAGAGCGATCTAGCTCTTGAGCGATTTTCTGTTTTAAAGGGATTTTTCTGTTTTTAAGGGAATTGAGAGCGTTAAAAAACTAAAGCGTTTAAACATAGAAAAGATAATCAATGCACATTCCTAGGCCCCATACAATATAATATCTGCACACTGGCATACTTTATAAACAAAGGGGTTTTAGTATACATTACTGTGATCACATGAATGAAAAGCCTTCCAACCACGTCAACGTAACCCCAGTCTGGAAGATCCTAACTTCTAACCTTTTTAAATTTCTTTTACTTCAATTACGATTAGCAAAGTTTTGCATTTCTCATTCTTACACACTGGATCCATATAACAGGCTCTCTCACTTTCTCCCAGCCCTTTGGCTTTATAAAATAAGTGAAGGGGCCATCCAGTGCTTTATATTAAAGGCATAGGACCTCCCATAAAAGGGGCGTGTTGGGGGTGCTAATACCACATGGAGGCTTGACCTGGCTTCCCAATAAATACATGCAATACAAGGATTGTGGAAGCACTCCAATTAGGCTAATTTACAACTACATTTAGAGCTACTGATCTGGTCAAACATTTATACAAACATAGAAAAGACTGGGGTTACCTTGACGTGGTTGGAAGGCTTTTTAATCATGTGATCACAGTAATGTATACTAAAAACCCCTTTGTTTATATAGTATGCCAGTGTGCAGATATTATATTGTATGGGGCCAAGGAATGTGCATTGGTTTTCTTTTCTATGTTCCTGGGTTGTATCATAGAATCAGCTATAGTAAGAGTAAGAAAAAATATTATGATGGGTGTGTTTATTCCTGAGATTAGTACATGCTTAATCTTTATGTAACATAATACCAATTGTGAGGGGGGGTTAGGGATAGGGGTTAAAATAAGGGAAATAAAAATACAGAGCACAGTATCAGATTCATAAATAAGTGTAAACCGTAGTACCTGCATGTAGATTCAATTGTTAAGATAAAACATTTTCCAGCATTACGTTAGATGACCTTTATACTGTAGGGTCAGATATAATAACAGTAAGGCTGAGGCCACACTACAACTACAAGGTTTTGAACCTCATTTAAGTCATTTCTACAGAGCGATCAAGCTCTTGAGCGATTTTCCTTTTTAAAGGGATTTTTCTGTTTTTAAGGGAATTGAGAGCGTTAAAAAACTAAAGCGTTTATTAACTGTGGTTTGCAGCCTAGTAAATGTACTAACCTAACACTGCGTTTAAGAACAACACTGCTATTTCTCTGCTGTGTATTGCAATTTCGCTGCTGTGTATTGCTGTGTCTCTGCTGGTTATTGCTGTTCCTGTGTCTCTGGTGTGTATTGCTGTTTAGTATGGACAGTTTTGTTGGGGCAGTGCAATGTGCATCCTGCCGCATGTATGGGATCTTGGAGCAGCCGCCCCAAGGGACCTATGTATGTGTCAGATGTGAGTGGGTTGCCTATTTGGAATCTGAGGTCCAGAATCTAAGGGGTAAACTTGCAGCATTGTAGGGCTTGGCAAATCTGGGGGAAATGCAGGTACTGGCAGGGGCCAGTAAACTGGAGGGTGGACATGGGGCAGATAAGGTGGAGAAGGAAGATAGATTTGTAAGGGTCACCAGGGGAAGTAGGGGACGGAAGGATAGGGGCGCTTCTTCCCAGCTGGTCGATCACAACAGATTTGCCATTTTAGGCGAAGATGTGGAGGACGATGGCTCGGAAGCAGCATGTATGGAGCGGGCCTTTCCCTTGAGCACCCAGGGGACGGCCATCTCCAATACAAGGGAGGGAGAACTGGGGGCTAGGAATGATAGGCAGGTGGTAGTGGTAGGGGACTCCATTATTAGAAGGGTAGATAGGGTAATCTGTCGCCAAGACCCTACATGCCGAACAGTGTGTTGTCTGCCTGGTGCTAGGGTTCGACATTTGGTGGATCATGTAGACAGATTATTGGGTGGGGCTGGGAGTGACCCGGTGGTCTTGGTTCACATTGGTGCCAATGACAAAGTTAGAGGTGGAGGTGAGGTCCTTAAAAATGATTTCCGAGAATTAGGGGCCAAGTTAAAAGCAAGGACCTCCAGGGTAGTGATTTCAGAAATACTACCGCAGCCACGTACTACGCTAGGGAGACAACGGGAGCTCAGGAGTATAAATGCGTGGCTAAGAGGGTGGTGTAAGGAGATGGGGTTTGGGTTTTTAGAGAACTGGGCTGATTTTTCTGTTGGCTACAGGCTCTTTGGTAGAGACAGATTGCACCTCAATGGTGATGGTGCAGCTGTTTTGGGGGAGAAGATGGCTAGGGGGTTGGAGGAGATTTTAAACTAGGTATGGGGGGGAGGGAATGTTTAACTACACAGGGGTAGATAGAGAAGTTAGGGATCTGGGGGCTAGTAACACAACGGAGGGAGGAGAAGGGGGAGCATAGAGGATAAGGAGGCATGTACGACCATGTATAGAAGTAAATCAATTGATATTCTAAAATGTATGTTTACAAATGCAAGGAGTCTGGCTGGAAAAACCGGCGAACTTGAAATAATAGCATTAAAGGAAATGTATGATGTAATTGGTATAGCAGAATCATGGCTTAATGATTCACACGACTGGACAGTAAATATTGAAGGATACTCCTTATTTAGACATGACCGAGTTAATAAGAAAGGAGGAGGAGTATGTATGTATGTTAAACAGGAATTGAAGCCAAATTTAAAAGATGGAATAGATGGGGGAGCAAACGATACGGCAGAAACATTATGGGTGGAACTGTGTACAGGAAGCAAGAAGGTAGTTAATTGTTGGAGTATGTTATAAGCCCCCAAATCTTTATTCAACCTTAATTACTATGTTACTATGTTACGATGTATTATCAAACCCATTAACTTTTACTGAAGTTCGAAAACGAACCAAACTTTAAGAAGTTCAGCCATCTCTAATAAATTGTATTTCATGTTTGTCAGGAGCATATATATTAATTACTATAGTTTGTTATTGATTTAACACTGCAGAATAATGTATCTACTGTATTCATACATTTTTTTTCTTCAAAGGCAATAGTATTTTTTATATCAATTGTCACACCGCTTTTTTGAGTGGAAAGTATTGTAGATATGTGAATATTTCTTATGTTATAATTGTACAGTATAGTATTTGAGGCTGAATAAAGACATCCATCCATCCAGTCCAACCCATCTAGCAATATCCTTATTTCCTGCCTAACTGTTAATCCAGAGTAAGGCAAAAAAAACCACCAAATTTATGAAGGGGAAAAAATTTCCTTCCTGAATAAACGGAAATATCCCTTTATGTACTTACCTTTATGTAAAGTATGTATTATGTACATACTTTATGTATCACTACCAGTAACTTGCAACATTCCTTGTTGGCAGAAACTCATCCAGCTTTTTTTGAAACTGACCAATGAACCTGCCATAACAACGTCCACTGGAAGACAGTTCCATAGCTTTACTGTTCTCACAGTGAAAAACCCTTTCTGAACTTGAAGCTTAAACCTTTTTTCTTCAAGGGATGTCCACGTGTCCTCTGACATGTTCTCTTGGTGAACAATGCCCCAGATAGTTTATTGTATGGCCCGTTAATGTATTTATACACAGTAATCATATCCCCACGCAAGCGCCTTTTCTCCAGCATACGTAATTGAAACTTATCCAGTCTCTCTTCATATTCCAGCTCCCCCAATCCCGTTATTAATTCAGTTGCCCTTCTCTGAACCCTTTCCATTTCAAAGATGTCCTTTTTGTACACAGGATTCCAAAATTGCACTGCATATTCCAAATGAGGCCTTACCAATGCTTTGTAAAGAGGGAGAATTACATTTTCCCCCTTTTAACCAATTAAATATGATAGTCTCATACTTAAATGAAATATGATTGTTGTTACAAACTATTAACCAATCATATAAGGACCTGTTAAAGATATATAGAAGGAGAAAACAAAAAAAAAACCTTACATCGCCATTCACAGACACAGCTGCCAGTCTGGCCCTTTCTGTTGCTTCCATGCACAGAAAAGGCACGGAACAGTGGCAGAAGGCAGTTGAGGGAACGAGGGCTGGTAAATACATTTAGGAGCCGATTTGAACACTTTAAACACTGTGTGGTCTGGGTTATCTGAGATTTTTTGTTATCCCTGAAATTTTTGTTTAGGGGTGGTGGTGGTGGGGTGGTGGTGGTTGACATATCCTTTAAATTAAGGAGCATTAAAGTTTGAAATAGACTTTTACCTTCTCTTGAGGGAGTAAAAGGCTGTGAATTTTATTAACAACAAATCAAGTCATGGCTATTCTGTTATGACTTTTTCTGTGATATTTTTGGGGGGTTGTATTCCTCTCACATGATAATTTTGTATTACATAGGCCACACCCTATTCAATTGAAATCTTTCTTAAACAAAGGATATCTGTAATTTCTTTGAATTGTTTTCTTTATAGGATTTTTTTGGTGCTAGGTCGGCTAAGACAATTACAGGTTATGGAATTTACTAAGTAGGATAATTAAATTCTGCATGGCTTTTAAGAGCTTATCGTTTATTTAGAGTTTTGAACAAGTTTTTTTTAATAAGTTTTTTTCTTAATAGCTTTAAAGGAAAGGTATGATGTAACCGGTATAGCAGAAATATGGCTAAATGATTTACATGACTGGACAGTATATATTGAAGCATACTCTTTATTTAGACATGACAGAGTTAATAAGAAAGGATTGGGAGTATGTATGTATGTTAAAGAATTGAAGCCAAATATAAAAGATGAGATATATGGGGCTATAAACAATGAGGCAGAAACAATATTGGTGGAGCCAATGTACAGGAAAGCAAGAAGGTGTCTAAATTAATTGTTGGTGTATGTTATAAGCCATTAAATGCCAGTGAGGATGTGGAAATGATTCTCCATATGCAGTTGGCAAAGGCTGCTGGTATGGGGCATGTTCTGGTTATGGGAGATTTCAATTACCCTCACATAGTAAGGGAACTGCCAGTACCTCCAAAGGTACCAAGCTCCAAAATCTTTTTTATGAGCATATTCTTTTCACAAAGTTCCTACTAGACAGGATGGGTTGTTGGATCTGGTGATAGCTAATATCCCTGAGCTCATTTTGGATATGAAGGTAATGGGAAGCTTAGGAAATAGTGATCAAGATATAGTGTCATTTAATATAGGTTGCAAAAACCAAAAGTTTGCTGGGTTAACAAAAACATTTAACTTTAGGAAAGCTTATTTAATATTGTTAAAGGAATCACTATTGCTCACAGACTGGGGGGTTTTGTTCCTAGGCAAAGATTAGAGATGGGATCATGTCTGTCCCGAAACCAGAGGGATAATTTGAATTTCGAGACTTCGGATCCCATTTTCGATGATTACCGAACGTTTGAGGCTATTTTTGGTAATCCTCGAAAATAGCCTTGAACATTCGATAATCCTTGAAAATACGTTCTGATACTCTTAAGTAGTTTCTGATCTTATTTTCTAGGATTAATGAATATTTGAGGCTATTTTCAAGGATTTTCAAAAATAGCCCTGAACGTTTGGTAATCATCGAAAATGGGATCCGAAGTCTCAAAATCCAAATTATCCCTCCGGATTCAGGACAGACCCAGATCCCATCTCTAATCTTTAATGGGAAAATGGGATCCGAAGTCCCGAAAGTATGTTCTGTTTTTGGACACCTGATACATGATAAATGAAACCCGATCCATGATACCTGACACCTAATACATGATGATGTCCTAAAATGGACAATGTACACCTTAGATTTATCAACATTGAATCTCATCTGCCATTCTGCTGCCCATTTTGATAATCTATCTAGGTCTACTTGCAGCAATTGCACATCATTTGAAGTTTCCAAAGCTCTGCATAGTTTAGTGTCATCAGCAAACACAGAGAATCATGCCCACATCCACTAACATACTGTCCATGCCCCCAAACATCACAGGCACACCCCAAACACCAGACTCACACCCCCAAACTTGACACCCACACCCCAAAACATCATACCCATGCCCCTAAATGGCATGGCCCAGTCTACGCTTTGAAACAGCATGGCCATGCCCCCAAATATAGCGACCACGAAATGTCACGTCCAAGCCTCCTGGACACCAAAACATTAGACATGCCCCCCAGACCATCCACACCCTAGAAGGCCGTGCCCCCGCCCACCACAACATCGCAGACATGCCCCATCCACTTACTCAAACCGGGATGGTTGGGGAGTATGGATTACATGGGAATTACCTGCATTACATAGACTTAAGCACCAGACACACACTGCCCACATGTCACACACAGATAGTTTCAACTAAAAGAACAAAGACATCATGGCACTTTCAATTTGGACCAGAAACTAACTTTATTGATTGGGATCTAATAGTCAATATAAAGTGGTCCTTGAGCAAGGATAAAGTGTTAAAGTGCAAACAAAGTGACATACTGCTAACTAATGTGCAAAAAATAGAGCTTAATAAAACACATACAGGGAAATTCAATAAAAGTTCTTATCATTTGAAATGGTGCTAATTTTGCCCCAACCAATCAAATTTTATTTAACATTTGAAAGCTAACATCTGATTGGTTGGGGCAAAATTAGCACCATTTTAAACGATAAGAACTTTTATTGAATAACCCTGATGGAGCTCAGACAGTGCAGCAAGATGAAGCCCAGCTTTAACAACATAGACAAAGCCTGCATGTCACATGCTTCAGAGGCACTGACGCCCGTCAGTCATCCAAGTGCTGCGGTACTCAGTTGCAATGAACATGTTTTCTTCATGGAAAATTCCATGTAGCATGTTCACTACAATATTTGTATTCCACCACAACATTTGCTATTCCTCCCTCAAGCAATGTCATCTTCTCAACTGTGCACTTCTCTCCCCCCGCCGCCCCCCCCCCCCCCCCCCCCCCCCCCCCGTCTCTTCCATCTAAGCCTGCAGGTAAAAAATACTATACCAACAACGCTGGGTACAACTGCTAGTAAGTTTCTAAAACTAAAAATATATTGAGAATTACTGGTATTAATACATATACTGCATTTCTGGTTGGTCCAGGGATACTTTCCAATTGTCATTTGAAGTCAGGAAGGAATCCCCCCCCCTCCCTTTTTAGCTGTTTTTTTTTTTTGCCCTCCTCTGGATCAATGTTTGGTAGGGTTAAAATGGAGAGTGAAAAGATTGGACTTGATGGACATATGTCTTTATTCAACCTCAATTACTATGTTACTACAGTATGTTACTACAGTATGTTACTATAACAAATTCCACCAGTTTGTAATTTTTATAGATAAAGAGACTCCTCTGATTTTTAAGTTGTTTCATCTACCTTGGATTTTCAAATCAGTCAGCTTGATTTGTAATTGGGATACTGTGTCTTGGAAAGTGTGGTGGGAATTTGTTTTCTATGTGTAAGGTTTTAACAATGTCTGCTAGGTTTTGTCTTTTTTACATCTTTTTTTAAATAGGTAACATCTGTATTAAAGGGTATCTCCACTGCTAAAAGTCACCTGGGTTGTAAGGATAGATATGTGGATGGTGGAAATGTACCTGCAGTATCCTGTGTCTTTGAGCAGTAGTTTAGAAGCCCCTATGCTAGCCCCACCCCCCTTTCCACCCACCACTGGCCTATCTGCACCCTGCTTTCCTCCTGGGCTATCTATCCCAGTGAGACTGCTAATACCCTCCCCCCCAAACCTAGTTTAAAATCTCCAACCTTGTAGCCATCTTCTCCCCTAAAACAGCTGCACCGCCATCAGTGAGGTGCAACCCATCCCTACTAAAGAGCCTGTAGCCGACAGCAAATTCTGCCCAGTTCTCAATATACCCAAACCCTTCTTCCTTACACAACTCTCTTAGCCACGCATTAATGCTCCTAATTTCGCGCTGTCTCCCTGGCTTAGCACTTGGCTGTGGTAGTATTTCTGAAAACACTACCGTGGAGGTCCTTGTTTTTATCTTGGCCCCTAGCTCTCGGAGATCATGTTTAAGGACCTCACCTCCTCCTCTAACTTTGTCATTGGCACCAATGTGAACCAAGACCGCCGGGTCACACCCGGCCCCACCCACATGCCGAACTCTAGCACCAGGCAGGCAACACACAGTTCAGCATGTAGGGTCTTGTAACAGGTGTAAAAGTTATTTATTTGTAGAAAAAAATAACTCTTATTGAAGATATTTTTCTAGGAAAAAATAAGGAGATTTGTGCATTTGTGTTAAACCTTATGCAAGTCTAAATTAAAATAAGGTAGCTACAAGTATAAATGGAATACTATGCCTGAAGCTATATAGTATCATAGCAACGTGGTAAATGAGGCTTAATAAAGACATATGTCCATCTAGATTAACCTTTTTTTAACCTTTTTTGCCCTACCAATAATGCACCGATCTAGATGAACTACTGTACATGTATAGCCTGTAGACAAATCATATGTGATGCAATGGTAATTGGAAGAATTCTTAATTTTACTAATCAATAAAAAAATGTATTAAAAGTTTTTGGTAATTGGTATCCAATACCAGTTATGGTGGACTAATTCTAAGGTGGGACAGGAAATAATTCTACATTGGCAGACAAATAATATATAAGACCTTCATATATAATTATATGGTGATATAAAGATCATTGACTTATTCAGTTAGTCAATATAAATTCATAATTTCTGTTTGTTATTTATTATGGTAACATTTGATTTTAAAAAGATGTCTATCCTTCTCAAATCTAATGAACTTATCAGTGCCAACTTCTAGAACACGATTGCACTCTAGAGAGCTGGCCACTACACTAAATACAGGTATTGCTAGTAGGCATGACTTTAAAATGGAGTTTGCATTGGCTGCACGGTATCTCAAAGACACCCATGCAGCTGCTACAAGTGATGTAATATGACAATAATGGAAGCTTTTTAATGGCAGCTAATAGATTGCTTTTTGGTCCCGCAAACCTTTTACAGAAAATCACAATGTAGCGGGAAATGCTATTTGCATATTACATTGAAGGTATGATGGACCCCTCAATCCATCAGATTGTACTGAGAATAAGGCTAAGGTACAAAAAAGGATCCTGCACACTCCCAGTCCAATATTCGCACTAGTAGGGTGCTGGGTGCTCCAGCGCAGTGGCAAACTTCACATATATCGCAAGGAATGCTGTGCACACCAGACTTATAAAGAAAAGGTGTTTATTACCTCAGTAAAAAACCCTGTAACGTTTCGGCGAAATAATTTCCGCCTTCATCAGACACATACAAAATCACAAATGATCAATTCGACCTTAAATAGAGTGGAGACACTATTGCCATCTGGTGGCGGAACACAGAAAAACAAAAAAGGCAAACAATTAGACATATTGATTACAATCAATACATAGATATAATTAAGTATATACCATATACACTCCAACACCTCTTATTACTGATAGATTAGATACATGTACCCCCAAAGTATATATGCAAGACCCTTATTTTTTAGAGAGAAAACACGACAGACCCAAGTTGACATTCAATCCCTTAGGTTGTACTGTACCTAGAGTGAATATCCAATACGCCTCCCTGCGTAATAAGACATTAGAGAATAAGGCTAAGGGGTAGTGTCCAGTGAGCAGCCCAACAAACTCAATGATATATCCCCCAGCCTAGGATTACCAGACCAGGGATTGGAGGACATTCTTAATTAAATAATTTAGCACAGCTGGACTGATTTGCAATTATTTTAAAGTCAGCCTTGCTATATATTTAGATGCGTGTCATGGGGGGGGGGTGACTTTTTTTTCTCCCCTAGGCCAGCTTACGGGAGAAAAATAGTGGAGATCTGACCCTTCTTTTCTGTATTGGAAAAAAACAGCTGATTTTATAAGTGTATACATTAATAGTTCTAATTATAGAACTATTGGACTTGAAACACATTTTCACATGAGAATTGGTTGAAAGAACATGAACAGAGAGTAGATGTCAATAAATCATATGTGAACTAAAGTGGTGTTCTACAGAGATTTTTTTATGGAGGTCAATTATATTTAATCTGTTTATCAATAATTTAGAAGTGGGTATTGACAAGTCCAATAATTCCGCTGTGACGTATGAGCACAAAAGAGGTTAGGCATGGTGTGCTGTTCCTGTATTGATTGCTTTTACTACAGGCCTCTCTGATACATTCTAGTTTGCGCTTCTCTGATTTATAATTAATTTTGGAACATCCACTTGCAGTATCACTGCAAAGGGGGGCATGAGCAGGATTTCTAACCTAACCTCCAAATAGGAGGGCATTTTAAATAGCCTCATTGTATATCAGTGTAATATACAAGGCTTGTACACCTAGGTGTCTGCTATTGGTAATTTATACTATAATTAGTAAACACAACAATTATTACAGTCCTAATTAGTTTAAGTGGAATGTGTAAGGTATTACAAAGTCTCAATGTTTGCAGATAATACAAAACTATTAAGGACATTTAAAGGGCATGTCCACCCTTAAAATAAAAATCTGCCAATAATTTTTTTTTTTAAAAAGTTGAGGATGGAAGGGTAGTCACTTATTTCCAGCTAGTCCATCCCATCAGATTTGCTGTCTTATGTGAAGAAGCAGAGGACAATAGCTCAGAAGGAGGATGTATGGGGCAGGTCATTCACTTGTGTACCCAGGGAACTGCAATCTCAAATACAATGGAGGGACAACTTAGGGCCAGTAAGTAAACTTACTTAAGAGCCAATAGCAATCATAGAAATGTATATTCACTTGAATGAGTGGGGAGGTCAATCAGATAAGTATACATGCAAGATATCTTGTATAACTAATAGATTTTGATAGAATAATCCATCTAATATGCAACAACTGTAACATATAGTGTATAGCTACCTTAAGTTGTAGTATACAGTGCGGAGTGGTTAAAGTCAAAGAAAGCAAGATCTTTGCATGTACAAAATGGTATATATTCAATAAGAAACCTACAATTCTACTTACAGCAATTTAAAGCTCTTACCCTGACTTCTGTAATCTCAGTGTAACTGCCATTCAATTCCTGTTTAGTTCCCATTTTCACTAACTAGAAGGGGAATGACATCACCACTAGCACATTCCCTTCCTCCTCTGTTTCGAGCCTGTGACAAGCAAAACTATGCGTGCTCACTGCAGATAAGAAACTCCCCCTCCCTTCCAGGAAGAGCAAAATCAGGTGGGACATACAGAAAAACTCCTCCACACACAGTCAGGGTTATTCAATAAAAGTTCTTATCGTTAAAAATGGTGCTAATTTTGACCCGGCCAATAAGATGTTAGATTTTAAATGTTAAATAATATCTGATTGGTTGACACAAAATTAGCACCATTTTTTAACGATAAGAACTTTTAATGAATCTCCCTGAGTGTATCCAGTAATCTGCTATAACGGAGCTGCAATTTATTGTTGGTGGCTGCATCTTGCCTCATACATGTGGATTGTGATTTAAACAACAGATATATGTTCTAAACGTCATTTTTCATGGCTGATTATACTGTGACATACAGGATCAGGAGAATGATTGATAGGAGGAGGAAGGGGGGGAGCAGGTAACTGGAGTTAGAACTTGCACTTTAAAAAATTCTTTTTTTCCCCTACCATGCATTTAGGGTCAGTAAGGTAGTCAGAACTCTGCGTTAAAAAATTATTTTTGGGGTGGACATGCCCTTTAATAAGCACTGGTAAAGCCTACTTTACAGTTCTAGAATCCTGCGTACAGTTATATTACTGTATCACTGGAATGGGGGAAGGAAGAGCCTGTCTATAATACATAATTTAAATATTAGGGTTTTCATATTGGTGAAGTGAAGCTTGTTGTTAATACAAATTTTGTACATTGATACATAAGTTTCTTGTTAAGAGTCAGAAAGTGATTTTTTTTTCTCCTTCTGTCCTTCTGGTATATTACATGACTTGAGACAGCACTCTCTGGGTCAAGTTGTCCTTAGCTGGGGATGGATTGATGTATTTAGGGCAGTGGGACATAGTCAATGTGCAATTGTTGCAAATGGACCTAGATAGGTTGTCAAAATGACCAGCATAGTGGCAGACAGGGACATATTTTCCACCACCTAGGCCTTGGTTGTCAGGATCTATAGGAGCAGCAAGTCTAAAGTCCTCAGTTTTTTCTAAAACATGAATTTCTTACTGCAGTAATAGCAGAATGACAATGAATCACTTATATGTAGCTCCTAAATCTTGGCAACCTGCCAAGAAAATGTAGAGGGGTAAAATGTAGCAACTGGTAAAGGCTGAACCTGCCAAGAGATCGAAATAGAAATAAAAGTAACTAATCTGGTTACACTGTCACCTCCTAATTGGAGATGGACTAGAACTCGAACCCGAGTTCGAGCCTAACTATTCGAGTTCGAACGGACTCGGACTTCTCGGACTATCCTGGACCTGAATTTCTCGGACTTTCGATAATTATTGAATGTTCAAACGTTCGAGACGCGCGAATATATACACGAGTAAATATCGAATTACCGAATCCGTGACTAAAATGTCTATTATACCAATACGCGTGTAAATACCGAATTATCGAATCTGCAAGTAAAATGTCTATTATAAAAATATGCGCGTAAATACCGAATTATCGAATCCACAAGTAAAATGTCCATTATACCTATAAGAGAGTAAATATCGAATTATCAAATCCACGAGTAAAATGTCTTTTATACCTATACGCGAGTTAATATCGAATTATCGAATCTGCGAGTCGTTCATGGGATAATTATCGAATGTTCTAATGCGAGAGCCCGAAAGTAGCGCGCGTGAGAGTAAAATCAAATTTTCGAAAGTCCTGGATATTCGAACATGTTCCCCAAACCATTTTCCAGGTCCCACAGCCACTTACATTAAGTTACTATTGATATTTTAATTGTATTTCATTCAAACTATTTGACTCCCATTAACTATAATGGGTCCGTTTTCGAACTTTCCATATAGAAAGTTTGGCCATCTCTACTCTAATGAGAAGAAAAGCAGTGAATGGACCTGCCTTATATCTTATGGATACAGCACTTTATGGTGGGGACTTATTTATTACGTAGGTAAAGTTTGTAGAATGAGATAAACAATACAGACTGTGTTATAAAGGCTTAGAAGGCAATGTACTGAGGCGGTATTGCTCTCTATTGCCTCCTCTAGGCAATGCACTGAGCGGATAACGTCTCTCAGTGCATAGCGAATGGGGTTTTCCAATCTGTTGGCTATATGCTGGCGTTAAAGTTTCTGTCTTGAAGAGCCGTTATTGGCTCGGTACGTAGTTTGCAGCGGTTGCACAACACAGTTTTTGCATACCGCTGCAACCGCCTAAAGTTATGTCTTAAAGTCACGATAACCCTTGGTACTTGGGTTAACAGGACTTTTAGAGGGATAAAGCCAACAAGGGCTCTCCGTACATGGCCCTGTTTATATGTAATCTTTGCACCACAAAGTGGTGATAGGATTGCAAATAAAGCCTTCACAGCCAAGTCTGTATCGTTTGTCTCACTCTACCAACTTTAGACTATGGAGTATATTTTTAAACAATTGCTATTTTTGCCATTTAGCTATTGCAGGACATCGCAATGAAAAAGAGTCATCTGAGTGAGATTTCAGGATCAAGATGGCGTTGGTGGCAGTGGCAACATCGGCAGCGTTGATTTTGGCAGTCACTGGCAGCCATGGTGACATCATGGGAAAAGAAGAAGTCGAAGACCTAAAAAAAAGTCCTTTTTAGGACCAGGGGTAGTTTCGGTTTCGAAAAGTCCTTTTTAGGATCAGAAAGGCTCTGATTAAGAGCCAATGGGGACCCTTTAAGCCCCAAAAGGCACTTATCAGTGCCGCAAAGGCACTGATAAGTGCGCACCCGCACTACACACACACCCCCAGTGGCAGTTATCATCAATCACGTCAATGATTTCCGCCACCGGATATTGGCGCTTTTTTAATTTAGTTAAGTCCTATTTTGACACAAATACTGTAATAAAAGTTTGAAACCAAAACAAATGTTCATTTTCAAGTCAAATCACCCTGAATGTCTCCCCTCGGCTTATACTCTGGTCTGGGCTGATCTGGATGCTTGAGCGAGCAGCTAGACAAAATTACATAGCCCTAAAAATAAAAAAGCTGTACGCTGTAACACAGAATCCTCTTGATTCCAGAGGGTTAGGCAATTGTTATCCTGCTCACCCAAATCAGCCCAGGCTGCAAGGGAAAGGGAAAAAATGATAAAAGTAACAGTATTCAACAAACAGGCTGCACAGAAAGTTATGCAGGGCACATCTGTGTATGGGGCTGTATATTGGACTTTTTATAGGGCTGTGTACTAGACTTTCTATGGGGTTGTGGGTTGTGTATGAGGCTTTCTATAGGTCTGTGGAACTATCTATGGGCAGGTTACATGGCAGCTTACTTTAGAAAGTTCTTAAATTTGATCTAATTGAAGATAGCCATTCAGTACCTTTCACTGGCCACTAAGGAAAAAAACTTTAAAAAGGAAAGTGGAAAAAAAACATTATGTTTAAAATTCTTAGTTTATATTATAAATACCTAGTTACATATTCTCCTCCATTTGAAAATCATTTGAATTTATACTATTGTCAACAGCTATTGTCTGCTGTTGATATTATTGAGCTGACATTTCAGGTTCTGTAAGGGTCAGGGCCACTCTTGCCATGAAGCAAGATGGGATTGGAGGGCGCAGCTTTTCTTGCGGATGTAATAACACAGCAGTTGGAGCACTTTGGACTGTTCAAGACTTTGACAATCCTTAGGGAAAAAAGGAGACATGGGTTAAATTCTCTCTATATACAATTCATAGCAGACGTCGGCGGTAGTTATTATTTGATGTCAGCAGTAGTTGGATATCGGCGGCAGTTGTCCTCAGATATCGGCCCAGCACACTGGTAGGCCATGCAAACTGGAAGGCACAGCTTACAGGTAGCCCTGCACACTAGTAGGCCCAGCACACTGGCAGGCCATGCACACTGGAAGGCACAGCTTACGGGTAGCCCTGCACACTAGTAGGCCCAGCCTCGTGCCCCCCCCCCCAAATAAATGCACACAGTGTGTAGACACTCTCAGAATAGTAGCATTTGTAAGGTAAGCAATGCACCAAAAAGACATGCAGGTATCCTGTTGCATTGCCCTGATTGGTTGGAGTCCCCCCAGGCCGTCACTCACGATGCACAGGTCAGGTACTGTACACAATGCAGCAATCAAAGACAATGATAAAAAAAAACATAAAAGAAACATACTGCCAGCTGCCGGCATTATGTTTTTCACAGGGGTGCTCACTGTTAACATAAGTTTCATCTGCTTCATGGAAGGAGTGGCCCTGACCATTACAGAACCTGACATGTCAGCTCAGTAATATCAACAGCAGGCAATAGCAAGGGGTATAAATTCAAATGATTTTCAAATGGAGCCGAATATGTAGAATAACTAGGTATGTATAATATATGTATTAGAATTTTAAAAATATTGATAATTCCCGGGATAATTATTGAATTTCGAATGCAGAAGCTCAAAAGTAGTGTGCATGTGAAGGAAATGACTTTATTTCAAGTTCTGGACATTCCCCAGACCATTTCCCAGGCCCCAGAGCCATGTACAGTAAGATACCATTGCTATTTTAATTTTATTTTAGCTGAACATATTTAAACTATTTTTCCCCATTGATTTTAATGGATCCGATTTTGGATTTTCAAATTTTTAAACTTTTTCACAAGTTCTAAAATCCGAAATCGTAATGGATTTTTTGAAGTTCTTTCATCTCTAGCTGTTAGTATTAATTTTTTTAGCCTGGTGAACACAGACTGGGTTAGGATAGTAGAAGAGTTCTTTGATTGTTTGTTCTTTTCTTCATAATTAAAGCTTAAAGTGCAAGTTCATCTTTCAAATGAAAAACTTCATACAAGTAAAGTATACAAGTAAAGAACCCAAAACCACATAACCATAATAAAGAACTGAGAGATGTAAGTCTAACCTGAAAAGCTGCCTGATGTTCTGATCCTGGTTCTTCCAATTAGCGGCTATTAGCAGTGGATGTCAGACTTCACAGCCATTGACTTAATCCTATTCCCCTAACTGCCTCCTCTGGTAATGTAATGCTTGTAAAAAAGCTTGGAGAGTTTGAATAGGAAGCGGAAACTTTAATACACAGAGGGAAGGGGAGAGCATTATTTTGCTGTATAAATTAGCCCTGTGTCTGTCAACTTTCTAACTCACCTTTTGTAACATGAATCCATAATATGGAATTATTGTCAAAATATCAGGGATCTGCCATAGGGCCTCCACGGTCCCTCTCCTTACCCAATGGGAGGTGGCTGGGAGGGGCTTCCACTGCGTTCCGGGGCACAAGTGGTGAAATCCTGCGCTGCACGTACGTAGATGCGCGGTGACATCACTCCCAGAAGAGCCTTTATTGCCGTGTGCACCGAGCAGGTAAGCGATGACCTTTGTTTTCCCCCCTATGCTTGTCTCCCTGTTCTTGTGTTTGTTTTTCCTGTTCTTGATTATTGTTCTCAGAGCTGTCTAGTTATCTGCAATACTTACCTTACCTTTAGCTGTGCCAGTCACTTGCAATACTCACATTATCATTAACTGCTCCAGTTACCTGCAATACTTACCTTACATTCAGCTATTCCAGATACCTGCAATACTCACCTTACGACCAGCCATTCCAGTTGGCTGCAATACTCACCTTACCACCAGCCATTCCAGTTACCTGCAATACTCACCTTACCACCAGCCATTCCAGTTACCTGCAATAATCACCTTACCACCAGCCATATCAGTTGCCTGCAATACTCACCTTACCACCTGTCATTCCAGTTACCTTCAATACTTACCTTACCACCAGCCATTCCAGTTACCTGCAATACTCACCTTATCATCAGCTCCTTCAATATTCTGCCATATTAACCTTATCACCAGCTATTCTAGTTACCTGCAATACTCACCTTATCATCAGCTGCTCCAGTTATCTGCAATATTCACCTTACAACCAGCCATTCCAGTTACTTGCAGTACCCACCTTATCATCAGCTGCTCCAGTATTCTTCATTCATTATCTTACCACTAGCCGTTCCAGTTACCTGCAATACTCAACTTCCCACCAGCCGCCCAAATCACCTGTAGAAAGTCACCTGCAGTATTCACTACCATAAGCCACTCTAGGTCTCCAACAGTACTTACCTTACCTCCCTTATTTTGTGACTGTTTCCAGTGTGTGTCTAACTTCCCTTGTACTCTTACCCTACTGAGTCCTGGGACAACACCCACATCAGTGTGCACCCAGGCTCAGGACAAGTAAGTCCTGCTACCATCATCATCGAGGCTCCATCCATCGGACCCGACTCAAAAACTGATGTAATTCAGCCTATGGAGAGTTTCTAATTATGGCATGTTTATGATCATAAACATGTTGCTAAAGCCTTTATGTTGTACTAAATGGACTTTCACAGGCAAAAGGATATGATATGGGGCTGTGCATTGATCATTCATTTTCTATGCTTAAATATTTATGTTATCTAAGCAGATTAAAATAAACACTAAAGAACAGCTGCTTCATCTTTCTCTGAGATAAAATAGAGCTCTTTAATATTTTCTTCAATTACAAAAACATACAACGACTAACACCTTGTAAATGCTTTTTATTTGATTCATACATAAATTAAAAATAACTCACACATCCCACAGACTGTCAATTATTCTAACAGCAAAATTCTGGGGGGGATTCTCCCTCTCCCTATTCAGGTATCAGCTTCATTCCTGAACACATGTATGTTTTTTAGAATTGTGAAGCAGATGGTCAGGGATTTTTAGAATGTATTCTGAATGCTCTCTTTTTATCTAAACATAACATGGATTTTATGTGTAATATTGCCTTAAAACCTTTGTTTACCAAATGGAAAAACCCTTTGGATTGTAAATAAACTGCTATATACTGTATATGCAGAATGCTGACTATTCTGTGTAATACAAATATCATTATTTTGAACTGCTCGGCCTTTCATTCTCATATGAATCTTGAATAGTAATACATTAATTTAATGTGATATTGTAGAAGGTGATTCATCAATGTCAAGTAGAACATGTTGGTTTTTGTTCTGTTCGCTGGGCACTTTGCAACTTTTTAAAAAACCAAATGTTTAGTTACCATCAAAATATAATATATATATATATATATATATATATATATATATATATATATTATATATTTATATAGTCCTTTACTTTTTATACAAAAAAAGAAAACTAATCTTTACAGTTCATAGCTATCATGGATGTAAGAAACAGAATGTTAACTTCAGTAAAAATTAAAGGTAAATCTAAAAAACTGAACCTGCAACATGTATTCTGTCTTTCTAAAAGCAAAGCTCTTACCTCTACCCTAACAGAGATTCTATATGGAACACTAGTACATGTAGAATCTTTTTATTTTGCTAGGAACATAATGAAACAAATAAATGGGTAAGTCTGGGGATTTGAATTTGTAAGTTTATGTTTCCAAAACTAGCACTTTACCACATGCATCTCCATTGCATAAGCAGAAAATCCAGATACATTTAGAAGCTTTATCTTTTGCTAGGAACAGAATAATAATTAAAAAAAAAGTTACACAGATATCTCCATGCTAATATGGAAGTCCCTAATAAGACTTTGAATGCTGCTTGTTACCCTGCAGTTTATTTACCAGCAACTCAGCAACTGATAGATAAACTGCAAAAAAAAAATCTTTTCTCCCCAGAGCACCTATACATTGTAAGATTATTCTCCAGTAAGTTGCATTTAGTACCAGTATTCACTGTCTTTATGCACAAACAGGGCGATGTTATAAAAGTTCTTATTGTTAAAAGTGCTGCTAATTTTGCCCTCACCAATCAGATGTTATCTTTCAAATAGAAGCTAACATCTGATTGGATTGGGCAAAATTAGCACCATTTTATTACATTTGTTACATTAGCCTGAAAGTATTTTCTATACAGATGTCTGCACACTAATATGGAAGTCCCTGACTTTAAAGCTGCTTGTTACCCACAGAGACTCTTGGAATTAAAGCTAGGCAAGTATTTAAAGAATGAAGAACATACACTTTGCTCTGTTCACTAATGACCTAGAAGTGTGTGTAGAAAGCAAAGCCTCTGTGGGGAAATATGTAGGGCATTAAAATCTGTAAATAGTGTGACATCAAGTCAATCAAAAAGATCACAAAACTGAACATTTATAAGATTCAGAGCTGATATGTAAGGAAATTCCAGTTTGCCTCAATTAGAGTAAAACAAACTAGTCCCATATTTAAAGGGGTATAGATACAAAAGAGAAAATGTTAAATTTGGCAGAATTTGGAAGAATTTTACAAGATGGAAGGGCAACATGTAAGAGAATGAAAAGGCAGGAAAAAGCAAGTAACTGAAATAGAACAAGAAGGAGCAGCAGAGGAGAGGACAGAATGGAAGAAGGAAGAAGTTGCAGCATAATGAAGGATGCATAATAAAAGAAAGAAGAAGTGTGGAATGGGATGAAATGAGGCAGAATGAATGCACTTTATTCAAAACAAACTTAGTATTTTAAAGTCACTGATTTACTTTTTATTCTTATTATAAAGATACCTGCTTGTGCCTCAGAATAATGGGTAACTTTGCTGTTACCTTAATTAGCATGTATTCATTTACTGGTAGAAAACAGCGTCACTGTGGCCAGCACAACACTTGATATATTCAATTCAAATTAATTGTGATAAACATTAAAATAGCATTTTGCTCCTTAAAATTGTCTTTCAATGACAAGAAAATTAGTAAGCAGAGGCTTTAATGGAATGGTTCTATGGTAATTGTTAATGATGCAAATGATGTATGAAAGGCTCATCTCACGTTAATGCACACTATTGTAACATATCTCATTCACAATATATACAGTAATGTTAGGATGTCAGGCATGTTCCCTCTGATCAGCATAGTTATTACGGTTAATGTTGAAATAAGTGAGACAGAAGCCCTTGGGGGACTTTAAAAACAATGATAAAACTAGGCTACTACAATTAATATGTCTAAGGGTTTGATATCAAAGTGTATGTCCCTCCAGAGCCTAGCTTTGTGCCTTGAAAGTTGCTTACATCTTGTTAGTGATTTGTTGAATGTTAAGCTCTGCCCCTCTGAGATTTCCTCTGCTTTCTGCCAGTGCCAAGTTGCGTAACTACCGCCCCCCGTCACCCCCGTAACCACTGGGGGGAGCCCAGACGGTAGTAGTGCCTGCCACAAGCCCATAATCCGTGCAGCGTGCAGCCTTTTTAAACAGCCGATCGCGCGTATGAAGAAAACCTAAGCAAGATCAGCTGTTTAAAAGACCGGACCCGAATTTCCGGTTCAGTTCCAGAAGTACGGGTTTGGTTATAAACAGCTGATCGCGTGTATGTTTTGGCTTCTTATAGCAACACTGAAAACAATGTTCAGTGGTCTGTTACCGTAAAAACATATAATATTTGTACATAACGGTATATAGATAATTCATATAATGCATTACTTTTCCAACTACACCCTATTCACTATTAGCAAAACTTTTTTTTATAGCTCTAACAACTGAGGAATCTAATCGCTTCCCCCCTGACCAAGGTTGTCTCCTTTAAAGTAAAGTTCAGTGATTTTTTAAAAAAATATTCATATTACACATACCTAAGTATTCTACATATTCTCTTCAATTTGCAAAATCACTTGATTGTATACATTGTGTAGGGATCACCATAGCAACCATAGCGGCTGCTATGGGGCCCAGAGCAAAAGGGGGCTGGGCTGGGCTGTCCCTATTGCCTACATTTCTTTAAAATACTTACAGGGACATGTAATAAAACTTATTATTGTTAAAAGTGGTGCTACTTTTGCCCCAAACAATCAAATATTATTTACTATTTGAAAGCTAACATCTGATTGGTTGGGACAAAATTAGCACCATTTTTAATGATAAGAACTTTTATCTCAACCTGCTAAGCTGACACATATAGCTAAAGCTGACCTGAACGTTCAGAACTACCGTGATGCCATGATCCCGCCCACAGTACACTCCCATTGGTCTGCCTGGGAGCTGGGACAGCATGTCAAGCTGTGGAATGTAGTGGAGGAGGAGCATGTAGATGGCCAGCAGAGCATCATGACTGTGAGTAAGATTAAAGAGGGTTCCCTGTCAGAGACATTGCTGCACTGCCTAACATAACTAGTTACTTTTACCCTGCTCGTTGTGATAGAGAACAGTGTGTCTGTCCCTTGGCTTGGACTTTGAGGGAGTAGATTCACTGGCTGCTGCAGGGAGTGAGGTTAATGGGGCTGTTACACATACATATTTGTTAGGCCCATAAAAGGTTAATGGCTGACACTGGCTGGACTGCTTGATTCAGGGAAGTGGAATTAATTCACCCTTAGGGCTAGGCCACACTGCTGCGCTTTTTTTGCGTTTGCGCATGCGTTTTTTTCATAACATTGAAAACGCAGCAACGCACCAAAAAGGCACGTTTTTGGGTGCGTTGCATTTGTGATTGCGATTTGCGTTCCGCATTTTAAATCGCAATCGCATGCATTTTTCAATACTTAATGAAAACATGCATGCGCAAACGCAATGAAATTGCACATGAAATCGCATGGGATTCCGTGTGCGATTGCGTTTGTGTTGCAGTGTGGCCATGCCCTTACACTGCCAGGCTTTACTAGCACAGATAAAGAGGCATAGATAGAGACATAGGGAACACTACAGCAACCATAGCAGTTGCTATGGGGTCAGAGCCAAGGGGGGCCATCCAGATCCCCTGCACGCATGTCCACCCTCCTAACACAAATTTTACCTTATGCATGGGAGGACTGGCCCAGTAGGCTTAGGGGCAGATGCCCCCCAGGCTGGTCTCTAATGAAAGTAAGTTACGTGCTAAAATGGCACAGCACGTGCCCCTAGCTTTAACATAAGAACTGAAGACCTCTCCTGTCAGATTAATAGAAGCAGCACAGTGTTAGTCAGACCCCCAGTTCATTAGCCAGCCCTCCAGATGATTAGCCAGTGTTAGTCAGGCCCCATGATCATTAGCCAGTGTTTGTCAGCCCTCCAGATCATTAGCCAGCCCTCCAGTTCATTAGCCATTGTTAAGTCAGCCCTCCAGTTCATTAGCCAGTGTTAGTCAGCCCTACAGGTCATTAGCCAGTGTTAGTTAGCTCTCCAGTTCATTAGCCAGTGTTAGCCCCTATGCTAGCCCCACCCCCCTTTCCACCCACCACTGGCCTATCTGCACCCTGCTTTCCTCCTGGGCTATCTATCCCAGTGAGACTGCTAATACCCTCCCCCCCAAACCTAGTTTAAAATCTCCAACCTTGTAGCCATCTTCTCCCCTAAAACAGCTGCACCGCCATCAGTGAGGTGCAACCCATCCCTACTAAAGAGCCTGTAGCCGACAGCAAATTCTGCCCAGTTCTCAATATACCCAAACCCTTCTTCCTTACACAACTCTCTTAGCCACGCATTAATGCTCCTAATTTCGCGCTGTCTCCCTGGCTTAGCACTTGGCTGTGGTAGTATTTCTGAAAACACTACCGTGGAGGTCCTTGTTTTTATCTTGGCCCCTAGCTCTCGGAGATCATGTTTAAGGACCTCACCTCCTCCTCTAACTTTGTCATTGGCACCAATGTGAACCAAGACCGCCGGGTCACACCCGGCCCCACCCACATGCCGAACTCTAGCACCAGGCAGGCAACACACAGTTCAGCATGTAGGGTCTTGTAACAGGTGTAAAAGTTATTTATTTGTAGAAAAAAATAACTCTTATTGAAGATATTTTTCTAGGAAAAAATAAGGAGATTTGTGCATTTGTGTTAAACCTTATGCAAGTCTAAATTAAAATAAGGTAGCTACAAGTATAAATGGAATACTATGCCTGAAGCTATATAGTATCATAGCAACGTGGTAAATGAGGCTTAATAAAGACATATGTCCATCTAGATTAACCTTTTTTTAACCTTTTTTGCCCTACCAATAATGCACCGATCTAGATGAACTACTGTACATGTATAGCCTGTAGACAAATCATATGTGATGCAATGGTAATTGGAAGAATTCTTAATTTTACTAATCAATAAAAAAATGTATTAAAAGTTTTTGGTAATTGGTATCCAATACCAGTTATGGTGGACTAATTCTAAGGTGGGACAGGAAATAATTCTACATTGGCAGACAAATAATATATAAGACCTTCATATATAATTATATGGTGATATAAAGATCATTGACTTATTCAGTTAGTCAATATAAATTCATAATTTCTGTTTGTTATTTATTATGGTAACATTTGATTTTAAAAAGATGTCTATCCTTCTCAAATCTAATGAACTTATCAGTGCCAACTTCTAGAACACGATTGCACTCTAGAGAGCTGGCCACTACACTAAATACAGGTATTGCTAGTAGGCATGACTTTAAAATGGAGTTTGCATTGGCTGCACGGTATCTCAAAGACACCCATGCAGCTGCTACAAGTGATGTAATATGACAATAATGGAAGCTTTTTAATGGCAGCTAATAGATTGCTTTTTGGTCCCGCAAACCTTTTACAGAAAATCACAATGTAGCGGGAAATGCTATTTGCATATTACATTGAAGGTATGATGGACCCCTCAATCCATCAGATTGTACTGAGAATAAGGCTAAGGTACAAAAAAGGATCCTGCACACTCCCAGTCCAATATTCGCACTAGTAGGGTGCTGGGTGCTCCAGCGCAGTGGCAAACTTCACATATATCGCAAGGAATGCTGTGCACACCAGACTTATAAAGAAAAGGTGTTTATTACCTCAGTAAAAAACCCTGTAACGTTTCGGCGAAATAATTTCCGCCTTCATCAGACACATACAAAATCACAAATGATCAATTCGACCTTAAATAGAGTGGAGACACTATTGCCATCTGGTGGCGGAACACAGAAAAACAAAAAAGGCAAACAATTAGACATATTGATTACAATCAATACATAGATATAATTAAGTATATACCATATACACTCCAACACCTCTTATTACTGATAGATTAGATACATGTACCCCCAAAGTATATATGCAAGACCCTTATTTTTTAGAGAGAAAACACGACAGACCCAAGTTGACATTCAATCCCTTAGGTTGTACTGTACCTAGAGTGAATATCCAATACGCCTCCCTGCGTAATAAGACATTAGAGAATAAGGCTAAGGGGTAGTGTCCAGTGAGCAGCCCAACAAACTCAATGATATATCCCCCAGCCTAGGATTACCAGACCAGGGATTGGAGGACATTCTTAATTAAATAATTTAGCACAGCTGGACTGATTTGCAATTATTTTAAAGTCAGCCTTGCTATATATTTAGATGCGTGTCATGGGGGGGGGGTGACTTTTTTTTCTCCCCTAGGCCAGCTTACGGGAGAAAAATAGTGGAGATCTGACCCTTCTTTTCTGTATTGGAAAAAAACAGCTGATTTTATAAGTGTATACATTAATAGTTCTAATTATAGAACTATTGGACTTGAAACACATTTTCACATGAGAATTGGTTGAAAGAACATGAACAGAGAGTAGATGTCAATAAATCATATGTGAACTAAAGTGGTGTTCTACAGAGATTTTTTTATGGAGGTCAATTATATTTAATCTGTTTATCAATAATTTAGAAGTGGGTATTGACAAGTCCAATAATTCCGCTGTGACGTATGAGCACAAAAGAGGTTAGGCATGGTGTGCTGTTCCTGTATTGATTGCTTTTACTACAGGCCTCTCTGATACATTCTAGTTTGCGCTTCTCTGATTTATAATTAATTTTGGAACATCCACTTGCAGTATCACTGCAAAGGGGGGCATGAGCAGGATTTCTAACCTAACCTCCAAATAGGAGGGCATTTTAAATAGCCTCATTGTATATCAGTGTAATATACAAGGCTTGTACACCTAGGTGTCTGCTATTGGTAATTTATACTATAATTAGTAAACACAACAATTATTACAGTCCTAATTAGTTTAAGTGGAATGTGTAAGGTATTACAAAGTCTCAATGTTTGCAGATAATACAAAACTATTAAGGACATTTAAAGGGCATGTCCACCCTTAAAATAAAAATCTGCCAATAATTTTTTTTTTTAAAAAGTTGAGGATGGAAGGG
Organism: Hymenochirus boettgeri; assembly: GCA_019447015.1. Taxonomy (NCBI): domain Eukaryota; kingdom Metazoa; phylum Chordata; class Amphibia; order Anura; family Pipidae; genus Hymenochirus; species Hymenochirus boettgeri. The sequence goes on from CM033477.1 coordinate 88,370,711, forward strand.
TAGTCACTTATTTCCAGCTAGTCCATCCCATCAGATTTGCTGTCTTATGTGAAGAAGCAGAGGACAATAGCTCAGAAGGAGGATGTATGGGGCAGGTCATTCACTTGTGTACCCAGGGAACTGCAATCTCAAATACAATGGAGGGACAACTTAGGGCCAGTAAGTAAACTTACTTAAGAGCCAATAGCAATCATAGAAATGTATATTCACTTGAATGAGTGGGGAGGTCAATCAGATAAGTATACATGCAAGATATCTTGTATAACTAATAGATTTTGATAGAATAATCCATCTAATATGCAACAACTGTAACATATAGTGTATAGCTACCTTAAGTTGTAGTATACAGTGCGGAGTGGTTAAAGTCAAAGAAAGCAAGATCTTTGCATGTACAAAATGGTATATATTCAATAAGAAACCTACAATTCTACTTACAGCAATTTAAAGCTCTTACCCTGACTTCTGTAATCTCAGTGTAACTGCCATTCAATTCCTGTTTAGTTCCCATTTTCACTAACTAGAAGGGGAATGACATCACCACTAGCACATTCCCTTCCTCCTCTGTTTCGAGCCTGTGACAAGCAAAACTATGCGTGCTCACTGCAGATAAGAAACTCCCCCTCCCTTCCAGGAAGAGCAAAATCAGGTGGGACATACAGAAAAACTCCTCCACACACAGTCAGGGTTATTCAATAAAAGTTCTTATCGTTAAAAATGGTGCTAATTTTGACCCGGCCAATAAGATGTTAGATTTTAAATGTTAAATAATATCTGATTGGTTGACACAAAATTAGCACCATTTTTTAACGATAAGAACTTTTAATGAATCTCCCTGAGTGTATCCAGTAATCTGCTATAACGGAGCTGCAATTTATTGTTGGTGGCTGCATCTTGCCTCATACATGTGGATTGTGATTTAAACAACAGATATATGTTCTAAACGTCATTTTTCATGGCTGATTATACTGTGACATACAGGATCAGGAGAATGATTGATAGGAGGAGGAAGGGGGGGAGCAGGTAACTGGAGTTAGAACTTGCACTTTAAAAAATTCTTTTTTTCCCCTACCATGCATTTAGGGTCAGTAAGGTAGTCAGAACTCTGCGTTAAAAAATTATTTTTGGGGTGGACATGCCCTTTAATAAGCACTGGTAAAGCCTACTTTACAGTTCTAGAATCCTGCGTACAGTTATATTACTGTATCACTGGAATGGGGGAAGGAAGAGCCTGTCTATAATACATAATTTAAATATTAGGGTTTTCATATTGGTGAAGTGAAGCTTGTTGTTAATACAAATTTTGTACATTGATACATAAGTTTCTTGTTAAGAGTCAGAAAGTGATTTTTTTTTCTCCTTCTGTCCTTCTGGTATATTACATGACTTGAGACAGCACTCTCTGGGTCAAGTTGTCCTTAGCTGGGGATGGATTGATGTATTTAGGGCAGTGGGACATAGTCAATGTGCAATTGTTGCAAATGGACCTAGATAGGTTGTCAAAATGACCAGCATAGTGGCAGACAGGGACATATTTTCCACCACCTAGGCCTTGGTTGTCAGGATCTATAGGAGCAGCAAGTCTAAAGTCCTCAGTTTTTTCTAAAACATGAATTTCTTACTGCAGTAATAGCAGAATGACAATGAATCACTTATATGTAGCTCCTAAATCTTGGCAACCTGCCAAGAAAATGTAGAGGGGTAAAATGTAGCAACTGGTAAAGGCTGAACCTGCCAAGAGATCGAAATAGAAATAAAAGTAACTAATCTGGTTACACTGTCACCTCCTAATTGGAGATGGACTAGAACTCGAACCCGAGTTCGAGCCTAACTATTCGAGTTCGAACGGACTCGGACTTCTCGGACTATCCTGGACCTGAATTTCTCGGACTTTCGATAATTATTGAATGTTCAAACGTTCGAGACGCGCGAATATATACACGAGTAAATATCGAATTACCGAATCCGTGACTAAAATGTCTATTATACCAATACGCGTGTAAATACCGAATTATCGAATCTGCAAGTAAAATGTCTATTATAAAAATATGCGCGTAAATACCGAATTATCGAATCCACAAGTAAAATGTCCATTATACCTATAAGAGAGTAAATATCGAATTATCAAATCCACGAGTAAAATGTCTTTTATACCTATACGCGAGTTAATATCGAATTATCGAATCTGCGAGTCGTTCATGGGATAATTATCGAATGTTCTAATGCGAGAGCCCGAAAGTAGCGCGCGTGAGAGTAAAATCAAATTTTCGAAAGTCCTGGATATTCGAACATGTTCCCCAAACCATTTTCCAGGTCCCACAGCCACTTACATTAAGTTACTATTGATATTTTAATTGTATTTCATTCAAACTATTTGACTCCCATTAACTATAATGGGTCCGTTTTCGAACTTTCCATATAGAAAGTTTGGCCATCTCTACTCTAATGAGAAGAAAAGCAGTGAATGGACCTGCCTTATATCTTATGGATACAGCACTTTATGGTGGGGACTTATTTATTACGTAGGTAAAGTTTGTAGAATGAGATAAACAATACAGACTGTGTTATAAAGGCTTAGAAGGCAATGTACTGAGGCGGTATTGCTCTCTATTGCCTCCTCTAGGCAATGCACTGAGCGGATAACGTCTCTCAGTGCATAGCGAATGGGGTTTTCCAATCTGTTGGCTATATGCTGGCGTTAAAGTTTCTGTCTTGAAGAGCCGTTATTGGCTCGGTACGTAGTTTGCAGCGGTTGCACAACACAGTTTTTGCATACCGCTGCAACCGCCTAAAGTTATGTCTTAAAGTCACGATAACCCTTGGTACTTGGGTTAACAGGACTTTTAGAGGGATAAAGCCAACAAGGGCTCTCCGTACATGGCCCTGTTTATATGTAATCTTTGCACCACAAAGTGGTGATAGGATTGCAAATAAAGCCTTCACAGCCAAGTCTGTATCGTTTGTCTCACTCTACCAACTTTAGACTATGGAGTATATTTTTAAACAATTGCTATTTTTGCCATTTAGCTATTGCAGGACATCGCAATGAAAAAGAGTCATCTGAGTGAGATTTCAGGATCAAGATGGCGTTGGTGGCAGTGGCAACATCGGCAGCGTTGATTTTGGCAGTCACTGGCAGCCATGGTGACATCATGGGAAAAGAAGAAGTCGAAGACCTAAAAAAAAGTCCTTTTTAGGACCAGGGGTAGTTTCGGTTTCGAAAAGTCCTTTTTAGGATCAGAAAGGCTCTGATTAAGAGCCAATGGGGACCCTTTAAGCCCCAAAAGGCACTTATCAGTGCCGCAAAGGCACTGATAAGTGCGCACCCGCACTACACACACACCCCCAGTGGCAGTTATCATCAATCACGTCAATGATTTCCGCCACCGGATATTGGCGCTTTTTTAATTTAGTTAAGTCCTATTTTGACACAAATACTGTAATAAAAGTTTGAAACCAAAACAAATGTTCATTTTCAAGTCAAATCACCCTGAATGTCTCCCCTCGGCTTATACTCTGGTCTGGGCTGATCTGGATGCTTGAGCGAGCAGCTAGACAAAATTACATAGCCCTAAAAATAAAAAAGCTGTACGCTGTAACACAGAATCCTCTTGATTCCAGAGGGTTAGGCAATTGTTATCCTGCTCACCCAAATCAGCCCAGGCTGCAAGGGAAAGGGAAAAAATGATAAAAGTAACAGTATTCAACAAACAGGCTGCACAGAAAGTTATGCAGGGCACATCTGTGTATGGGGCTGTATATTGGACTTTTTATAGGGCTGTGTACTAGACTTTCTATGGGGTTGTGGGTTGTGTATGAGGCTTTCTATAGGTCTGTGGAACTATCTATGGGCAGGTTACATGGCAGCTTACTTTAGAAAGTTCTTAAATTTGATCTAATTGAAGATAGCCATTCAGTACCTTTCACTGGCCACTAAGGAAAAAAACTTTAAAAAGGAAAGTGGAAAAAAAACATTATGTTTAAAATTCTTAGTTTATATTATAAATACCTAGTTACATATTCTCCTCCATTTGAAAATCATTTGAATTTATACTATTGTCAACAGCTATTGTCTGCTGTTGATATTATTGAGCTGACATTTCAGGTTCTGTAAGGGTCAGGGCCACTCTTGCCATGAAGCAAGATGGGATTGGAGGGCGCAGCTTTTCTTGCGGATGTAATAACACAGCAGTTGGAGCACTTTGGACTGTTCAAGACTTTGACAATCCTTAGGGAAAAAAGGAGACATGGGTTAAATTCTCTCTATATACAATTCATAGCAGACGTCGGCGGTAGTTATTATTTGATGTCAGCAGTAGTTGGATATCGGCGGCAGTTGTCCTCAGATATCGGCCCAGCACACTGGTAGGCCATGCAAACTGGAAGGCACAGCTTACAGGTAGCCCTGCACACTAGTAGGCCCAGCACACTGGCAGGCCATGCACACTGGAAGGCACAGCTTACGGGTAGCCCTGCACACTAGTAGGCCCAGCCTCGTGCCCCCCCCCCCAAATAAATGCACACAGTGTGTAGACACTCTCAGAATAGTAGCATTTGTAAGGTAAGCAATGCACCAAAAAGACATGCAGGTATCCTGTTGCATTGCCCTGATTGGTTGGAGTCCCCCCAGGCCGTCACTCACGATGCACAGGTCAGGTACTGTACACAATGCAGCAATCAAAGACAATGATAAAAAAAAACATAAAAGAAACATACTGCCAGCTGCCGGCATTATGTTTTTCACAGGGGTGCTCACTGTTAACATAAGTTTCATCTGCTTCATGGAAGGAGTGGCCCTGACCATTACAGAACCTGACATGTCAGCTCAGTAATATCAACAGCAGGCAATAGCAAGGGGTATAAATTCAAATGATTTTCAAATGGAGCCGAATATGTAGAATAACTAGGTATGTATAATATATGTATTAGAATTTTAAAAATATTGATAATTCCCGGGATAATTATTGAATTTCGAATGCAGAAGCTCAAAAGTAGTGTGCATGTGAAGGAAATGACTTTATTTCAAGTTCTGGACATTCCCCAGACCATTTCCCAGGCCCCAGAGCCATGTACAGTAAGATACCATTGCTATTTTAATTTTATTTTAGCTGAACATATTTAAACTATTTTTCCCCATTGATTTTAATGGATCCGATTTTGGATTTTCAAATTTTTAAACTTTTTCACAAGTTCTAAAATCCGAAATCGTAATGGATTTTTTGAAGTTCTTTCATCTCTAGCTGTTAGTATTAATTTTTTTAGCCTGGTGAACACAGACTGGGTTAGGATAGTAGAAGAGTTCTTTGATTGTTTGTTCTTTTCTTCATAATTAAAGCTTAAAGTGCAAGTTCATCTTTCAAATGAAAAACTTCATACAAGTAAAGTATACAAGTAAAGAACCCAAAACCACATAACCATAATAAAGAACTGAGAGATGTAAGTCTAACCTGAAAAGCTGCCTGATGTTCTGATCCTGGTTCTTCCAATTAGCGGCTATTAGCAGTGGATGTCAGACTTCACAGCCATTGACTTAATCCTATTCCCCTAACTGCCTCCTCTGGTAATGTAATGCTTGTAAAAAAGCTTGGAGAGTTTGAATAGGAAGCGGAAACTTTAATACACAGAGGGAAGGGGAGAGCATTATTTTGCTGTATAAATTAGCCCTGTGTCTGTCAACTTTCTAACTCACCTTTTGTAACATGAATCCATAATATGGAATTATTGTCAAAATATCAGGGATCTGCCATAGGGCCTCCACGGTCCCTCTCCTTACCCAATGGGAGGTGGCTGGGAGGGGCTTCCACTGCGTTCCGGGGCACAAGTGGTGAAATCCTGCGCTGCACGTACGTAGATGCGCGGTGACATCACTCCCAGAAGAGCCTTTATTGCCGTGTGCACCGAGCAGGTAAGCGATGACCTTTGTTTTCCCCCCTATGCTTGTCTCCCTGTTCTTGTGTTTGTTTTTCCTGTTCTTGATTATTGTTCTCAGAGCTGTCTAGTTATCTGCAATACTTACCTTACCTTTAGCTGTGCCAGTCACTTGCAATACTCACATTATCATTAACTGCTCCAGTTACCTGCAATACTTACCTTACATTCAGCTATTCCAGATACCTGCAATACTCACCTTACGACCAGCCATTCCAGTTGGCTGCAATACTCACCTTACCACCAGCCATTCCAGTTACCTGCAATACTCACCTTACCACCAGCCATTCCAGTTACCTGCAATAATCACCTTACCACCAGCCATATCAGTTGCCTGCAATACTCACCTTACCACCTGTCATTCCAGTTACCTTCAATACTTACCTTACCACCAGCCATTCCAGTTACCTGCAATACTCACCTTATCATCAGCTCCTTCAATATTCTGCCATATTAACCTTATCACCAGCTATTCTAGTTACCTGCAATACTCACCTTATCATCAGCTGCTCCAGTTATCTGCAATATTCACCTTACAACCAGCCATTCCAGTTACTTGCAGTACCCACCTTATCATCAGCTGCTCCAGTATTCTTCATTCATTATCTTACCACTAGCCGTTCCAGTTACCTGCAATACTCAACTTCCCACCAGCCGCCCAAATCACCTGTAGAAAGTCACCTGCAGTATTCACTACCATAAGCCACTCTAGGTCTCCAACAGTACTTACCTTACCTCCCTTATTTTGTGACTGTTTCCAGTGTGTGTCTAACTTCCCTTGTACTCTTACCCTACTGAGTCCTGGGACAACACCCACATCAGTGTGCACCCAGGCTCAGGACAAGTAAGTCCTGCTACCATCATCATCGAGGCTCCATCCATCGGACCCGACTCAAAAACTGATGTAATTCAGCCTATGGAGAGTTTCTAATTATGGCATGTTTATGATCATAAACATGTTGCTAAAGCCTTTATGTTGTACTAAATGGACTTTCACAGGCAAAAGGATATGATATGGGGCTGTGCATTGATCATTCATTTTCTATGCTTAAATATTTATGTTATCTAAGCAGATTAAAATAAACACTAAAGAACAGCTGCTTCATCTTTCTCTGAGATAAAATAGAGCTCTTTAATATTTTCTTCAATTACAAAAACATACAACGACTAACACCTTGTAAATGCTTTTTATTTGATTCATACATAAATTAAAAATAACTCACACATCCCACAGACTGTCAATTATTCTAACAGCAAAATTCTGGGGGGGATTCTCCCTCTCCCTATTCAGGTATCAGCTTCATTCCTGAACACATGTATGTTTTTTAGAATTGTGAAGCAGATGGTCAGGGATTTTTAGAATGTATTCTGAATGCTCTCTTTTTATCTAAACATAACATGGATTTTATGTGTAATATTGCCTTAAAACCTTTGTTTACCAAATGGAAAAACCCTTTGGATTGTAAATAAACTGCTATATACTGTATATGCAGAATGCTGACTATTCTGTGTAATACAAATATCATTATTTTGAACTGCTCGGCCTTTCATTCTCATATGAATCTTGAATAGTAATACATTAATTTAATGTGATATTGTAGAAGGTGATTCATCAATGTCAAGTAGAACATGTTGGTTTTTGTTCTGTTCGCTGGGCACTTTGCAACTTTTTAAAAAACCAAATGTTTAGTTACCATCAAAATATAATATATATATATATATATATATATATATATATATATATATATTATATATTTATATAGTCCTTTACTTTTTATACAAAAAAAGAAAACTAATCTTTACAGTTCATAGCTATCATGGATGTAAGAAACAGAATGTTAACTTCAGTAAAAATTAAAGGTAAATCTAAAAAACTGAACCTGCAACATGTATTCTGTCTTTCTAAAAGCAAAGCTCTTACCTCTACCCTAACAGAGATTCTATATGGAACACTAGTACATGTAGAATCTTTTTATTTTGCTAGGAACATAATGAAACAAATAAATGGGTAAGTCTGGGGATTTGAATTTGTAAGTTTATGTTTCCAAAACTAGCACTTTACCACATGCATCTCCATTGCATAAGCAGAAAATCCAGATACATTTAGAAGCTTTATCTTTTGCTAGGAACAGAATAATAATTAAAAAAAAAGTTACACAGATATCTCCATGCTAATATGGAAGTCCCTAATAAGACTTTGAATGCTGCTTGTTACCCTGCAGTTTATTTACCAGCAACTCAGCAACTGATAGATAAACTGCAAAAAAAAAATCTTTTCTCCCCAGAGCACCTATACATTGTAAGATTATTCTCCAGTAAGTTGCATTTAGTACCAGTATTCACTGTCTTTATGCACAAACAGGGCGATGTTATAAAAGTTCTTATTGTTAAAAGTGCTGCTAATTTTGCCCTCACCAATCAGATGTTATCTTTCAAATAGAAGCTAACATCTGATTGGATTGGGCAAAATTAGCACCATTTTATTACATTTGTTACATTAGCCTGAAAGTATTTTCTATACAGATGTCTGCACACTAATATGGAAGTCCCTGACTTTAAAGCTGCTTGTTACCCACAGAGACTCTTGGAATTAAAGCTAGGCAAGTATTTAAAGAATGAAGAACATACACTTTGCTCTGTTCACTAATGACCTAGAAGTGTGTGTAGAAAGCAAAGCCTCTGTGGGGAAATATGTAGGGCATTAAAATCTGTAAATAGTGTGACATCAAGTCAATCAAAAAGATCACAAAACTGAACATTTATAAGATTCAGAGCTGATATGTAAGGAAATTCCAGTTTGCCTCAATTAGAGTAAAACAAACTAGTCCCATATTTAAAGGGGTATAGATACAAAAGAGAAAATGTTAAATTTGGCAGAATTTGGAAGAATTTTACAAGATGGAAGGGCAACATGTAAGAGAATGAAAAGGCAGGAAAAAGCAAGTAACTGAAATAGAACAAGAAGGAGCAGCAGAGGAGAGGACAGAATGGAAGAAGGAAGAAGTTGCAGCATAATGAAGGATGCATAATAAAAGAAAGAAGAAGTGTGGAATGGGATGAAATGAGGCAGAATGAATGCACTTTATTCAAAACAAACTTAGTATTTTAAAGTCACTGATTTACTTTTTATTCTTATTATAAAGATACCTGCTTGTGCCTCAGAATAATGGGTAACTTTGCTGTTACCTTAATTAGCATGTATTCATTTACTGGTAGAAAACAGCGTCACTGTGGCCAGCACAACACTTGATATATTCAATTCAAATTAATTGTGATAAACATTAAAATAGCATTTTGCTCCTTAAAATTGTCTTTCAATGACAAGAAAATTAGTAAGCAGAGGCTTTAATGGAATGGTTCTATGGTAATTGTTAATGATGCAAATGATGTATGAAAGGCTCATCTCACGTTAATGCACACTATTGTAACATATCTCATTCACAATATATACAGTAATGTTAGGATGTCAGGCATGTTCCCTCTGATCAGCATAGTTATTACGGTTAATGTTGAAATAAGTGAGACAGAAGCCCTTGGGGGACTTTAAAAACAATGATAAAACTAGGCTACTACAATTAATATGTCTAAGGGTTTGATATCAAAGTGTATGTCCCTCCAGAGCCTAGCTTTGTGCCTTGAAAGTTGCTTACATCTTGTTAGTGATTTGTTGAATGTTAAGCTCTGCCCCTCTGAGATTTCCTCTGCTTTCTGCCAGTGCCAAGTTGCGTAACTACCGCCCCCCGTCACCCCCGTAACCACTGGGGGGAGCCCAGACGGTAGTAGTGCCTGCCACAAGCCCATAATCCGTGCAGCGTGCAGCCTTTTTAAACAGCCGATCGCGCGTATGAAGAAAACCTAAGCAAGATCAGCTGTTTAAAAGACCGGACCCGAATTTCCGGTTCAGTTCCAGAAGTACGGGTTTGGTTATAAACAGCTGATCGCGTGTATGTTTTGGCTTCTTATAGCAACACTGAAAACAATGTTCAGTGGTCTGTTACCGTAAAAACATATAATATTTGTACATAACGGTATATAGATAATTCATATAATGCATTACTTTTCCAACTACACCCTATTCACTATTAGCAAAACTTTTTTTTATAGCTCTAACAACTGAGGAATCTAATCGCTTCCCCCCTGACCAAGGTTGTCTCCTTTAAAGTAAAGTTCAGTGATTTTTTAAAAAAATATTCATATTACACATACCTAAGTATTCTACATATTCTCTTCAATTTGCAAAATCACTTGATTGTATACATTGTGTAGGGATCACCATAGCAACCATAGCGGCTGCTATGGGGCCCAGAGCAAAAGGGGGCTGGGCTGGGCTGTCCCTATTGCCTACATTTCTTTAAAATACTTACAGGGACATGTAATAAAACTTATTATTGTTAAAAGTGGTGCTACTTTTGCCCCAAACAATCAAATATTATTTACTATTTGAAAGCTAACATCTGATTGGTTGGGACAAAATTAGCACCATTTTTAATGATAAGAACTTTTATCTCAACCTGCTAAGCTGACACATATAGCTAAAGCTGACCTGAACGTTCAGAACTACCGTGATGCCATGATCCCGCCCACAGTACACTCCCATTGGTCTGCCTGGGAGCTGGGACAGCATGTCAAGCTGTGGAATGTAGTGGAGGAGGAGCATGTAGATGGCCAGCAGAGCATCATGACTGTGAGTAAGATTAAAGAGGGTTCCCTGTCAGAGACATTGCTGCACTGCCTAACATAACTAGTTACTTTTACCCTGCTCGTTGTGATAGAGAACAGTGTGTCTGTCCCTTGGCTTGGACTTTGAGGGAGTAGATTCACTGGCTGCTGCAGGGAGTGAGGTTAATGGGGCTGTTACACATACATATTTGTTAGGCCCATAAAAGGTTAATGGCTGACACTGGCTGGACTGCTTGATTCAGGGAAGTGGAATTAATTCACCCTTAGGGCTAGGCCACACTGCTGCGCTTTTTTTGCGTTTGCGCATGCGTTTTTTTCATAACATTGAAAACGCAGCAACGCACCAAAAAGGCACGTTTTTGGGTGCGTTGCATTTGTGATTGCGATTTGCGTTCCGCATTTTAAATCGCAATCGCATGCATTTTTCAATACTTAATGAAAACATGCATGCGCAAACGCAATGAAATTGCACATGAAATCGCATGGGATTCCGTGTGCGATTGCGTTTGTGTTGCAGTGTGGCCATGCCCTTACACTGCCAGGCTTTACTAGCACAGATAAAGAGGCATAGATAGAGACATAGGGAACACTACAGCAACCATAGCAGTTGCTATGGGGTCAGAGCCAAGGGGGGCCATCCAGATCCCCTGCACGCATGTCCACCCTCCTAACACAAATTTTACCTTATGCATGGGAGGACTGGCCCAGTAGGCTTAGGGGCAGATGCCCCCCAGGCTGGTCTCTAATGAAAGTAAGTTACGTGCTAAAATGGCACAGCACGTGCCCCTAGCTTTAACATAAGAACTGAAGACCTCTCCTGTCAGATTAATAGAAGCAGCACAGTGTTAGTCAGACCCCCAGTTCATTAGCCAGCCCTCCAGATGATTAGCCAGTGTTAGTCAGGCCCCATGATCATTAGCCAGTGTTTGTCAGCCCTCCAGATCATTAGCCAGCCCTCCAGTTCATTAGCCATTGTTAAGTCAGCCCTCCAGTTCATTAGCCAGTGTTAGTCAGCCCTACAGGTCATTAGCCAGTGTTAGTTAGCTCTCCAGTTCATTAGCCAGTGTTAGGCCTATTATCCTATTGGTTAAGGTCACTATTGGCTGGAGCCTATTATGCTATTGGCTAAGGTCATTATTGAATGGAGCCTGTTATCCTATTGGTTAAGGTCACTATTGGCTGGAGCCTATTATCCTATTGGTTAAGGTCACTATTGACTGGAGCCTATTATCCTATTGGTTAAGGTCACTATTGACTGGAGCCTATTATCCTATTGGTTAAGGTCACTATTAACTAGAGCCTGTTATCCTATTGGTTAAGGTCACTATTGACTGGAGCCTATTATCCTATTGGTTAAGGTCACTATTGGCTGGAGCCTATTATATGCCAGATTTTAAGCATTGCTGCTGAACCATCATGCTGTGTACACATGGGTTAAGCATTGCTGCTGAACCATCATCTGTGGTACACATGGTTTAAGCATTGCTACAGAACCATCCTGCTGTGTTCACATGGTTAGCATTGCTGCTGAACCATCATGCTGTGAAACATGGGTTAAGCATTGCTGCTGAACCATCATGCGTGTACACATGGGTTAAGCATTGCTGCTGAACCCTCATGCTGTGTACACATGGGTTAAGCATTGCTGCTGAACCATCATGCTGTGTACACATGGGTTAAGCATTGCTACAGAACCATCATGCTGTGTACACATGGGTTATGCATTGCTGCAGAACCATCATGCTGTGTACACATGGTTTAATATTTGGCCCAATTGTTCTCTGCAACCAATTGAACAAGCCAATATATCATGTGGAGACTTTTGCTCCTGACTGACTTTATGTTTAAAGTTTGTCCATGCGTACACAACCTTAAACAGCAGTTTTTTTTTTTACTTAATGCTGTGTGCATTCTCACATGGTATTTAAAGCTCTGTATCTGCCCAAAAAGAAAAAAAAACTCCACTGATTCCCATAAGGACAGGCTACTTGTTAGTAGGCAAGGAGCCTGTTCTGTTTCAGTGTGAAGGGTGAGTAACCATTAGATGCACATTGAGGGCTAGGCCACACTGTTCCTTTTTTTTTCGCGGTTGCAATTTTTTTAATATAACGGCAATCCGGCATGCGCATCCGTTTTGCGATACACATTGCATGCAATCCACCATTTTAAAGCGCAATCGCATGGGATTTCATATCTCAAATGAAGAAATTGCATGCACAAACACGCGTAATCGCACATGCATTGCGTTTGCGGAGCTGTGGGCCATGCCCTCAGATTGACTTTACTTACATACAGGAAATAATACCACAGTAACCAGTAAGGGCCCCTGAGAATTTAGATGTTAAAGACAATTAGACATTAGTCAGAACGGACATCTAATCAGCTTGAAAGGGACACTTTACGAAAAAATGAGTTCATCATCTTAATCTATAAATAATTACATGTATGTAGTCCTTATTCTAATGTGTGTTTTTTGATGCATGCCTTCAATCCAGCACCGTTTTGCTCAGGAGCAGTATCCCCCTCCCTCTTTTAACCACTCCCCCTTCCACCTGACCAGACTTTTCCCCCACAAACCAACTTTCAAAACTGAATACAGCATTGAAACTGTCAAAACTCTGTCACCAATCCAGCTTCAGCAAAACTGCTCACAGAAGAATAGTATATGAGAGCAAGGCACTTGATTGACAGCTGAAATTTAAGATGTTTTCAACTGGATTTCTAAAGAAATAGAGGGCAGATCAACAAAAAATGGTACAGTGGTGGTTGGGAAGAATTATAGTTAAAGGCATGTCCACCCCCAAACTATAATCCCCCAACTACTGGCCCCACCATGTAGTGTAGTTTAATCCATACCTCACATCCCAGCTCCATAGGGTTCTCCGGTAGTGCCCCCCCAAAGTCCCAAAAACTACTGCCCACCAGAGGCTAGCAGGTCCATATAGGACACTGCCTGCTTCCTGGCCTCAGGTAGATTTTTGCCATGCGTACTGCAGCTCTTCTCCCCCCTCCCTCTCCCTCCCTCTCCTCCCCTCTCCCACCCTCTCTCGATTCCCTCCCCCTAGCGTAAAATGCTTTATATATGGTATTCCCCAAGGGCTCCCAGCCCCAACCGCAATATTGTACCTTTAGAAAGCTCCCCAAACTTTACTTACCTCTCCTCTTTTCCTCCGGCGAAGTGAGCTGCCGGCAGCCGCGTCCGTGATTGGCTGCCGCTCAGCCAATCACAGACGCGGCTGCCGGTCCCGCCCCTCTGCTTGCATTTTCTAGCAAGCAGGGGCCGGGAGCGCGGCGGAGGAAAGAGGGAGGTAAGTAGAGTTTGGGGGGCTTTTTAAAAAAATAAATTATGCGGTTGGGGCTGGGAGCCCATGGGGAATACCATATAAAAAAAAAAAATTCGGGTGGACATGCTCTTTAACAGTAATGATCAATTTAAAATATTTTTTTTCAATATGAGATGCCCTTTAATATCTAACTAGTGTATGTCCAGCTTAAGGCCTGGAAAACTTGGGGCCTACTTTAGTCAAAATTATGGGCCTGACAGATCTACCAATCAATATATCACCAGCATATATCAGTTGGAATAAAAGTGACACAGACATTTTGGCTGGACCAATCAGGAGGCCTATTGAAGATTGAGTTGTCTTAAAAAACAACCAATTAACATCGCAGTCATAATCAATCAACCTTCTTAAGTATATTGTAAATGCACATGGATAGTAATGCCTTCCAAAAATATTCAATAAGTATACAATAGAAAAAGGATAACCAGCTCATATATAAATCTAACAGGGAGATTCAATAAAAGGTCTTATCGTTTAAAATGGTGCTAATTTTGCCCCAACCAATCAAATCTATTTAACATTTGAAAGCTAACATCTGATTGGTTGGGGCAAAATTAGCACCATTTTAAACTGTAAGAACTTTTATTGAATAACCCTGTAACTTTATTAAATAACAATATACTTTATTAAAAATCATTAAAAAGCTGCCAGAGGGTTCCCACCCAAATTTCCCAACCAGAACACTGATGTCCAATACACTAAGGTACTTGTTAGTCAATCAAGTGATAGGTCCGTGCACAGAAATCGAAGGCATCCACAGTTTTGGCTGCGGTGTGGGAGATGAGTTTGAAGATAGTGCTGGTGGATGGGTCACCCTGCACCCCAACACGTTTCCCCAACACTTGGGCTTTCTCAATGTTTTGAGGCCTCTTCCTCAGTTGACTTTTCTTGGGCTTCTACTCAAATTAATTTAAAGGGCATGTTCACCCCACAAACTAAAATTTACCCCACTGTACGTTAAAAAAAATCTTTACCTTACAATCCTGCTCCTTATGATTTTCCTGCAATCCATGTCCAAAGTCCAGAAAGTCCAGTAGTGGCTGTCTTCCTGACCAAACGTTACTGCCTTCTGTCCCTCCCTGGAATCCTGCTCTTTAATATCTCCCTAACTTAAAACCTGTTAACATTTGTAGGGCATACCCTCCCACCCCAAACCGCTGAGTTAAAAGTTCCAAACTGTAGTTACAGCTCCTGGCTGCCAGTGTCTTCTCCATTGCCAGCAGCCGGCTGTGATTGGCTGCTCTCAGCCAATCACAGCAGTGGCTGCTGGTCCGCCCCCTGCTAGAAGATCCAGTGGGCAGGGGAGCTGGACCAGAGCGATGCTGGAACCAGGAGGTGTAAGTAGAGTTAGGAATATATTTTTGGTCTCTAACTTAGCGGTTGTGGCTGTGCGGGTATGCACTATGAAATTGAATAAATATCATTATGGGGGTGGAGATGCCCTTTAAAAGAAAAAACATAACCAGTCACATTTTTCTTTATTGGCTTTTCTTTGCCAATTTGATATCAATACAGTAGCCTTTTGCCTTCTTTCTCGCAAGTTTGGCCAATCTTACTAACCTTTGTAATGACACTTAATTGGTTCGATATGAACCAATTTAAGATACCTAGAAGAAGTCACAGAGAGTTGCATATAATAGCACAAGACCAAGATTTATACAGTTAATGGAAACTTCAGGAACATGCAACTTTTTTTGTTTTACTTTTTTCTCTGTTTTTTTCTGTTTAATTACCTTGTCATCCTTATTTATACTCTATAACTAATATACTCTATACAATTTGGAAAATGATAAACCACAACAAATAAGAAGAATTGTTTTTAGTCTTTCCTCTCAGAAAGGAGAAAGGGTCTTACTTTGCATTGCTAAGAACAAAATGACTGCATTTATTGACATCCTTTTGGAACAGGCAGTCAGACATGATTCTTTTACTTAAGCCAGAATAATAGTCTCCAATGAAGCTCAGTAGATGACTCAGTAGATGGATTACATACTATAAAGGAATAAATAATATGTTAGCAAATAGCTTTTTACACTGTGAGCTGGATGGAAGCCTTCCATTCTTTAGTGTGCAATCCTTACATTGTTGTTATATCAAAATAACTTCCCCTTTGCTAAGTTCTCATTAGGAAACATCAAGTAATGATCGATTATTGTGCTGTTTTATGTATTGACCATTGCTTGTATTGAATTGATTAGTTGGTCTGCATCATGTGCACCTGTTGAGATAAAATAGGAATAAAAATTAGACTTGTTTTATAAAAAGATATAATGTATATGTGTGTGTTTTAAGTCAATATTGTTCATTGAGTTTTAACATTCCTTTGCAGCGTTCTGAAAAGACTTGCGCACACTCCAGACAAGGGGAACCAGTAAATGTTGATGACTTTCTGGCTGGTGTGCTGACATTGTGAGACAAAAAGGCTGTTTTAGGTAACCAGGTCCACACAGTCAATATGACGAATTAAGGATTCCTGAATCTGCTTTGCTTGCATTATTGTGCTGCTGTTAATCATAAAGTGCAAATGCATATCTTTAATTAAGTCAATTATGGAATAAAAGTTATGAAAGGACAGAGTGCATTCTTATCAGAGGACACCTAGTTTTCTATCCCGAGGAGAAGGATGCTTGCAAATAGAAGTTGTTGTTATGAACCAATAACACAGAGAGTTGGGAAGTTAACACCACAGGTACAGTATGTCTCCAGTATTTGATAAAAACAGTAATATATCTATTCTGCATTCCCCACTACCCTGGGACATATTGACTTATTTGTGAAGTAGCAAAGTGATTTCATCATAACTTTTTTCTGTACTATTTTCTGGATTTTCATTTCACAATTTATAGAGGCTACATTTTCTTTTCTGTGCAATTGTTTTCAAATCCACTCCTCACCCTGCCTCCTTCTCTGACGTAGGGCACATGTATGTCTGTGTCTGACACACACTATATAGAATTGTATGCTAAATATACAGCAATAGTTTTGATATTATTAAAAATCCAGCACTGATATTTGCAGCTTACCAATATCCATTTATTGAGGCCACATCATTTGAATCTTTTAATAAATGAAGGGGCATTGAGAGCAAGGTCTCAGTGTTTGCTGATGACACTAAACTATGCAGAGCTTTGGAACTTCAAATGATGTGCAAGTGTTGCAAGCAGACCTAGATAGATTATCAAAATGGGCAGCAGAATGGCAGATGAGATTCAATGTTGATAAATGTATGGTGATGCATTTGGGATTTAATAATCCTTGTACCACCTACACCATAAATAACTCTGGTTTAAGTAAATCTATAATGGAAAAAGTTTGGGGGTTCTGGTAGATACCAGACTTAGCTGTAGCAAGCAATCGCACGCAGTATGGTTAGAGCTAGCAAGATATTATCTTGTAGAAAGAGGGAAAGAAAATATTATTCTCCCTCTTTAACAAGGCACTGGTAAGGCCTCATTTGGAATATGCGGTGCAGTTTTGGAATCCCATATACAAAAGGGACCTCTTGGAAATGGAAGCAGTTAAGAAGGGCAACTAAATAGTAAGGGGAATGGAGGGGTTTGACTATGCAGGCAGATTAGACAAGTTATTGAAGAAGTGACGCTTGCGTGGTAATATGATAATCTTTACAAAATATATTAATGGGCCATATATAAACCCTCTGGTGCATTGTTCACTAATAGGTCATATAAGAGGATGCAGGGACATCAGGACCAATCAGGACTGTGGTACAAACATTAGAGATAAAGGGCCAATCCCAATAGGACAAGATCGGCTTTTTATCGCTAATGTGTGCACCCGGTTAAGAAAAATTAAACTGTAGAACTGTCTTCCAGCAGATGTGGTAACAGCAAGTTCCTGAATAGCTTTAAAAGTGGGCTGGATACGTTTCTAAAACTAAAAAATATAGAATTACTGGTATTAAGGAATATAAGGGGCGTTGCAATATTGGGCACAAAATGCCAAAGTCCGTGTAAACACCCACGCTATCTGATGTTTATCTGGTTAGTGTGGGATTTACACTGAGTCAGCGTTGCAAAACCTCCTTAGTTAAGTTGCGCAACTATGTAGTGCAAAACGCCATTGAATAGGAGGGTTAAGCGGCGCACCTACTTGTCAGGGACCCCGCATTTCCCCCAGAGTTCGGGTCAATCCAGGGATACTTTTCCATTGCCGTTTGGAGTTATGAAGGATTTTCCCTCTTTTTTAGCTGCCCTTTTTTGTGTTCTTCTGGATCAATTGTTAGGTAGGGTTAAGAGGAGGTTATAAAAGATGGACTAGGTGGAAGTATGTCTTTATTCAACCTAAATGACTATGTTACTATATATATCTTTTATAGGTTTTGACTGTCATTTTTTACCCAGTGAGGTTCAGTATACTCACAATGGCTGTCCTATCCTGGATGAAGATGATGTAATGCTTAGACTTTACAGGTAAGAATATAAAGTCCAGGTTGTGTGAAATATAAGTGAAACTGAAAAATTCTTGTGAACAGCATTTTTATATGTTGTGCTATATGGGTGAGGGATACCAATTCACACTGACACACAGGCTTGGTGGAAAGGCCACTTTTTATCATTAGTCAAGATTAACATAATTTCCAATAATTGCAAATGAGTGTCAGGACCAAACACTCCATTCCACCCCTCTCTCAACAGCCTGGGAGTTATAAACTAATCATCACCTGTCCCCCCAATCGGGCGACCTTAAGCCCCCAAACAAACTTAGCAGAGAAAAAGATGTACCAATAGCACAATAAGAAATTATGGTGGGAAAGTAACTGAAGGAAACATAACTTGGGACAGAGAACCCTGACTTTTATATTGTCTATTCCCACCAGTTATTAAGGGCTCGTTCACACTACATAGTTTGTATCCGTTTTCAAAGGCAGGTGCGTTTAAAAAAATGGACAGACCGTAAAACCCCACAGGATTCATATATCGTTCACACCTGCTGCGTTATAATCCGTTCCGTTCCAGTCCATTTAAAAAACGCACTGCATGCAGCATTTCTGTCCGTTTTTTCATGCATTTTCTATAGAAATCTATGGAATACACATGGTGAAAAATGGATCAAACTCACAAATGCTGTACGTTATTGTCAGTTTCTATTGTGAACGAGCCCTTAAACAGACCCTTCACTCCCTTCAAAACTGCCCTATTTGACATGTGTCTGACCTCCTTTCTACTTCCTTTTGCTTAAAGACATACAATTCTCAATTTCTTTTAATCACGTCACTAGGTATTTTTACGACTAAGCATTTTCTAGGATGAATCACAGAGGTCAAACACCTGGATTCACATAAAATTTAGATTTAAGTTCTTGATGATGTTTCGCTAGTCATCCGGATGTGAGGCAGAACAACTTCGCCTTAAGGTATCTGCAGCCTTAGCCAGTGCTAAAACTCCTTCATCTAACCTGACCACACAGGAAGAAGAGCCTTAACATTCCTCAGAAAAAGATTCCAGTATCACCATTCTACCAGCAGACAAGGGAAATGCACAGTGGTCTCAACACCTCAGAACACCATGCTAAGATGACCATGCTCCTGGCCGATAACAACACATATGAGGCTTTACAAGGGATCCCCAGCCGTTACAAGAAATACTTACAAGAAATACGTTACTTACTGCAAACGCTTCAAAAGGATAAAGCCATTGATCGAGCAATGTATCATCGCCTCTACCCTGGTGAGGCACATCCATGTATATATGGACTCCCAAAGATACGTGGAAGAGCACCACTAAGACCTATAGTCAGCAGCATCAACTCTGTAACTACAAGGTGGCAAAATACCTAGCCAACATCCTAGACCATTGGTGGTAAGTTCTACAGCACATCCAGACTCTCAGGATTTCACCAACAAGATTGAAGATCTAGTACTCGGTGCAGAACTATGGTGTCCTATGATGTGTCACAGTTCCAAGAATGCACAATGGCACACCGCTGTTGGCTCCTTGGCCAGACAAATATGGTAGGTGCAATCCTCTCAGCCCCCTACCTCCAGGGCTTCACCATCCAAGCAAGGAAAAAAGTAGAGGAGCACACTGCTATGGTGAATGCTTCTTTATTGGTGCAAAAACAACATACAAGTATGTTGTTTTTGCACCAATAAAGAAGCATTCACCATAGTAGTGTGCTCCTCTAATTTTTTCCTTGCTTGGATGTCCTATGATGTGACATCTCTCTTCACCTGTATACCCACCAAGGAGGCTGTTGACATGGTGAGACAATGGCTAGGCCAAGACACACTCTTACCAGCAGAACTGATCTCAACCCAGACCAGGTACGTTCCTTACTGGACTTGTCCTGAATGCCACCTATTTCAAATACAGGGATAATTTCTATAAGCAAAAACATGGATGTGCTATGGGATCTCCAGTTTCACTCATTGTGGCCAACCTTTACATGGAAGAGGTATTAAAACAGGCGCTTAATACTTTTAAGGGCATAGCACCCCAGCCACAGGTTCAGATATTTGAATGACACCTGGTTAAAATCCACCAGAAGGAAGTACAAGCCTTCACAGAACACATTAATGTGGTAGACCAAAACATTAAATTTACAAGGGAAGAGGTACAAACTACACTGGCTTTCTTGGACTGCTTGGGAAAAGTCAAGGAAAATGGTAAACTGACCAACACACACAGATCAGTATATGATGTTTGACTCCACTACCTTTTAGATCACAAGCTGGGTGTCATCAGAACCCTGTAACACAGAGCAGAGAACATCCCCACTAGCACAAGGCGAAGGTTAAAGAACAATTATACTCACCTCCCCCTCGTTCCTTTCCATCCACTCCTGCAAAGTACCTAGGGTGAGCGCCTAAAATGCTAAGTCCTCACCTCTGGGTAATTTACAAAAGTCCTGCACTACTTACTTGTAATCTCCCCTCGTTCCTCCGGTCCGATCCTCCCCACTGGCACTTTGAGTGACAGGTCCCGAGGCAGCCAATGGGAAGACGCGTTCTCCAAGGAGGCGTGTCTTCCCATTGGCTGCCTCCCGGACTGTGACTGACAGTGCCAGTGGGGAGATCGGACTGGAGCGATGAGATTACAAGTAAGTAGTGCAGGACTTTTGTAAAGTACCCAAGGTGAGACTTAGCGTTTTAGTCCTCACCCTAGGTACTTTGCAGGAATGGATCGGGGAAATGGTAAGTATAATTGTCCTTTAAGAATGAAACATCTCAGAGGAGCCCTTAAAACTTGCAGATATCCAGACTGGGCCTTTGTTAAAAAGAAGTAGAAGGAAAGAAAAGACACGTATACCAACAGTGAAGGGGAAAAGCTAGACAGGGAGAAAGAACATGGTCATCCCATATGTAGCAGGGGTTCCCCGAGAAACTAGAAGAATTTTCAAAATACACTGTACCCTTGTCTGCTTTAAACCGAACACACACAGAGGCAGCAATTGGTACATCCAAAAGACCCAATACCGAACACAAGAAATGACATAATATACGCAGTGCAGTGCGTGAAGAATTCTCTGATTTGTATGTGGGGAGACCAAACAGCAACTTCATCAATGTATGGCCCAGCACAGAAGAGCCAATTCCTCGGTTCAGGACTTAGCCGTGTACCTGCATCTTAAGGATAAAGGACATACCTTTGAAGATTGTAATGTTAACATATTTGCAAAGGAACGTGACTGGTTCAAGAGAGGTGTCAAGGGGCCATTTATGTAAAATAAAGAAGCCAGCCTAAATAGAGGTGGGGGGGTTAGTCACCAACTGTCTGCCATGTACAATGCCGTTTTGACACCTTACCCTGGATGTTTCTATAACATGTTTTAGCAATCACGCCCTTAAACCTGCTGTGATATGCTAATTGGGATTTTCCAGGGTACATAATTGCCACAGATTCTTGTACAAGTCATTCTGAATTGAGAAAGCCAGTCGGATGACTAGCGAAACATCTTCAAGAACTAAACTTCAAGTCCAGTTGATCTAATTGAATACAACAGCTATTTCATCAGTACACCTCCAGTTTACTAAGAAGTTTGGACACCTTTAGAGAAATGTATAGATATATGCTAGCACTAAAAACATTTTTCTATAAAAATAGTAGACATTACAATAGTTGAAGTTTGTACCATGTTAGCCATATAAGAGAAAAAAGTAGAGCTGTGATACCTTTTAATAGGTAACATCCAGCATGATGAAGGGGGCTTAGGACTCCCGAAAGCTTGCTTAATTTTTTTTACCTGTTGGCCAATAAAAGGTATCACAGCTCTTACTTCTCTAGACATTTACAGACATATAAAAACATTTGCCTTTTTTTTGCGTGCTAACTTTGGCCGATTGTGATGTAATTGCTGAAAGGAAGTATCCACATCTTAGTTGAAATTTATAATATTGGTAGTGTTGTACAAATATAACTCTAAAATATTAAAATATAATTGGCATAATAATGTATAGAACATAGAATTATGTGATGGATTTATATCAGGGGCATTTATACAGTCTGAAAAGATTAGGAGCACTTGCGAGCACTATATGTGCATTACACATTTCACACACAGTTCGACAACTTTAATCATTTTTTATTAAACACATGTATTCCCCTGTAATTGGCCCTTTTATTTTGACCAGACTGACCACCCCAAAGCCAGCAAACTATTGTACTGGATTGGCTCGGGGGACTTGTTAAAGGTTGGTGGCATCTTAACATTCAGGGCACTGTGCTGAAAATCAGGGACAACGTGCCCCGAATGTTTTATGTGCGATGCCACGGATTTATATTTATATATATTTAGAAGAAATGGTTTCACTAAATGTTGACAACACTCCTTTAACATGGTTAAAAAATACCAAACCACTTCTCAATAGCATACTCTGCATGGTATGGCACAAAAAAACCCCAGCAAATTCTTGATGATTTCAAATTTTTCTTTCAATTATATAATGTAAATGAACATTAGGAACATTGTATAGTAAGTTAGTAGTTTTTTCATGAATGACCGTAATGGTTATTAAATATGGTATTATATGTTTTCTTTCTGGCTACAACCTTGTTAAAAATATAATAATATTATTGCTATTGCCTAAGAGATTTTGCTCAAATTTCCTTCTTAGGTTTACAAAAAATGATACAGTAACGGAGACCTTTCTGCTGAAGGTAAAGTTAATAGACCTGACTGCAATATCATACAACTGGGTCCCAAAAAACTTGAAGTCCCTGAATTTTATGGGTTGTCCTATTGATAAAATATTCTGAGTTTTGACTATGTATAAAGAATAATCTTGAATGCACCATTAGAATATCATCAGAATCTTCCCTTCCTGCTCATGGTCAGCTGGTCACTGGAGATCCTGTGAAAGAAGAGGCACGTGGAGACCAGCCACAAGCTTTTTTCATGGATCCAGTAAGTTATGTCACTAAACTACTTAATTGTTTAATTGTACAGTGGTGGTTCAGTATATATATATATATATATATATATATATATATATATATATATATATATATTTATTTTAATTAGAGACTTTATCCATTATATATGTCAATACAGGTATTCAACTTGAAAGGGACTTTAGCTGTAGACACATGGACCAATATTCCCTTCAGACATGCCTCTATTTTTTCTAGTTTTAAAAATTTTCTAGCATTTTATTTGTGACATTTTGGATGTAAAACAGGACACTGGTTGTTGTTGTTTTCTATGTGGCATTGGCTGTGTCATACGTGACAATAAATTATAACAAAGTAAGTAGTTATAGTGAATGACAAATTTTGCACTTGAGGAATTGAAAGACAGTGAGTCAGTTTCTGTACAATTTCTGGGTTTGCCGCAGACCTATCCCTTCTGGAAGGAGATGTTTACATATCTTCTTAGAGTGCATGAATAGTCCGAAGCCTGTTATTGTTATAGTTGTAGCAGTGCTGAGTGGAGTTGGGTCAGATAGAGCAGATAGAGTTGAGTTAAATTTGCCCCCAATGCAACTATAACTTAGTGTAATACATCAGTCTTTGAGACTGAACGTAACTTGAATAAGCTTTGTAGCATCCTTTGTACAACCTCAATCCAACTCATGACATACAAGTTACTCTGAAAAACAAACCCATACTGCACTGAGCTATGTATCCAGGCCATAAAAGTAAACATTTTAGACAATATAAACCCCAGATAAATTAGAAATATCAAGCAGTGGTATATATACATTGTATATTTTGAGTGGGGTTACATTCTGTACAGGTTTTTTATAACATCCCAGGGATAGCTGTGGTTAGTTTGGATAATATGAAATATGACCAAGACAAATGTAATGACTGGACATATTAGCAGGAGCCCTTTAATGATGAGAACGTTATAATAAATAAATTATTAATAACACGTTAAGCGATATATGTGGTATTTCTGTAGAAAAACAATGTGTTAATTACTTTACAGTGTTGAATGTTTTGAGTATTAAATGTCTTTAGTATTAATTGTACTGTAGATGAAAAACAAAGTCCTCTTTGCAAGAGTGGCAGCTGTATTCGGGGGTAAAAAAGATTCAGTCTACTTTGAAAATAAGTTGTGAGGATTTCCTTCTGATGGGCCTTAAATATCAACACTTGGACCCACCTTCTCCAAATATTGACTATATCAGTATCAGACTGACCTTGTTGACACAAGGAGCAAGCTTTATACAAGGTACCCATCTTTATTTTTTACCAAAAAATGCTATTTGTATATTTTACCTTGACCAGGGTTGGACTGGCCCAGCAGGATACTCCTGGTGTGCCTACAGATCATTCCAGGGGAGTAACTACCAGGAGAGATTAGGGTAAGCAACCCCAGGGGTGTGGGGGTGGGAGCCAAGGGGGTCCTATCTTCTTATTTTCCTATGACAGATATAGCCTCCTCCTAGAAAATCACTGTGGATGAACCATGGACAAGCCCCCATTGGGGGCCTAGTGATTTGTAGTTATGCCACTGTTTCATTCACCCACCCTAAATGAGGAAAGTGCTAATGTTTGGATATAGCAGAATGGGGAGAAATGAATGTACATGTAAAAAAGTTAGAAATGAAAGATAAAGCTTCCTGGTGGGCCCCTTGTCTAATACTTTCCTGCGGGGCCACAACACCCCAGTCTGACAATGTCTTTACAGAGACATCAGATGTATATTTTAGTGCAATATTTTTTAAAGATATAAAAAGTCTAGTTTTTCATGTATTGTTAAATATTTAACTTCTCTTTGCAGTCAGAGCATGCTTGGATTCCTGTTTACATTAGTAATGCTGTCCCCAATCAACTCCCAAAAGCCTCCTTCATGTCAACATTCATCTTAGAAGTGGATCAATTATTCTGAGTCCCATCACAACAGCCACCTTGGATGCTGAAGACAGTGAAACGTCCAAGCATCTGCTGGTCTTCAACATTACAGTTCCCCCCAATATTGGTTATACACACACTTGTCTGACCACACTAAGCCCATTACTTCTTTCACATGGAAAGATCTCAAGGGATGCTTGTTGCCTATCAACCCCCAAACAGCAGCCACATAGAAGAGGAATCTGGAGGTAAATCAACAAGTGTGGAAGTTATTAAACAACATTAATGCTTAAAGAAGGATTCCACCCTAAAACAGAAACCGCAAATTAAAATGAAGATAACCACGCCGCTTTCTATGTAATTCATAACTAATGACATATTTGTTTGAGCTAATAAATCTTTCTATCAGCAGAACTACGTAGGAAGGCAGGAGATACATTGTTTTAAACACAGTTTCTGGTCTGTAAGCAAGGGGAAATGTTGTTTTGTGAACTTCTCCTTTGAAATTATGTAAATATCACAAATGTAATTGTTTTATATAACATATTTGAAATATTTGTTTTTTTAAGGTTATGGTATATTAAGCACTGTCCAAAATGACTGCAGATGATTCACTGCATAATTCAATGAATCAATGATTTGTTTATACGGTAAACTCTCATAAACACTTTAAAAATTGGTCTTTTGGGAGACATACACCATAATAGCCCCCAATACTTTATATTTGAGAGCTGATAATTGCCTTAAGAATTTTCAGTCCAGAGCAGGGGATCCGGGTGGAAATAGTGGCTTATTGATGTTAGAGTGGCCTTGCATAGGCTTATAATCAGGTCTATGACCAACTTTAATTTTTTCATTTTCACTTTTCATTTCAGCACAGCAAAAATAGTGAAAGTTGACATTTTGCAGACGAGGAAAATGGCTTGCCAAAGGGAATCCCCATATGCAAGTCTATCCATAGTTACCGTATATACTCGAGTATAAACCAAGGTTTTTTGTTGACAAAATACCATAAAAAACTACCGGTAACTCGGGTTTATAAAGAGGGACTAATCTACCAGTATGCTAGTGGGCAGTGCATTCTACTTGAGGATGCTCCTTTACTCCCTATATGTTAGCACTCTGTATATAGGTCATGGAAGATTGATGTGTTTAACTTGGTTACATAGGTAAATACTGCATTACCGTAACTCATTATAGGCACAGAAGTGAACAGACTGTGTAATTTAAAGTTAGAGTAGTGGCTGCATTTTTTAATCCTAGATTTATACAAGAGGCAATTTCCTCGAGACGTTTTCTTAATTAAATAATACATCATTTTATATTTGGATCAGTTTATATTTGAGTAATACGGTAACTTTATTGTATAACAGAACAGTGACATACTGGCATGTTAACCTACATTAAGGTATAGTGTGATACTCTCCAAAGCACTATGAGCCTTAACCATAATACCTATGTGTATTGGTATTTGAGCAATTGATGTAGTGCACAATGCGCCACTATCCAAATGCTAATGAGGATTTAGGCAGCAAATTTTATGCTTCACATAAATGTCCATGGCTGTATGCTTTTTCTAGTGGCCCCCTCATCTTTAATATTAAAGAACATTAACGTGTTTTTAATTATCATTCCACAACCCTAAATTTTTTTCTTATTAAAGATTTTGCTAAATGTCGAGTTTGTCTTGATGATTATGATTATAATACCCTGTTTGTTATTGATTAATATATTTGTGTCATAGACTTGATATTTTGTTTAAAAATAAGTTAAATATAAACCCTAAGAAGTTTTATATTTTATCTATAAAATAAAAAACACATAATTATTATTTAACATATTAAAGAGATCAATTGTTTTATCCCAATTTACCGCCCAGATACCACAGAGTAAAATGTCTTCAGAGGTAAAGAGTTGTTTTTCTTGGGTGTAGTTGAGTGTAAGTAAAAGTAACTGATGTAGGGATCTCACAAAGACCATGTTGGATTATCCTATTAATTATCTGCTCTTTCTTAATAAACACTCTTTTATTCTCTGCAAGCTGTCATTCTGAAATGACATATTTTAGATTTTTTTGTTTTATTACATTTCCCATTCTATTCCAGAATATGAAGATCTGTATCGGCCTAATGCATTTAATATTCTTATATTGTTTAACAGGTTCAATTTGATGTGTATGATCTTTTCTTTGAAAAGAGTTCATCAATTACCGTACATATATCTATTAAGAACTGACACAATGCCCCTCGGGTTTCATGGAATATGGGTGAGAATGTTATATTGCCAGACATTATGAATGAAGTAATAATACTATGTTTTCAAGCTTAAACAAGTTAGAGACAAAACAAAGCACACAGATTTATTTCTATGTTGTTCTTTTTACCATTTAAAGCTACATGCATCGGAGCGCATGCATAACCATTTTTGGTCCAATAAGCACTCAAGTGGGGTCATGCCCTTACAAAATTTAACGGTTGTGCTCATAGTGTTTTTATGCCGAGTGAAACATAATCATGGTGGGTTTTACCTAACCCACAACACTATTGGCTCTGGATGGTTGAATGTTATGGGGTGGCCCTCAACATCATGTTGTGTTAGGGCCCCCCTAACCACAGATACTATAAGTTGTCAGCTGCTTCTTGAATATAAAGACAGATTAGCACTGATACCTCTTCTTATGCTGCAGGTTTGTGACAGAACAGATGTGGCAGAAAACTGAATGTTGCTACCAGATATATTGTATGTTATATGGTCTAAATAGTCACATTATTTATGGGAACTTTTTTTTTTAGAAATATACTAAAGTGAGATACTGTATACATGTATGTTTCATAAATTAAAGGACTTTTGAATAAGGCAGCAATCCGCACTTAGGTGGAATGCTGCTTTAACATTCCAAAATACTGGTTCGTTTGTTTTTGTGTGCTTTTAGAAGGGGTGCCTCAGCAAAAGTCCCTCCCCTCTTCTGGCATGGGCACATTGCAGAACAAAGGAGAAGTTGAGCTGCACATGCCCAGCATGAATGGCAGATCTCCATCCAGAAAATTATGGGACATGCTATATCACCTGTATGTATTATTTTTAATATATATATTTTTGTTTGCAAAGGTCTGGATCTATTGGAGGGGTCAGTCTGCCCAATCAAATGGACCAGCTTCAGATTGTAGATAATGATAACATCAATGCAGTTCGTTTGATGGTTGTAGATGGACTACAACATGGGAGAATTACACTACGAGGTAAGCTACTTTACATACTATGTTTTTTCTCTAAGTTTGTATTTAACATTATTTAATTCAGAAAAACCTAAAAAGCTATAGCTTAATGATTGAATCATTCAGACATAAATATTAATTTTTATGCTCTAGGCTGCAACATTCAATGCATGTGTGTATAGTTTAAAAAAAAATATCAAAACACTGTGTTTCACTTAAAATATTAAGGGGGGTGGGGGAAAAAAAATTCAGATAAATAATTATTGTGACTATGACCCTTCATTAGCCTTGGAACTGGTGTTTTGAAAGAACGAAGTTCAACTTTATTTGTGCAAATACAGTATCGGAACTCAATACACAAGTGGTTACAGATGTTTCAGGGCAAACCATTAAGAGTATCATGTTTCACTGCATATAAACATTGCAATATGAGAGAAGAATGTATACAAAGAACCAACAACACTTTAAAAAAGGGGGGGGGTGGTTCCAACTGTGTGCAAAATATTATTTATTTAAACTGCAACTTTTGTTCTCTCAGGGATAAAACTGATTAAACTATTTCTACCAATACTAGACAACAGATTCTCTGTTCATTCCTTTCCATTAAACCATATGCTTGAATTTATTGAAGGAAGCAGAAGAAAATTCTCAAAGTATAACAGGCTATACAGTTAATAAAGCTGGCCATAACTACCTTAACATAACGGCGATACAACGATAAATCCGGCATAAGCAGGAACTCCATACCCTCCAACTGTACAGATTTGCCCAGTATTGTACCATTTTTAAAAGTGCAGTACCAGTCAAAGGGCAATACCGGTTTGTACCGGAAATCTGTGTGGTGTACCAGAAGATGAATTTAAATTCAGTAGCCAGGGGCAATTAATTAAATTTCCCATGGCCGCCATGCTTACAATATTGGTAGGGGGGGGGGGTTGGTTGTTGTCTCACGTGAATAGCTGCTGGAGCCACTGTTCGCACTGTCAAAATGAGGGGACATGGAGCCATCACTACGCACCTCTGAGGTGCTGCTCAGGCTAGGATACTCCTGACTCGCAGACTCATTGGAGAAAAGTATGTTTATGCTGCTCAGTGCTGCTGGCTGAGTAAATTGATTCATTCTATGGTGGTTGTGGTAGCAGATCTTATTCCCCCATGCTAATTCCTGGCTGGAATAAAAAAAAATATTATTTTATTCCAGCTAGGAGTTAAGCCTGGGAGAGACAGATATCCACACATATTATCTACAAATTCAATGTTTTTTCAGCCAAGCAAGCAGAAGGCAACCCCAACCCAAAACCCCAACATGACCACAATGATCCCTCCACCATATTAAATAATGGTGGGGGGATCATTGTGGTCACTTGTGGGTGGGGGTTGCCTGCTGCTTGGATGAAATTATTATTTTCTTGTGGATGTGTGTGGAGGATCTCTGCCTCCAGGCCTAATAATAATTTATTTGTTAAAACTATTTTAGAAAATGTGGCAATATTGGAGGTGTATTTAGGGTGGCGGTAAATATGTTTGAGGGTGGGTTATGGGAGGGGTTTAGGCGGAGCAAAGGGTATGTCAGTCAGTCGTGTACCTTTTTCTTTCTTTGGAATGTTGGAGGGTATACAGCAATGTTTCCCAGACAGATTATAGTTTATTTTACAGATCAAAAGTTATTTTGCAGTTCTGTCAAGCTAGATTTAGGGGCCTAGATTTATGGGGGACACTACCACTCTTCATTTTCCAGGACTTTAGACAAGCACTGCAGGAGAACCATAAGAAGCAGAGATGTAAGGTAAGGATTTTTTTAAATTACACAGTGGGGCCATTGGGTTATTTTAGTTTGTTGGGTGAACATGCCCTTTAAATACAATAAGCAAAGTATAAAAACAAATATTACACTGACCTGTACATTTTCAACTGCTCTGCCAATAAATGGATAACTACCATAACTTGTCATACTACCCATCATGAAGTTGCAAACAAAGATAAGGCCTTCACAAGCTTTTTACACAGAACATGACATGACAGAAACTCTCTAAAAAAAAACGGTTATTGTTACAACAAAGTTTTATTTGTATATACAAAACAACTAAGCCTAACATACTCAAGCAGAGAATGGGATACTTTAAATCATAAATAACCATAAAACATAATAAATATGCATCTGCTGCAGTAAATGATGCCTGAATGTCCCTATTGTGTCACACACACAGCCATAATTGCTTTAGACAGCTGGCGGCTGCATTTATCTAAAAATCAAACAATCACACAGCTATAATTTCCAGCCCCCTACGCCAGCATTCTGAGTCTTTTAAGGCTGATGCTAAAGGCATGACAATAACAGCTCCAACAGACAAAACAAATGATTTTATGTTTTACAACCTTCCACTGTCTCCTTAGTGAATATTTGTTTGTCTTTTTCAGTAGATGTGATAATTAAGGATAAACTGCGCCGAGAAGTCCCTTAACTTAAAAAACAAACAAAGAAGTTGGTGGAAGAATTAGTTACAAAAGTAGATTTTGAGGTGTTTCTATATTCATTTAAAATGTAAAATCTCAGATGTAAGGGAACACTATACTAATGTAGCTGATATTGTATGGAAGAACTATCTTGCACTGCGATCTTTATTGAAGTATACTGAATATGTGCACTGGAAGATAGGGATCGACAGAAAATCATCCATCTGATCCAATCATTATCATCTGATATCTACTAGTGGTTTAAGTCCTCAACCTGGGACTTTTTAAAGATAAAGAAGGGGAGGGGGTTGGAGGTAAGTATAGTTTAACTTTAAAATTTTCAAACTTGTTTGAGTATGGCAAAATAAATCTTCTTTATTCCTTGTCTCAACTAAGGCATCCAATTAAGAACCAGATGGATGGATTTTATCACCAATGCATTTTAAAACAAATGCATAACATACAATCTCTATATAGGTAAAGGAACTTTTACAAAAGCATCTCTAAATGCTACTTACAGACCCCCAATCCTCTGCTGCTGACACAGCCCTCTGCTGCTGTTGCAGCTGGTTTTGAGCTTGCACAGCACCAGAGGCAGATTTGGGAACAGCTGCCAGAGATTTGCTGTGAGGTCATCTTCGTGGCTTCACTATGGGCTTTTACCGCGAAGCTGCCGACTCAGGAACATAGTGAGGAACAGTCATGAAGACAGTCAGTAAGTAGGTACAGCATGCTCTTAGGAAATCCCTTCTAAGGTAAGAGAGGGGTATATATAATCTCTGGACCCACTCCCAAACCCCTGCCCAGACCCCAACAGAAGATCCCTCCCTGACCTTATTTTTTTGCCAGGCCTGCATGTAGGCCAAGACCTGGCAAGTCCTATTTGTCCCGGGTAGGTAACCCTTAGCATTTGCTAATGCTAAATGCACTCATAAATACAGCACAAGTAAGTACTGAAAAATAAGGGAAAGACTATGCCTGTATAATTCTATGTCTGGGTGCTGAAGCCCCTGACCCGCCTCTTGAGTTCAATTGCCACTCGTAACAGGTTAAGCACAGGTTAAATATATGCTTGTTAAAAGTATATATTCACTCCTAATTCCTGTGACTATGGTGCAACAAAACACTACAGAAAAAGAAATACATTTAAATATCGTTAGGGTAGCACATAAGTTTGATTAATTTTTAGCTTTATGTGCCCTTTAACGTGCCTGGTGTACTCTACTACAACAAATCAATGCTTCCTAACCGATTGCAAGTTCTTGGGGTTAACTTCCTTCCTCCTTTAAATGTCTAACCAATGTTTAATTTTTCTCTATTGTTTTTAGGACGGTTACCAAGTCATCTTACTTTCTGTTCAAGCTTCTTCCAGAAATTCCTCAGTCATGTTGTTGCTGGTAACAAGCCTCTGATTGCAAAAATCCATTAATCCAAATTCTTTCCCAGTTAATCCCTGCACGAGGAAATGTGGTTCTGAAGTTTTGCAAAGTTGAAAAAGTCCAAAGAAGACAAATAACCATTGTGATAAGAACTGTGAACCCTAAACTAAGTTTAGAGAGTTGGGATACATTCTGGCCAGACCTCACTGAGCAACTTGTAATAAGAGAGACTAAGGACTATAACTCCCTCAGCTGGAAAGTAAACTCCCCCCCTCCTCAAACGACACAGCTGGAATTCCCACTCCCACTCCTTATGTTTGGGTTTAGAAGTGCAACAGTTTCCCATGCTGCACCAGGTCACTGATACTTCATATATTCTGGTTTTCACAACCTAACCCTGCATTTATCTGATAGGAAAGGAGGGAGAAGAAGCAGATGTATTCGAGAGGTTAAAAAAATAAATAAATGAAGATATGTTGTTCTTTGTGCAAGTAAAATATAGAAATAAATGCAAATACTAATTTCATGTTGGTTTTGGTGCATGTACACAATGAGTCTTTGGAATAAAGCAGCTTAGATTGTTTGTTCCAATTTTTACATTTTTTCATTACATTTTACACAAATATTAAATTAAAGCCATTTCAAGGTAATCCATTTGAAAAAGTAACTAAAATATTTTAAAAGCTATATTTTGTTATCATCTTAGTTTAGTAAGTAAGGGCCAGTAAACACAATATTTTGCATGATCAACTGCAATATTTTGGTGAATCAAGTCAAAATATTAATGGCATTTTCGCTGTGACCACCTATCCTAAATATTCATCTAGACTGGCCAAAACTAAAATTAGATATACCTAACGTATTGGAACGATCGTGTGCCTTCCTATTTTATGTTCAGTATACTGACTGTCTGAAAGATTGGGTCAAATCCCTTGTGTACTGGCCTAAAGGTGGCATACATGCATTGATATTCTGATCGATTCGGTTTAATTGGTTTGACATTCTCACAGTCTCATCTTCTTACTATTTATATACTAAAAAAAATGTAGGCTTAGTGATGCTTTGTTCAGCTATCCTAATTCATTATTAATTTTAGCTAGTTTGATTGCTTTCTTACACTCCTTGTTAACAGTTTTTATAATCCCTAAAGGCCCTTTCCTTACCATTTGCCTCTTTACATCAGAATTCAGCCACATGGGCTTGGATTTGGATACTTTAGATGTGAACTGGCTTAAAATACCCTGAAAGACAGTCCACTTCTGTTCAGTACCTTTACCTGATAATACATTATCCCAGTTGACATTCTGAAGAGCTACTTTTAACCTAGGAAAATTTGCCTTCCTGAAATTAAAGTCTTTGTTAAAGGGCATGTCCACCCTTCCTAATAACTTTTGACATAATGTTCTCCTGCTCCCCCAGCCCCAACCGCTATATTTGTATAGACAGAAAGTGCCCCAATAGTTACTACCTTCCCTCTTTCCTCTGCCGCACTGCCAGGCAATCTGCTTGCGCAAGAATGCAGCAGGGGCCAGACCAGCAGTCGCGTCTGTGATTGGCTGAGGTCACCAATCATGGACGCGGCAGCCGTGCCTGAACGGCGGAGGAAAAGGGAAGGTAAGTTACTATCGAGGCAATTTCTGTCTAAACAAATATAGTGGTTGGGGCTGGGGGAGCAAGGAGAACATTATGTCAAAAGTTTTTGAGCTAGGGAGAGGGAGACCAAATATGGAGGGAGAGGGTGGGAGAGGGAGGGAGAGGAAGGGGGGAAATGGCTGCATGCCAAAATTCTCCCAGAGGAGAGACAGGAGGCAGAGTCCTACTGGTGCCATTTTTTGGACTTTGGGGGGGATTACAGGAGAACCATATGGAGCTGGGATGTAAGGTAAGGATTAAAACTACACTACACATTGGGGCCAGTAGTGGGGGGAATTATATAGTTTTGGGGGTGGACATGCCCTTTAACCCAGCGCACTTTTCCTTTTGATAACATAGTCCAAACGACACTACTTCATGGTCACTATACCTAAGCCTCCAGTTACCTTTATAATGTGCTCCGATGTTAGATATTACCAGATCAACAGAGCTCCTTTTCTAGTAGGAACTTGAACCACCTGTGAGAGAAAATTATCCTGCAGCAAATTCAGGAACTCATAGGGCATATATTATAAAGGTTCGTTAACTTTTCGCGGCCGTTTTACGCGGCATTAACGCATAAATCGCGTTTACCGCGATTTTATAAGGCCCGAAAACTGGCCGCGAAAAGTTACGAAGCGTTACCTTTCGCGCCGGATACTTAACCTGTTACCCGCGCGCTCTATTATCAAGCGGCGTTGGTACCTGGTTTTCGCTCGGCTATATCGGCTAGTTTACTTGCCACCTTGAGGAGGCGAAGTCAGCCGATACTAACCTCCCGCGGCGGGGATGGGCAGCAACCCGCGGCGGTGGTCGCCCCGCCCCGGGAGACACGCCCCCGCCCCACACCCCCCGCGGCGGCAGCGGCGACCACCCGCGCCGCCGCCATACCCAGCAGCCCCTCACAACCCGGTTCCCCGTTCGCGGCAATCTGGAACGGGAGGCTAGAAGGGCTGCCGGGAAGGGGCCGCAGCAGGTGGTCGCCGACCACCCGCCGCGCACCCCCGCCCCGGCCCAAACCCTCCAAGCCCCCCGGCACCGGGCCGCTACCGTGCAGGGGGACGGGACAGACCGAGCGCTACGGGGCGGTGGCAGAGCGAAGAACCCTCCAGCGGCGGCCATTGAGACAGGGCCATTGGGCGTAGGGCCAGGTCGCCAGCCCGCACGCCGCCACCCCCCCACCGCCCCGGCCCTTATAAAGGGCCCTCTGCGGCACTGACAAGTGCCTTTGAGGGGTCACGCAGCTGAAAACGGGACCCCCAGTGCGGCTCTTAAAAGAGCCCCTCTGGGCGACGTCTTCTTTCTTCCAGTCCCGGCGACACAGCTCCGCGCGGCGCCGACCCCCGAGATGGTACCCCGCGGCCGCCAGGGGTACCCGGCGGGAGCCGGCGCAAACGAGCGACGGATGTTGCCGGCGTCTTGATCAGACGCGACGTCTTCGGGCTGGCGACACCAACCCCACTCAGGTCGCCGATTGACAGGGCAGACTCACTGCGGCCGCCAGTGAGCCCGATGGCACGCCGCCCTCAGACGGAGCCGATGTTGCCAGCCGCTTTCTTTCTTATTATTCAGCCAGTACATGCGATGGCATCTGAGTTCCGCGGCGGAAAGCTCCTTCTTTATATAGGTTTGCAGACATCCAAACCGTTTCTGATGGTCAATTTTTAATACTTGCTTTACATTAACCAATCCAGATTTCTGGAAAAGTTCCCGGTTCGGGCTGCGGACCCCCTAAGCCCAAAAAAGGCCTTCTCAGGGCCCGCTGGAGGGAGCGTCCACCACATCCAGCGGCTCCTCCCGTCCCCTCCCCGGGAGCGCGCCGGGGGCGGGGGGGGGCTTGAGGGGTTGCCGGGGAGGAGGGGGGTGCGCGGCGGGTGGTCGCGACCACTGCTGCGGCCCCTTCCGGCAGCACTTCTAGCCATCAGTTCAGAGATTGCGCGAACGGGGGACGGAGTTGGGAGGGCGCTGCTGGGTCGTGGACGGGCGGCGGCGGGTGGTCGCCGCTGCGCCGCGGGGGGTGTGGCGCGGGGTGGGCCGTATGCCCCGCCCCTTAGGAGCGGCGCGGGAAGGGATTTTACGTCCCTTTGCGCGATATGTATATAGTATCGCGAGAAGGGGCTTAAAATTACCGCAGCACATCGCGGCCGCGCTAGGTATCGCGGGGAGATAGCGCTGCCTTTATAAATACGGGATTAGCGCTAATTTGCCAGGCCGCGATGTGCGGCGGTATTAATTTTTTGCGGTAACACGTCCTTTATACATTATGCCCCATAGCCTTTTTCTGTGATGGCAGTTGCATTACCCCCTTTCCTGTTGCCTAATTTCCACCAATATTGCCTCCCCTTTAACATCATATGACCAGTTATATTTCTTTAAATTGGCTTTAATTCTTTTTAACATGGAACACGTTACTTCTCCCCTTTCCTTTTTTATCTGTCCTGCCTAACAGGCATATCCTTCCTAAAATTTACAGCCCAGTGCGAGAAAACTGTCAGTTAACAGTCACACTTGGGCGGGGCCAAGGAGGGTGGGGGAGGGTGGAGTTTCAGGGTGTGGTGGGCGGTTTCTGGGGATTGGTGCCCAAAAAAGGGGTGTGGGCAAGGAGGAGATTCAGGACTCCTCTCCATCGCTGGAGATTGGGGTGGTTCTCGCAGTGAGCGCAGGGAGACAAAACCCAATTCGAGGAGACTCTCGGGAAGATCCGGGAGGATGGGATACCTGGCACACATACAACCATCAAATTGATTTTTAAATGCCTTCTTTTTCTATGTCATTGAGATCAAGGTCCTTTAGAGCAAGGGACTTTATACAATTCCACCTTGTTTGTTTCACTCACAGGAACTTACTTTTGTTAGGTCCCAAACCAACAGGTCAACCAATGTGAATCCTATTAAATTAATATGCCCACCCCCAACAACCAATAATTCGCAAGGGCTAAGAAAGAGGGAAAAAAACTTACAACTCTTAATAACCCCTTCATACTGTTTGCGAGTACAACAGGTTATAATAATAGAATATAGAAGCCCAGGACCCTTTAACTGGAGAAGAAAAGAAAGATAATCTGCTTATCTGCACACACAGTCCTGCACACCACAGTACTTAACACCAGCACAAAACAATCCTTTTTCAAACTATTTTCCAAACTTTCACACACACCATACAAACCATCAATGATTAAATATTCTTCTTTTTCTATATCATTGAGATCAAGGTCCTTTAGAGCAAGGACCACGTTCCAATCTAGTCGTTTCACTCACAGGAAATTTACTTTGTTACAGTAGGTCCAAACCCCAACATTTGAAGATAACAGTATGTAATGAACATCCATAGCTACCAGTATGAAATTAAATTTTCCGTGGGCTACCATCTAAAATAGAGTGTTAGATAATCTAG
Source organism: Hymenochirus boettgeri (assembly GCA_019447015.1). Taxonomy (NCBI): domain Eukaryota; kingdom Metazoa; phylum Chordata; class Amphibia; order Anura; family Pipidae; genus Hymenochirus; species Hymenochirus boettgeri. The sequence continues at coordinate 88,407,991 of CM033477.1, forward strand.
GTTAGATTACTGATATGAAATGAAAGTGTCTAACTGGTGGCAGGTTTTTACAAATTCTTTGGCCAAAAACCTTTTATTCCACAGGAAGTATGAATTGTAAATAAATGGGGATTGATATGTACAATCATAATGACACTAGTTTAATCAATGTGGCATGCGAGGATGGGCTAATAGTAGGCCCCCATAATTAATAGTATGTAACCGGTATAAAATCTTAGTGTACATGACATTGTGAATATGTATATTTGTTTTACAAACAAAACTGTTCCAAAAACTGTATTAAAGTTTGACATGTTATCAATATTTCAGTGAAACGAAAACTAAATTAAATAATCTTAGATAACTCTAAATAAACAGTTTTGGACTAATACACTTAAAGGGAAGTCACTGCAATAAATTTGCGTTCCAGAAAAAAGCAGTATTTTTCTTTCCCGTGAGTTATAATTTAGCATTTTGGTTGTGTATAAACAAAAATGCTATCGAAATACTGATACCCGTTTTTGCAGAACCCCAATAGTGCTTGTTTTGGTTTTGCCCTTGACCAGCCGCCTGGGTTAATTCAGTTGCTGTTAGGATCTGAGCATGTGTGATCCATCAAACAGCCAATCAGTGTAAAAATTATTGTTGTAGGAACATTTCAAGAAAGAGGTTAATCTGGGAATAAGGAAGAACCATTACAGGGTTGGAGGAGATTTAAACTAGGTTTGGGGAGAGGGTATTATCAGTCTTCACTGGTATGGATATAATAGCCAGGGGGGTAAGCTGGGTGTAGATGGGCCAGTGGTGGGTGGAAAGGGGGATGCGGCTATTATAGGGGATAGTTCACGCATTCTTATTAAAGAGTATAAATAAAATTAAAAAAGATCATAATTAAAAATGTATGTTTGCAAAGTGAGACGCTTGGCCTTAAAAATGGTAGAACTGAGATAATGGCGTGCGTTGACTGAAAATTAGATTGTATTAGGTATAGCAGAAAATGGTAGAATGATTCTCATGATGGGCTGTAAAATTAGAAAGGAAGGATATCCTTGTTTAGACAGGATAGAGAAAAGAAAGTAGGAAGGAAAGGGGGAGGAGTAGTATGTGGTATGTTAAAACAGAGTTGAAGTCCAAATTTAAAAGAGAGAGAACTAACTATATGAATCGTTTAAAGCGGAGGCAATATGGTGGATGGAATGGGCAACAGGAAGGGGGTGGTAATGTAAGTTTCCTATTGCAGGGCTGCCAAGTTTGGGTGAGTGTACTCATTATGGAGGGACTTTAATCATCCCTGGACATTAATTGGGTAGTGGAACTGCAACACAGAAAAGGACGAGAGTTCTGAATTTGATGACAGGATAATTGTCTATCCACAGGTGTTTTTGAAGTTCCTACTAGAAAAGAGCTCTGTGCATCTGGTTAATATTCTAACATGTGAAGCGTTATTATAGATATGGAAAAGTTAAACTGGAGGGAATAGGGATCATTGAATTAGTGTTGTTAAGTGTATCAAAAGGAAAATTGCACTGGGATGAAACAAAGACTTTTATTTTCAGGAAAGCCAATATTTCCCAGGATAAAAGTTAGCTCTTCAGCATGTCTCCACTGCTTAAAAATTTTGTAATTCAGTTTTATTGAAAGAAGGGGGGTGTCTTACCGCCGAACCCCTCGAGAGGTACCTTGCGGACACCAGGGCTGCTGGGAACGGCGGGTGCGACCACCCGCGTGGGTTGCCTGACCCATCCCCCCACAGGGAGGCTAGATCGGCTGCTTTCACCACCTTCAAGGGTGGTGGTGGCAAAACAAAACAGCCAAACTAGCAGTGCGAAACAGGTACTGCCGCCTTTATAAATAGAAGCGCGGTAACCAGGTAAGGTATCGGCGAGAAGCGTTAACGTCTCGTAACTTTTCGCGGGCGTGTCCGGACATAATAAAATCGCGAGTTATGCGGGGAAGGTTCAGGGAAACGGCCCCGCAAAAACTTAACAAAGCTTTATACAATATGCCCCTAATTGAGGTTAGCATTTGAGAATCCATGAGGAGATAGCAAGGAGGCCGCGGAGACACATGATTGGATGTCAGGAGTTAGTGTAGGTGTTAACACGTAGATTTGTGTATCGTCTGCATATAAATGATGCTTAAAGACCAAAAGAGACGTTGTTAGAATAAATATCCTGCTGCACTTGTCACGCCGGAACCTGATGCCTATCTTAGACCCACTAAGAGACCCTTCAGCGCTGGTTTTTTTTTTTTTTTTTTCTTTTTGAGAACGAATTCATCACACGTTAGGTGCAGTTTAAAACCCAGTTTCTCACAGTTTATTAATTTCGTACATTGAATATATCCAAAACAAAAAAAGGGCATTGCCAGAGAAAGGGGCATTGCCAGACTTTGGTCTACAGATGAGGTAATAAAACTCTATTGGAATGCGGGATAGAGTCAGGTTTGACAACAACAATGTAGGAGGCTAAAAGACCTTGAGATAAAATATTATCACCCCATGAGACAGGGAAAGAACATCTTAGTACATTTCGAGAATACCAACATTCTGAATAATATGCAACACAATCAAGGAGCAAAGAACAAAAATGGCGCTATTAGGGCTAAGTAATATAGAGAATATATAAAAAACCAACAGGGACATGATAGACGCAGGCAAGAGAATTCTGAATGGGTCAAAGGAGCAAAAGATAAAGAATGCAGAGTAAGCAAGGGCAACATTAATCTGAGGTTTATCCCAAGGACAAGAGATCTGACGTGGAGGACTCCACTTTATGTTGAAAAGAAATGCGAAAGTCCTGGGAAAGAGTGAGAAAGGGTGGAGGGTCAGTTGGGAGAGAGGCGCAGAAGAGGTGGAAGATGGCGTGCGTGGGTTAGATTTGTTGTTATTATAAGGTTCAGGAATAGTTTTGTTTGGCTAGAGGAGGACCTAGCGGAGACCTTTAACAGCATGAACTTGTATGGAGAGAAAGTCAGCCTTTGACCAAAAAGTTTCTCCATGAACGGTTCAGCAGCAAGCATGGTGAGCCATGGAGAATTAGAGGTTTTCGTATAAGGAATGCAAGGGGGGCCAAAAGGAGTCTATTGTGTTAAGTCAGGATAGAAATATAGAATTAGCAAGCGCGTCAGTCATAAACTGGTCAAAAGGGAAGACAGACTAGAGGACAGGGATGAGGCGATGCCGGGAGATTATGAATCTAGTTTTAGGAACGACAAACAAGATGGAGGGACAGGAGGGAAGAGAGGGTGTTAAGCCTGATATGCATGTATGGTCAGGAGACTTTGGGGCATTATATAAATTTGCAAGTAAACAGTAAAGTAGCAATACCCTGCTACCAATCAAAAATTGCTATGATGATTGATCACACATTTATGATACCGGTTGTGAAATGAAGTAATGGTACGGTTCGCCTATTCAATACCATTGCTGCAGTTTCACTACGCATGGTATTGTTACACTGAGCACTTGTAAATGTACCACTGCGCTGTAAATTACATTCCACAGCGACGTCTGCAATAACAGATTTTTTAAATAGGGCCTGATTGTTTTACAATTATAAATGTGATTTGCATTTCCTATTTAGATGCATCTAGATTAAAATGCAGGGGAAACTGAGACCCACCTTATATTTGGGTTTATAGATACGTTACAACGTTTCAGATTGCGTAGACAATGTTACAAATAAGTGTTGTGTTGTTTACAGATGGGGTTTGCGCCTTGGTTTCAAATTGTAAGAGAAACTACATTGCCATTATTACTGATGATGGTCTGCCGAACCAAAATGGCCTTAGATCTTTATATATTACCAAATAAACAATTATTGAAAAATCCAGTGAGTGACTACCTCTTTTAGAAGAATCTAGGAGGAAATGTAAACTCTTTCTGCATAGGACCTTATAAATAGACAATGCTTCTGATGTGCTGCAATCTATACTAAATAAAGTTTGTTTAAAAGGGATTACAAAATGCATCCTGCTAGAAGGTAGCACTTGAAGATTTGCCACTGAACACTGATCCTATTGACATCACAATCTGGCTACCTCAACACTTTCTCTAACTTACCTCCTCCTTTTTAAGATCGATTAGACGGGCAAGAAAGACTTCAAAAACTTTTTCGGATTTTTAAATCTGAGGCTGTAGAATCCTGAGACATCATAATTTTTTAATCACAGGCAATGTACAGGAAAGACCGGTCACTCCAAGAAGCAGAGATTATTTGTAATATGTGACCAGGAAGGAACTCTTACTAGGATCTTTAGTGCCTTGCCGGAAACTTTCTGCAACATTAAAGAATACGCAGAGCAAAGAAGGCAGGGGGGAGAGGAGGGGGAGAGAGCGTGTAAGCAGAGCAGTGTACAGTGTGTGGTGTGCAGAACTAAAGTGTCGGTACAGGACCTACAAGGACAGGGAAAGGGCAGGGTGGGGCCAATTAGAGCACTCACTAACACATGTATATTTTAAGGGACCAAAGCAAGGCTCGATACTGGTGCGAGGACAAACCCATACAAACGCTCTCTAAATGTAGCTTCAGAATGTAGTAGGTTTGAGGGGTATAGTGACCCTTTTTTAACCACTCTCGTGGTCATACAGAGAACACAGTAATGGAAACACAATGACTAGTTATTTCACTTATGTTCCCTTATCTAACTTTTATTACTCTCTGTTCACGTATCCGATCACCAATCTTCTCAAATTAACCTTCGTTCATTCATCCCAGCCATACCCCCAACTCCTAAACACACACAGACCCAGAACTTGCACAACCTTCCTTACCCTCTCACCTGCTTCTCTTCCAACCATCATTTAAATTGGCCTCTTTCTCTGACCCGAGCTTTGTGCCTCCACTACCCACAATAACTGTTCTCCTTCCGCCTTTTGGGGGGACCCCACTGTTGCCCCGTAACCACATATTGCATTAGGCATGAAAACCCACAAACCTGGCCATGGATAGATTTTAAAAAGTGCAAGGCAGGACCTATGAAGCTAGCACAAATGGCGTAACAAAGCAAGCAAGAAAAATGCTGGATCTGTATTTCAAAAATGCTCGTCATCGGGATCAGGAAAGCTTTGTCTGTCAAGTTCAAAAAACACAAACCATGTCTCCTGATTTTTAAAAACAATCCCACATATCCAAAAACGCCTTTTTCAAATTTTCCAACCTTGCTCTTTCGGCACTCCTTTACTCCTCACCCTGGTGATGCTCTGAAATAGGCCTCTTGGTTCAGAGACATAATCGTTAACATAAAAACAGGGTTCTTTTCGCATTGCTTGGATCAATCTCAACAAGGTCAGTCCCTCAATACTTGCTTTACTGAGTGGAACTGTTACAGTCCCTTGTTCTAATGCACCTTATTATTAAAGGACAAGAAAACACAAAGGAAATTAATCATCTGATAGTGATATTTGTGTAAAAAGTGTGAAAATAAAGTATTATTTGTACTGATAGTAAGGATGTAGGGGGCAGTATTCTAACACAGTTAAAGGGGTGCATGGTTTTATATTTTAGTATGACCCTATTAATTGGCAAGCAGGTTGGGGAAAGTGGGTAATTAATTAAAAGGTTTTGGGTTTTTCCCCTAGTCCTGTCTCTTGCAATTTAATTGGTTGTGGGGATGGAGCCAATTATTAAATAGAATAAATTGCGTGGGATTCAGGGTTGTACCTAACAAAAGGAAGGTTTCTGTTGAGTGGAAACTGAACATTGATGGAAAACCTTACAAAGTCCCGTTTTCAAAAGGACCATTGGTATGAAGAAATAGAAAACGGGACAAGTTTAAAATAAGGAGAGTTTGTGGCGGATAGTGTGCTTTGATAAGGACGGTGGTGCAGTAAGTAGATTGGGGGCCACTTAGTTTTAAATGAACACATTGGTGGCATCATGGGTTGTACCGACAAAAGGAAGTTCTGTGTTTGGAGTGGAAATGAAATTGAGGGAAACTTGTTTACAAATGTCCCTGGTGTAAAGGGACCTGTATTTACGGACATAGAAAAAGTAGTACATTGAAACTAGGAAAGTAATGTGGGTTTGAATAGAACAGTTTCAAATGAAAAATCGGGGTTTCGATAAGTAGCGACAAACTTTCGGAAACGCCGGGTTCCCCCGGTGGTTACGGGAAACGGATTTTTCAAATTGCGATGTAATCGAAAATCAACTAGTTTGACGGTTATCGAAATCGAAAAAGGTAGATGATTATTCAAAAAATCAAAAGTAGACGATTATCCAAAAATGAAAATCGAAATCTCGGAAGGAAAGAATGCGATTTTATTGAAAATGGGAATGTGTGGAAGCTTTTGAAAAACAGGGCTGATCGGAGAAAGAGTTTAAAACAAGTGTTGGTTATATTGACAGGTTCATCAGACCATTCCACAGGTCTCTGTTGTTCATTTAACGTAACCTCTACTATTTGTCCCTCAAACTAGACCAGAAACTTTCAAAGTTTTTTCCACATAAATCTATGGGGTTCGTTTTGATCTTCCGAATGCCGGAAAATTCGCAAAATTCGGGAGGGGGAAAAGAACGAAAATCCACCCGTTCGACATCTCTAACTTAAAACACGACGGGCAAAAAAAAGGTGATGGTGCGGGTGTGGGTATTAGAAGGGACAGTTTTTGTCTGTACCACGCAATATGATCCTGCCACATGTATAGGAAACCTGAGCGAAGGCAGACATTACAGGGACAATATGTTTGTGTCAGGTGTGAGTGGTTGCTGTTGGAAGCTGAGGGTTGGTTTGAGCGTATAAGGTGCGCAGAACAGCATTGCAGCGATTTGCAAATCTGGGGGGACAGCAAGCCATGGATGGCCGGCAACTAAGAGGTGGGTGAGAAGTGGGGAAAGGGACGGTTTAGGGGGATGTAGTTGTTGAAAGGGTTATAGGGGATGAGGTGGGGGAAAGAGGGTTAGGGTGGGCTTCTTCCAGTTGCCTATCCCAACAGGAATTTTGCAGAGGTGATTGAAGTGGGATGACAAGTCCGAATTAGGGTGTATGCACGGGCTATGCCTTGGCAGTCAGGGACTGCCCATTCTTAATACAAGGGATGAAGAAATTCGGATCAGGGCGATGCTAGGACCCGGTGGTTAGTGGACTCCATTATTAGGTAAGATGGTACTATGATAGGCCAAGGACTTATTAATGCTGGAAACGGTGTGTGTTCGCATGGTGCTAGGTTTTTGCATGGATTGTATATGTAGACAGATTTGGGTGGGGCTGGATGGAACCGACGTCGGGTTCACATTGTCTCTAACTGTCGCCTTAACAAACAGTTGAGAGGAGAGTGGTCCTTTACAACCATGATTTTCGGAAGAGAGTGGCCAAGTTAAAATCAACCACCCTTTCCAGGAAGTGTTTTTTAGAATTACTTTTGCAGGCAACTGTGGGGAGCCTACAATGATTACTCCACTGATGGCGGGCAGAGTTGGGGGAGAATAGCCATAGGGCCTAGAGGGTTGGAGATTTTAAATCGGTGGGGGGGGGTTGGGTATTAGCAGTTCTCAAAGGGGATGATAGCCCAGGAAGGAAAGCAGGGGGGTTTGTAGATTGGCCAGCAGGAGTGGGTGAGAGATTTGGGGGGGGGGGCTTGCAGAGGGGATATGGAGCAGCCATTTTGTATTGACAAGTGTATAAATAATTAAGGATAACTCTAACTGCTATGCCAGCAAATACGAGAAGCCTGGCTGGTAACAAATGGGGAATTGGAGATAATGTCATTGACTGTGGAAATGTTATGATTATAAGTAAACGAAACCTGGTTTGGAACAGTTGCTCATGACTGGGTGGTAAATTAAGTAATCCTGTTTGGGGCAGGCAGAAAAAAAAGAAGGGGGAGGGAGTATGGTTTATGTTAAAAAAAGAATGAAATTTAAAAAGAAGTGATAACTGGTGAAAGGGTTTTAAGGGGAGAATACTGGGTGGATAGGAAACCCAGGAAAATCTGGGTAATGGCATGGTGGTTTCTGATAAAAAAAGCAACCCAATGTTAGCAGGGAGGAGGAAGGGAAGGAGTCCGATTATATGCAGTTGGCAAGGGCTGCAAAAGTTGGCGAGTACGGCAGTATGGGGGACCTTAAAGGCTCTATATGAAAAAAAAAAAAAAGTTATTGAAAATGCCCCCATTACTGGGAAACGATAAACTTCTGACCAGTTTTTTGGTATCTGCACCCCCTATTTCAATCAATAAGTGCCTTTGCTTAAATAAAACTATACCCACTTCCAAATCATTAATAAATAGATTAAATATAAGCGGCCCCAACACAGAACCCTGTGACACCCCACTTAGCACTTTAGTCCATAATGATGAAGCCCCATTAACAACTACTCTCTGCATCTTATTCATTATCCAATTTTCTATCCATGTACAAATGTGCCTTCCCAGACCAACAGACCTTAGCTTATACTTTAGTCGCCTATGGGGGACTGTATCAAAAGCCTTTGCAAAATCCAAGTAAACTACATCTACTGCTACGCTAGAGTCTAAATTTCTACTCACTTCCTCATAAAAGCCACATTCTCAGTCCTCATCTTCTTACTATTTATATACTTAAAAAAAATGTAGGCTTAGTGATGCTTTGTTCAGCTATCCTAACTTCATTATTAATTTTAGCTAGTTTGATTGCTTTCTTACACTCCTTGTTACAGTTTTTATAATCCCTAAAGGCCCTTTCCATTACCATTTGCCTCTTTACATCAGAATTCAGCCACATGGGCTTGGATTTGGATACATTTAGATGTGAACTGGCTTAAAATACCCTGAAAGACAGTCCACTTCTGTTCAGTACCTTTACCTGATAATACATTATCCCAGTTGACATTCTGAAGAGCTACTTTTAACCTAGGAAAATTTGCCTTCCTGAAATTAAAAGTCTTTGTTAAAGGGCATGTCCACCCTTCCTAATAACTTTTGACATAATGTTCTCCTTGCTCCCCCAGCCCCAACCGCTATATTTGTATAGACAGAAAGTGCCCCAATAGTTACTTACCTTCCCTCTTTCCTCTGCCGCACTGCCAGGCAATCTGCTTGCGCAAGAATGCAAGCAGGGGGCCAGACCAGCAGTCGCGTCTGTGATTGGCTGAGAGTCAGCCAATCATGGACGCGGCAGCCGGTAGTCCTGAACGGCGGAGGAAAGAGGGAAGGTAAGTTACTATCGAGGCACTTTCTGTCTAAACAAATATAGTGGTTGGGGCTGGGGGAGCAAGGAGAACATTATGTCAAAAGTTTTTTGAGCTAGGGAGAGGGAGACCAAATATGGAGGGAGAGGGTGGGAGAGGGAGGGAGAGGAAGGGGGGAAATGGCTGCATGCCAAAATTCTCCCAGAGGAGAGACAGGAGGCAGAGTCCTCCTGGTGGCCATTTTTTTGGACTTTGGGGGGGATTACAGGAGCACCATATGGAGCTGGGATGTAAGGTAGGATTAAACTCACTACACAATTGGGGCCAGTAGTGTGGGGGAATTATAGTTTTGGGGGTGGACATGCCCTTTAACCCAGCGCACTTTTCCTTTGATAACATAGTCCAAACGACACTACTTCATGGTCCACACTATACAAGCCTCCAGTTACCTTTATTGGCTCCACGATGTTAGATATTACCAGATCCAACAGAGCTCCTTTTCTAGTAGGAACTTGAACCACCTGTGAGAGAAAATTATCCTGCAGCAAATTCAGGAACTCATAGGGCATATTATAAAGGTTCGTTAACTTTTCGCGGCCGTTTTCGGGCCATTAACGCATAAATCGCGTTTACCGCGATTATAAAGGCCCGAAAACGGCCGCGAAAAGTTAACGAAGCGTTACCTTTCGCGCCGATACTTACCTGTTCACCGCCGCTTCTATTTATAAGCGGCGGTTTGGTACTGTCGCTCGGCTAGTATCGGCTGTTTTACTTCGCCACCTTGAAGGAGGCGAAGTCAGCCGATACTAACCTCCCGCGCGGGGATGGGCAGGCAACCCGCGGCGGGTGGTCGCACCCGCCCCGGGACGGAGACACGCCCACCCCGCCACACCCCCCGCGGCGGCAGCGGCGACCCCCGCCGCCGCCGCCATACCCAGCAGCCCCTCCCAACCCGTTCCCCGTTCGCGGCAATCTGGAACGGGAGGCTAGAAGGGGCTGCCGGGAAGGGGCCGCAGCAGGTGGTCGCGACCACCCGCCGCGACACCCCTCCCCGGCCAACCCCTCCAAGCCCCCCGCCCGCCGCTCGGGAGGGGACGGGAGGGAGCCGCTGGGGGGGTGGAGGCTCCCCCAGCGGGGCCCTGAAGAAGGGCCTTTTGGGGCTTAGGGGGTCCCGCAGCCCGAACCGGGACCCCCTCCCCGGCCCTTATAAGGGCTTGCGGCACTGACAAGTGCCTTTGGCGGGGGTCCCGCAGCTGAACCGGGACCCCCCAGGCGGCTCTTAAAAGAGCCTTGGGCACGGTCTTTTTCTTCCAGTCCCGGCGACCCCAGCTCCGCGAGGCCGCCGACCCCCGAGAGGTACCCCGCGGGCCGCAGGGGTACCCCCGGCGGGCGCGGCGACCTCAACGAGGCCGATGTTGCCGGGTCTTGATCCGACGCGACGTCTTCGGGCTGGCGGACACCAACCCCACTCAGGTCGCCGATGCCGGCAGACTCACTGCGGCCGCCAGTGAGCCCGCTGGCACCGCCGCCCTCAGCGGAGCCGATGTGCCAGCCGCTTCTTCTTCTTTCTTCAGCCATCTACTGCGATGGCATCACTGAGTCCGCGGCGGAAAGCTCCTCTTTATAATAGGTTTGCAGAAATCCATAATCCGTTTCTGATTGGTCAATTTTAATACTTGCTTTACATTAACCAATCAGATTTCTGGAAAGTTCCCGGTTCGGTGCTCGGGACCCCCTAAGCCCCAAAAGGCCTTTCAGGGCCCGCTGGAGGGAGCCTCCACCCCCCCAGCGGCTCCTCCCGTCCCCTCCCCGGGAGCGGCCGGGGCGGGGGGCTTGGAGGGTTGCCGGGGAGGGGTGCGGGCGGTGTGGTCGCGACCACCTGCTGCGGCCCCTTCCCGGCAGCCCCTTCAGCCTCCGTTCCGAGATTGCCGCGAAGGGAACGGGTTGGGAGGGGCTGCTGGTTGTAGTGGCGCGGCGGGGGTGGTCGCGCTGCCGCCGCGGGGGGTGTGGGCGGGGTGGGCGTATGCCGCCCCCTTAGAGCGGCGTCGGGAGGATTTTAAGTCCCTTTGCGGCGATACTATATGTATCGCCGCGAAGGGGTTAAATTACCGGCGACATCGCCGGCGCGATAGAGTTATCGCGGGAATAGCGCTCGCCGTTATAAATACGGCGATCAGCGCTAATTCGCGGCCGCGATGTGCGGCGGTAATTTTTTTGCGCTAAACATCGTTCCTTTATAAATATGCCCCATAGCCTTTTTCGTGATGGCAGTTGCATTACCCCCTTTCAATGTTGCCTAATTCCACCCATATTGCCTCCACTTTAACATCCATATCGCCCAGTTATCTCTTCTTTTAAATTTGGCTTTAATTCTTTTTTAACATGAACACGTACTCCTCCCCCTTTCCTTTTTTATCTGTCCTGCCTAAACAAGGCATATCCTTCTAAATTTACAGCCCAGTTGCGAGAACTGTCATTTAAGTCACATCGTGGGCGGGGCAAGGAGGTGGGAGGAGGTGGAGTTATGGGTGTGGTGTGGGCGGTTCTGGGGCATGGTGCACAAAAAGGGGTGTGGCAAGGAGGAGATTCAGGACTCCTCTCCATCGCTGGAGATTGGGGTGGTCTCGCCGGAGCGCGGGAGACAACCCCAATTCGAGGGAGACTCTCGGGAAGATCCGGGAGGGATGGGATACCTGCACACCATACAACCATCAAATGATTAAATGCCCTTCTTTTTCTATGTCCTTGAGATCAAGGTCCTTTAGAGCAAGGGACTTTATACACATTCCACTTGTTTGTTTCACTCACAGGAAACTTACTTTTGTTAGGTCCAAACCACAGGTCCAACCAATGTGAATCCTATTTAAATAATATGCCCCATCCCCCAAACCAATAATCGCAAGGGCTAAGAAGAGAGGGAAAAAAACTAAACTCTTAATAACCCCTTCATAACCTGTTTGCGATTACAACAGGTTATAATACTAGAATATAGAAGCCCAGTGCACCCCTTTAACTGGAAGAAAGAAAGATTAATCTGCTTACTGCACACACAGTCCTGCACACACAGTCCTTAACACAGCACAAACAATCCTTATTTTCAAACTTATTTTCAAACTTTCACACACACCATACAACCATCAAATGATTAAATATTCTTCTTTTTCTATATCCTTGAGATCAAGGTCCTTTAGAGCAAGGACACGTTCCACTCTAGTTCGTTTCACTCACAGGAAATTTACTTTTGTTACAGTAGGTCCAAACCCAACATTTGAAGATAACAGTATGTAATGAAAATCCCATAGCTACCAGTATGAAATTAAATTTCCGTGGCTACCATTAAATAGAGTTTGTTAGATTAATCTAGGTTAGATTACTGTCTGAAAGTATCTAACTTGGTGGCAGGTTTACAAATCTTTTGGCCAAAACCTTTTATTCCACAGGAAGTATGGTGGGTCTGGGGTTGGATACTATTCTAGAGGGTGGGTACTTTTATGAATTGTAAATAAATGGAGGATTGATATGTACAATCATAATGACACTAGTTTAATCAATGTGGCTGCGAGGATGGGCTAATATTAGCCTAATTAATAGTATTAACAGTATAAAATATTTAGTGTACATGACATTGTGAATATGTATATTTCTTTTACAAACAAACTGTTCCACAATAAACTGTATTAAAAGTTGACATGTATATCAATATTTCAGTGAAACGAAAACTTAAATTAAATAATCTTAGATAACTCTAAATAAACAGTTTTTGACTAATACACTTAAAAGGGAAGTTCACTGCAAATAAATTTGCGTTCCAGAAAAAAAGCAGTATTTTTCTTTCCCAGTGAGCTTAATATTTAGCATTTTGTCTGTGTATAAAAAAATGCTATCGAAATACTGACTACCTTTTTGCAGAACCCCCAATAGTGCTTGTTTTGGTTTTGCCCTTGACCCAGCGCCTGGGTTAATTCAGTTGCTCGTTAGAGATCTGAGCATGTGTGATCCATCCAACAGCCAATCAGTAAAAATTATCGTTAGGAACATTTCAAGAAAGAGGTTCATCCTGGGAATAAGAAGAACCATTACAGGGTTGGAGGAGATTTTAAACTAGGTTTGGGGAGAGGGTAATATCAGTCTCACTGGTATGGATAGCCCAGGGTGTAAGCTGGGTGTAGATTGGCCAGTGGTGGGTGGAAAGGGGGATGGGGCTATTATAGGGGATAGTCACGCATCTGTATTAAAGAGTATAAATAAATTAAAAGATCATAATTTAAAATGTATGTTTGCAAAGTGAGAAGCTTGGCCTTAAAAATGGTAGAACTGGAGATAATGGCGTTGACTGAAAATTATGATGTATTAGGTATAGCAGAAACGTGGTAGAATGATTCTCATGACTGGGCTGTAAAATTAGAAGGATACTCCTTGTTTAGACAGGATAGAGAAAGTAGGAAAGTGGGAGGAGTATGTGTTTATGTTAAACAAGAGTTGAAGTCAAATTTAAAAGAAGAGATAACTAACTATATGAATGTTAAAGCGGAGGCAATATGGGTGGAATTGGGCAACAGGAAGGGGGGTAATGTCAGTTTCATATGCAGGGCTGCAAGTTTGGGGAGTGTACTCATTATGGGGGACTTTAATCACCCTGACATTAATTGGTGTAGTGGAACTGCCAACACAGAAAAGGACGATGAGTTCCTGAATTTGCTGCAGGATAATTGTCTATCACAGGTGGTTGAAGTTCCTACTAGAAAAGAGCTCTGTTGCATCTGGTAATATCTAACATTGTGAAGCGTATTATAGATATGAAAATAACTGGAGGGAATAGGGATCATTGAATAGTGTTGTTAAGTGTTATCAAAAGGAAAAGTGCACTGGATTAACAAAGACTTTTATTTTCAGGAAAGCAAATATTCCCAGGATAAAAGTAGCTCTTCAGCATGTCTCCACTGCTTAAAAATTTTTTTAATTCAGTTTTATTGAAGAAGGGGGGTGTCTTACCGCCGACCCCCGAGAGGTACCCCTGCGGCCACCAGGGCTGCTGGGAAGCGGCGGGTGCGACCACCCGCCGTGGGTTGCCTGCCCATCCCCCCCACAGGGAGGCTAGTATCGGCTGCTTTCACCACCTTCAAGGTGGCAAAACAAAACAGCCAATACTAGCAGTGCGAAACAGTTACTGCCGCTTTATAAATAGAAGCGGCGGTAACAGGTAAGTATCGGCGCGAAGAGTTAACGTCTCGTTAACTTTTCGCGGCCGTTTCCGGACATTAATAAATCGCGATTTATGCGGGAATGTCAGGGAAAACGGCCGCAAAAACTTAACAAAGCTTTATAAATATGCCCCTTAATTTGAGGTAGCATTGAGACATCCAGGAGGAGATAGCAAGGAGGCAGTCGGAGACACATGATTGGATGTCAGGAGTTAGTGTAGGTGTTAACAAGTAGATTTGTGTATCGTCTGCATATAAATGATGCTTAAAGCCAAAAGAGACGTTGTTAGAATAAATATCCTGCACTTGTCACGCCGGAACCTGATGCCTATCTTAGACCCACTAAGAGACCCTTCAGCGCTGGGAGAAAGAATTACATCACACGTTAGGTGCAGTAAAACCCAGTTTCTCAGTTTATTAATTTCGTACATTGGAATATATCAAACCAAAAAAAGGGCATTGCCAGAGAAAGGGGCATTGCCAGACTTTGTGTCTACAGATGAGGTAATAAAACATCTATTGGAATGCAGGGATAGAGTCAGGTTGACACACAATGTAGGAGGCAAAAGACCTTGAGATAAAATATTATCTACCCCATGAGACAAGGGAAAGAACATCTTAGTACATTTCGAGAATAACAACATCTGAATAATATGAACACATAAAGGAGTCAAAGAACAAAATGGCTGCTATTAGGCTAAGTAATTATAGAGAATATATAAAAACCTAACAGACATGATAGAAGCAGGCAAGAGACTTCTGAATGGGTCACAGGAGCAAAAGATACAAGAATAGCAGAGTAAGGCAAGGGCAACATAATCTGAGGTTTATCCCAAGGACAAGAGATCTGCACGTGGATGGACTCCACTTTATGTTGAAAGAAATGCGTAAAGTCCTGGGGACAGAGCTGAGAAAGGGGAGGGTCAGTGGGAGAGAGGCGCAGAAGGGAGTTGAAGATGGAGGTGCCGTGGGTTAGATTTGTTGTTATTTATAAGTTTCAGGTAATAGTTTTGTTTTGCTAGCAGGAGACCTAGACTGAGACTTTACAGCATGAACTTGTATTGGAGAAAGTCAGCCTTTGAACAAAAGTTTCTCCATGCACGTTCAGCAGCAAGCATGGTTGAGCCATGGAGAATTAGAGGTTTCTCGTATAAGGGAATGCAAGGGGGCAAAAGAGTCTATTGTGTAAGTCAGGATAGAAATATAGTAATTAGCAAGCGAGTCAGGGTCATCAACTGTCAAAAGGGAAGAGAGACTAGAGGACAGGGATGAGGCGAATGCCGGGAGATCTATGAATCTAGTTTTAGGAACAGACAAACAAGATGGAGGGACAGGAGGAAGAAGAGGGTGTTAAGCCTGATATTCTGTCTGGTTCAGAGACTTTGGGCCTTATTTATAAATTTGCAGTAAAACAGTAAAGTAGCAATACCCTGCCTTTAACAATCAAAAATGCTATGATGATGATCACACATTTATGATCCCGGTTGTGAAATGACGTAATTGTACGGTCGCCTATTCAATACCATTGCTGCAGTTTACTACTGCATGGTATTGTACAGCTGAGCACTTGTAAATGTACCACTGCAGCTGTAAATGTACATCCACAGCCGGACTTCTGCAATAACAGATTTTTAAATAGGGCCTTGATTGTTTACAATTATAAATTGATTTGCATTCCTATTTTAGATGCATTAGATTAAATGCAGGAAACTGAGACCACCTTATATTTTGGGTTTATAGATACGTTACAACGTTTCAGTTGCTGTAGACAATGTTACAAATAAGTGGTGTGTTTGTACAGATGGGGTTTGCCTTTGGTTTCAAATTGTAAGAGAAATTACATTGCCATTATACTGATGATGGTCCTGCGAACCAAAATGCCTAGATCTTTATAATATACCAAATAAACAATTATTGAAAAATCCAGTTGAGTTACCTACCTCTTTTAGAAGATATTATAGGAGGAAATGTAAACTCTTTTTCTGCATAGGACCTTTATAAATACTACAATGCTTCATGATGCTGTCTGCAATCTATACTAAAACTCCAATCAATATTTTATATCGATAATCCCATTTTTCGAATGCTTCAAGGCTATTTTATCAAACTCGATTGAAATGTAGCCCACCCCGCCATATGAATCGGAATTACGAAAATGATCTTCAATCCTGAAATTTCTGAAGAGTCCAGTCTATATTCGGACAGATCCAGTTTGGATTTCAGAACCAAAGGTTACTGTCTTACAGCCCAGGATCCGGTGTTTGCGTGACTCGACCCCGAACCCACCATCTCTATAGTGCTGGTACCAGAATAGGTAGGATGTAGCTAAAGCTTAAAACCTGCTAATTGATAATTTCTTGATGTAGAGCAAGAGCGTGGCCTAGACATCTAGAAGGTTCGGAAGTCCACCAAGAAAGAAAGAGTTCATAAGGTTAGAGAACAGCAAGTATCATGGAAAAAAGGTCATGTACAGAGAGCTGTATCTCACTGGATGAGACGCATAGGGTCGGGTTGGCAGGAACATATGGAGAAATCAGATGATGAAAAAAAAATATCAAGAGGACAAGCAGAAGTGAAGGGATTTAATGTTCAAGGCCGAGAGTTTATGTTTAACGGTAAACAGGTTGTTGTCTGGTTAAAATAGCCCAGGAAGATAGGGATCCTGATTATATTAGAGAGCAAAACAATACAGGTGGCAAAAAGTTATTTAAGTATAAGAACTGAAAGGGGAGAGAGGTGAAACCGTCCCGGAAGACCATAAGGATAGCATAGTGTTGCAATGTTCCAGTCAGCCAATAGTAAATGCGTAAATAGGTTTAATATAGAACAAACGCGTAGTCTGGTTGATCGAGAGACTTTTTAACATAACCAGCCTTAATCCACAAGAATGTAATTACCCTAAGCCCCACACTAGCCAGTGCTGCCGATATCGCTGATAGGAGTAAAATTGGGTTGATAATTGTCAACAAATGATAAGAAGAAGATGGACAGGACCAGGTTTAGACATGGAACATGAATCAGTTTCGTTTAGAGAGGCTTAGGGGCATATTTTAAACAAAAACAGTTATGCAAAAAACACACTCGTACCAAAAAGAAAAAAAATTACTACGCCCAGTACGCACATCTCGGAGCCGTGAAAACAAAGCGCTACCAACCATCGCTGATACTTATATACACAGGCCCTGAGTACTGCTATTGCCTCAATGATATGTAATTGACGACACACAACAACAAACAAGTGACTGTCCATGCGTAATCTTGAAGAAGTCACCTTTGTCAGCGCGGAGGCAGTACTCACTTAAGCACAAAATACAATATCGCCGCAAGGGCCTTAAAATCCCTTCCACAGCCCTACTAAGGGGCGGGTCATACGATCCGCCACCCTGCCGCCCCACCCACCTGCGGTCAGGCTTAGTCAGGCGACCACACGCGCCTGCCGCCGATCCACCACTCCACTAACACAGCACCCTCCCACCCCATTCTCACAACGCTTCGCTCGCAAATCTCGGAACGTGACTGTATAGGAGGGGCTCCGGGAAAGGGGCCCAAGATGTGCACTCGCGACCTACCCAACCAGCAGCCACCCCCAATCCCCACAGCCCCTCCCAAGCGCCCCTGCCACACACCACTGGGCAGGGATGGGAAGGGAATTCCGGCTGGAGGAGTGGACAGGAGGGCAGCAGGAGCCCTGAGAAGGGCCTATTGGGCGTTAAGGGTGTCCCCAGCTTGAACACAGGACCCCCTTACCTGAGCCCTTATAAGGCCCTTGCGGCAACTGACAAGTGCTTTGGCGAGGGTGCGGACCCAAGTGTGCCGGACTCTTAAAAAGAGCCCTTGGGCGGCGTCTTCTTTCCTTCCAGTCCACGGCGAACAAAAACAAAACCATCTCCCGCTGATAGGCCAGCCGCCCCCCGAAGGATACCAAACCACTCGCCAAACCAACCGTGCTGCATTATTTTTTTAATTCAGTTTTATTGAAGAAGGGGGGTGTCTTACCCCCCTTCTTCAATAAAACCTTCAGGAGCCAGGAGAGAAGGTACTTACCTGATCAATCGCTCCTCCACCGTGTAGTCTGACAGGTCCCAACGGACACTGTCTTCTATGCGCATTGCACTTGCTTTGACACAGGCAAATTCAGACTTTTGTTTCTGATGTCCGACTTGTGTTGGAAGATCTGTCCCCTTACCGGTTGGGTGATCGCTCCAACATACATCAGATTGCATAGACAAAGATCAGATACACTACAAACCTAGTGTTACATGTTTGAAAACCTCAAATATCTTTTTAGATGGGGGATGTATTACCCTGTCTTCAGTTCATTGGCATATTGTGTGCTTGATAAGCAGGGATACATTCCCTTTGTACCTAAGAAAGTGGAACCACCATCTTTCTGCTTCTTGGTGACAGCTGAAACTAGTGCGCTCCCTAATTATTTCTCTTTCTTATATGAAATTAATATTCTAAAGAAGAGCTGTGGTGAGCTATAAGTTGCATACCCACACACAGTAGTTCTCAACACCTCAAAGGTGACTTTAACAGAAGCACTGGCATTAGTGGCATTGTTAAGCAGGGGCTTTGTATTGTATGTATGTATAATTTATTAATAAAGTGTCACTTGGGGACGCATCGCTGTACAGAGCTGTACAGTAACAAAATACAATAAAGTCATAAAAGGGGGATAGATATATGAATAGTTCAGTACATAAATATATAAATTATATAAATGGAAGTGCTAGAGCTTTGCCACAAGAGGAAAGGAGGTCCCTGCCCCCAGAGATACAATGGAATGGGTAAAAGTGCTGAAGTGAGACATATGCGGTGTAAATAAACCAATCATATACTGTGCTGGTAGAGCTGGCTGAAACTCACTGGTTTCATTCTGTTTTCGGATTCCTGGATCATGGGAAAATCCCAAAGATTCGAAAATCCGAAACCAAAAAGAATTTTCAATAATTTTTGAAAGTACGGCGTATTTTCAATAATTTTTTGAAAATAGCCTTGAACGTTCAATTTTCGAAAATGCGATCAGAAACTTGAAAATGGTCTCCAATTTGTAATTGGTGACCCATTAATGACCTCTTACTGGATCTTTAGCTGCCTGCCAGGACACTTTCTGCAACAATTAAGAATAAGCAGAGAAAAGAAGCAGGGGGAGAGGAGGGAGATGTGTAAGCAGAGCAGTGTCCAGTGACCATGTTCAAGTTTCTGCCGCATTTTCCGTTAACAATTGAACAGTCAAGCGCTATTTTCAAAAACATTATTGAAAATCGCCCGTACTTTCAAAAATTATTGAAAATTCTTTTTTGGTTTCGGATTTTCGATCTTGGGAATTTTACCATCGATCCAGGAATACCGAAAAACAGAAATTAACCAGTGAGTTTCTCAGCCCAGCCTTACACACAGTATATTGATTGGTGTTTTTACACCCCGCATATGTCTCACTTCAGCCACTTTACCCCATTCCATTTGATTGCGGGGCAGGGACCTCCTTTTCCTTTGTGTGCAAAGCTCTAGCGCACTTCCATTATATATATTATATATTTATTCTGTACTGTTGAAATATTCAATATTTCTATCCCCCTTTTTATGACTTTATTGTGATTTTGTTACGTGACAGCTCTGTACATCGATGCGCCCAAGGCACATTCTCCTATTAATAAATTATACATCATCAACATACAAAAGCCCCTGCCTACATGCCACGAATGCCAGTGCTTGTTAACAGTCACCTTTGAGGCCCTGTTGAGAACTACTGTTGTGTGGGTATTGCAACTTATGTAACATACCCCAATTCTCTTTAGAATATTAATTTCATATAAAGAAAGACGAAATAAGTAGGGGAGGCACTGAACGCCATTTCACTGTCACCAAGAAAGCAGAAAAGAATGGTTTGTTCCACTTTCTTAGGTACAAATGAATGTGATCCCTGCCTGTCCTTATAAGCCCACACATAGCCAATGAACTGAAGACAGGGTAATAAACATCCACCCATCTAAAAAAGATCTTTTGAGGTTTTAAACAACTGTAACACCTAGTTTGTATCCCCTCGGTATCTGATCTTTGTCTAGGCATCTGTTATGTTTGGAGCCGATCCACCCAACCCAGGTAAGGGCAGATCTCACAACACGTCGGGACATATCAGAACCAAACGAGGTCCAATTTGACCTGTGTCAAAGCAAAGTGCAATGCGCATAGAAGAATCCAATCATATTTTCGATATTTTCGAATGTTCAAGGCTATTTTAATAAACTGATTGAAGTAGCCCCCGCACTTTCGGAAATTATCGAAATTGTCTTCCAAGTCCTGAAATTTGGAGGATCCGTCTAGATTCGGACAGAGATCTTTCTTTTGGATTTCAGAACCAAAGGTGTTCTTTGACGCATCCGGTGTGCGTGAACCCGGACCCACCTCTCTATGGTGCTGGTTACCAGAATAGGTAGAATGTAAGCTAGCTTTAAAACCGCTAATTGAGGTTTCTTCTTGATGTAGGAGAGGGGAATAGAATTCTAGAGGTTGGGAGCCACAAGAAAGAAAGGTTTAAGGTGAGAGAAGGCAGTATTGCATGGGTCATGTACAGGAGGCTGGTTCTGCATAGGCAGGAGGGGTGGTAGGGGCATGAACTATGGGAGAAATCAGTGATGAAATATAAGGAGGAGCAGCAGAGTGAAGGGATTTAATTTTAGGCGAAGAGTTTTGTTTAACGGAGACAGGTTGTTGTCTGGTTATCAGAGGAGATTAGGGATCCTGTTTATTAGAGAGCAAAACAATACAGGTGGCAAAAGCTTAATTTAATACTTGCGGGATGGAGAGAGGGGTAGATTGTAAGCCGGAAGACCAGTATGTCGAAGGAAAGAATAGGTGGGCATAGTCCGGCTGCAATAGGCAGTATGTGTTGTTATGCGATGGTGGTCGGGGTGTGTGGCTGTGCAGAACTAAGTGTCGGAGACACTACAAGGAGGCAGTGATAAGGGAGGGTGGGGGCAATTAGGAGCACTCACTAAACATTTATATTTTAATGACAAAGCAAGCTCAGATTAATGTGCGAGTACAACCATAAAACGTCTCTCAAATTGTAGTTTCAGAAAATGTAAAGTTGTTTGAGTGGGTATAGTGACCCTTTAACCACTCTGTGGTCATCCACAGAGACACACCGTAATGGACACACACTTGACCTAGTCTTCACTCTATGTTCCTTATCTAACTTTTCTTACTCTCCCTTTCCACTATCCGATCACAATCTTCTCAAATTTAACCTTATTTCATTCATCCCAGCCACTACCCCAACTCCTACATACACACACAGACCCAGAGACTTGCACAACCTTGACCCCTCTTCACTCTGCCTTCCTCTCCAACCACTCATTAATATGGCCTCTTTCTCTGACCCCGAGCTTGCTGCCTTCCACTACCACAATACTGTCTCCTCCGCCTTGGACACTGTTGCCCCCTTAACCACCTCTTGCCTTAGTTGCATTAACCCACAACCTTGGCTCATGGATTAGATTAAAAAGATGAAAAGGCAGTCCCATGAAGCTAAGCAACAATGGCGTAAAAGCAACAAGACAAATGACTTTCTTCATTTCAAAAATGCTCTTCATCGGATCAGGAAAGCTTTGTCTTCAGTCAAACAAACCTATTTCTCCTCCCTGATTTTAAAACAATCCCACAATCCAAAACAGCTTTTCAAAGTTTTCAACTCTCTGCTCTTTCTGCTACCTCCTACTCCTACACCCTGTTTATCTGCTCATGAAATAGCCTCTTATTTCATAGAAATAATCGTTAACATAAAAAATGTTTTCTTTCTGCATGCTCTGGCTCATCTCCACAGCTTCCAGTCCCTACTACATTTCTACTTGAGTGGAACCTGTTACAGTCCCTTGTTCTAAATGACCTTATTATTAAAGACATAGAAAACAAAGGACATTTAATCATCTGATAGTTGTATAGTTTGTGTAAAAGTTTGAAAATAAGTATTATTTGTACTGATAGTAAGGACTGTGTGTGCAGTAAGTAGATAAATCGTTCTTTCTAACAGTTAAAGGGGTGCACTGGGTTTCTATATTTTAGTATTGCACCTATTATAATTGCAAGCAGGTTGTGGAAGTGTTAAAAGGTTTTTTGTTTTTTCCCCCTCTTCCTGTCTCTTGCACTAATTGGTGTGGGGACTGGAGCCAATTATTTAAATAGAATTCACATTGGTTGGATCAGTGGTTTATACCTAACAAAGGAAGGTTTATGTGAGTGGAAATGAACTTGAATGGAACCTATTACAAAGTCCCTTGTTCAAAAGGACCTTGTTATTAAGAACATAGAAAAAGAAGGACAAGTTTTAAAATAAGGATAGTTTGTGCTGATAGTGTGCTTTGATAAGGACTGTGTGTGCAGTAAGTAGATTGGGGCCAATTAGTTAAATAGAATTCACATTGGTTGGATCATTGGTTTTTACCTGACAAAAGGAAGTTTCTTGTGAGTGGAATGAACTTGAGTGGAACCTGTTACAAAGTCCCATGTTATAAAGGATCTTTTTATTAAGGACATAGAAAAAGTAGTACATTGAAACTAGAAATGTAATGTGGGTTTGAATAGAACCCAGTTTCAAATCGAATCTGAGGGTTTCGAAGTCTCGACAAATCTTTCGGAACGCCCGGTTTTTACGGAATACGGATTTTTCAAATTTTCGATTTTAATCGAAAATCAAAAGTAGACGGTTATCGAAATCGAAAGTAGATGATTATCAAAAATCAAAAGTAGACGATTATCCAAAAATGAAAATCGAATCCTCGGAAGAAATGTTCGATTTTCTCTTGAAAATGGAATGTGGAAGCTTGAAAACAGCCTGATCGTGAGGAAAGATAGTTTTAAAACAAGTTTTGGTTATATTTACAGGTTCCTCAGACCATTCCCCAGGTCTCTGTGTCATTTACAGTAACCTACTACTATTTGTCCCTCAAAATAGACAGAAACTTTCAATTTTTTTTCTACCATAGACTTCTATGGGTTCGTTTTTGAATCTTCGAATTTTCCGGAAAATTCGAAAATTCGGAAACAGAACGAAACTCAACAGTTTCGAACATCTCTAATTAAAACAAGAAGGGCAAAAAAAGGTTGATGTGTGCTGGTGTTGTGTATTAGAAGGGACAGTTTTGTCTGTACCACGCAATATGCATCCTGCCACATGTATAGGAACCTGGAGCAGACATTCCAGGGGACCTATGTTTGTGTCAGGTGTGAGTTGGTTGCCTGTTTGGAAGCTGAGGTGGTGAGTCTAAGGTGGCAGCTTACAGCATTGCAGAGATTTGCAAATCTGGGGGGACAGCAGGCACTGGCTGGCGCCACTATAGAGGTGGGTGGAAGTGGGACAGGGAAGGTTTAGGGGGAGGTAGTTTTGAAAGGGTTACTAGGGGAAGTGGGGGACAGAAGGGTAGGGTTGCTTCTTCCCAGTTTGCCTATCCCAACAGATTTTCTGCCTTAGGTGATGAAGTGGATGACAGCTCAGAATTAGGGTGTATGCAGCGGGCTATTCCCTTGAGCATCCAGGGGACTGCCATCTCTAATACAAGGGATGAAGAACTTAGGATCAGGAATGCTAGACAGGTGGTAGTGGACTCCATTATTAGGTAGATATGGTAATCTGCTGCCAAGACTTTATATGCTGAACTGTGTGTTGTCTGCCTGGTGCTAGGGTTTGGCATGTGATGTATCATGTAGACAGATTATTGGGTGGGGCTGGATGTGACCCGACTGTCTTGGTTCACATTTTCTCTAACTTTGTCTCCTTAACAAAGTTAGAGGAGAGGTCCTTACACATGATTTTCGAGAGCTAGGGGCCAAGTTAAAATCAACAACCTCCAGGATAGTGTTTTCAGAAATACTTTTGCAGCCACTTGCTAGGGATACTACACTGATACTACACTGATGGCGGTGCAGCTGTTTTGGGGGAGAATATGGCTAGAGGGTTGGAGATTTTAAACTAGGTTGGGGGGTATTAGCAGTCTCACTGGGATAGATAGCCCAGGAAGAAAGCAGGGTGTAGATTGGCCAGTGGTGGGTGGAGTGGGGATGGGGCTTGCATAGGGGATATGGAGCCATGTTTATTAAAGTGTATAAATAAATTACAGGATCATAATCTAAAATGTATGTCAGCAAATACGAGAAGCCTGGCTGGTAAAATGGGTGAATTGGAGATAATGTCATTGAATGAAATGTATGATTTAATAAGTATAACAGAAACATGGTTGAACAGTTCTCATGACTGGGCTGTAAATTTAGAATGATACTCCTTGTTTGGGCAGGACAGAAAAAAAGAAAGGGGGAGGAGTATGAGTTTATGTTAAAAAGAATTGAAATTTAAAAGAAGTGATAACTGGTGATAAGGGTATTAAAGTGGAGGCAATATGGGTGGAAATAGGCAACAGGAAATCTGGTAATGGCATTGTTGGTGTCTGAGATAAGCCACCAAATGCTAGCAGGGAGGAAGTGAGTCAGCTTCATATGCAGTTGGCAAGGGCTGCAAGTTTGGAGAGTACGCATTATGGGGGACTTTAAAGGGCATCTATACTGAAAAAAAGTTATTTTAAATTGCCCATTACTGGAAACGATAACTCCTTACCATTTTTTTGTTGATCTGCCCCCTATTTCAATCAATTAAGTGCCTTGCTCTAATAAACTATTCTTTTGTGAGCAGTTTTGCTGTAGCTGGCATGGTGACAGAGTTTTGACAGTTGGCAGTGGCATAACTACGGTAGTAGGGCCCGCCACAAGCCCAAATCCCTGCAGTATAAAGCCTTTTTAAAGAGCTGATCGCACATATGAAGAAAACATACGTGCAATCAGCTCTTTAAAACTGGACCCAAACTTCCGGAAATGAACCGGAAGTTCGGGTCCGGTTTTAAACAGCTGATCGCGTGTGTGTTTTCTTCATACGCGCGATCAGCTCTTTAAAAAGGCTTGATACTGCAGGGATCTTGGAAGTCTGCCGAGGAGGGAGGAGGGAGTCAGGGGCCTGGCCCCCAAACTCGTGGGGGGGCCCGGGCCCCTTCAGGTACGCCCTTGACAGTTGGAACGCTGTATGCAGGCTTGACAGTTGGTTTGTAGGAAAAAAGTCAGGTTAGACAGAAGTGGGAGTGGTTAAAAGAGGGAGGGGGGATACTGCTGAACATGTGCTGGATTCAAGGCATGCAGTAACACACATGCCTCAGAGTAAGTGCTACTTGCACTAATTCATTTATAGATTAAGATGAAGTCAGTTTTTCACTATAGTGTCCCTTTAATTACCCTGACATTAATTGGCATAGTGTAACTGCCAACACAGGAAAGGAAGTGGGAGTGGTTAAAAGAGGGAGGGGAGATACTGCTCCAAAGTAAAACATGTGCTGGATTAAAGGCATGCAGCAACACACATGCCTCAGAGTAAGTGCTACTTGCATGTATTCATTTATAGATTAAGATGAGGTCATTTTTTTTACTATAGTGTCCCTTTAATTACCCTAACATTAATTGGCTTAGTGGAACTGCCAACACAGAAAAGGGCAATACCTTCTTGAATTTGCTTTAGGATAATTTGCTCTCACAGGTGGTTGAAGTTCCTACTAGAAAAGGAGCTCTGTTGAATCTTGTAATATCTCACATCGTAGATATAAAGGTAACTGGAGGCTTAGGAAATAGTGTTTTTTAGTGTATGTAATCAAAACGAAAAGTGTGCTGGGTTAACAAAGACTTTTAATTTCAGGAAAGCAAAATTTCCCAGGTTAAAAGTAGCTCTTTAGCATGTCAACCGGATTTTAAAGTGTATATAGTGTAAATGAAAAAATGACTTTGTGCCATCTTAATCTATAAATAAATACATGTAAGCAGTACTTATTCTGAGGTGTGCGTGTTGCTGCATGCCTTCAATACAATACTCAGGCTCTGACCACTGACCTGACTATTTTCCCACATACCAACTGTCAAAGCTGCATACAGCATTCAGCACACCAACTGTCAAACCATTCCAGCTACAGCAAAACTGCTTACAGAAATGCTAAAACGTAAGATGTTTCAGATTGGATACCTAATGAAATAGGGGGTAGATTTAAAAAACAAACAAACGGTACAGTTAGTTGGGATGAATTATAGTTTCCACTAATGGGCAATTTAAAAAAAAAATCCAGGGTACATATCCTTTAAGCTATTTCAGATCTAAATTTATACCCTTGTGAAATAAATGTAAAAAAAATATATCCACGCCCATGTGGCTGAATTCTGATATAAAGAGGGATATGGAAAGGAAGGGAAAAAAATTAAAAAGTCAGTGGGAATGGAATTATAAAAACTGTAACAAGGAGTGCAAGAAAGCAATCAAGCTAGCTAAAATTAATAATGAAGTTAGGATAGCTGAACAAAGCATCAGTAACCCTAAAAAAAATTTAATAGGAAGAATATGAGGACTGAAAATGTGGTGTCATTAATTAATGGGGATAAGTTAGTTACAGAGGATGGAGATAAAGCAAATGTCCGTAAAGGCATTCACCCCCAAACTATAATCCCCCCAACTACTGGCCCCACCATGTAGTGTAATTTAATCCTTACCTCACATCCCGCTCCATAGGGTTCTCCTGTATCCCCCCAAATCCCAAAAACGGACCACCAGGAGGCTAGCAGGTCCATATAGGACACTGCCTGCTACCTGGCCTCCCGGGATCACTGCCATGCGTACTGCAGCTCTTCTCCCCCCTCCCTCTCCCTCCCCTAGCGTTTATCCCCTTTAACACACCTTCCCCCATGTCCCCCAGCCCCAACCGCATACTTTTTATTTTTAGAAAGCTCCCCAATGTTTTACTTACCTCTCCGCTTTCCTACGCGGAAGTGAGCTGCCGCACCGCGTCCGTGATTGGCTGCCGCTCAGCCCTCACACCGGCTGCCAGTCCCGCCCCCTCGGCTTGCATTTCCTCGCAGGCAGAGGGCCGGGAGCGCAGCGAAGGAGAGGGGAGGTAAGTAGAGTTTGGGGGCTTTCTGAAATTAAAAATTATGCGGTTTGGGGCTGGGGACAAGGGGGAACAACATATAAGTTTTTACATTTTGGGTGGACTAGCCTTTAAATAGAGATGGCCGAACTTTCAAAAGTATTGTCCGTTTTCGAACTTTTGAACTAATGGAAGGTTCGAAAGTACGAAAAATGGCCCTTTAAAGTCAATGGCATTTCGAAAAGTTCGAATGAAATACAATTAAAATATCAATGGTAACTTACAGGGAGATTCAATAAAAGTTCTTAGCGTTTTAAAATGGTGCTAATTTTGCCCCAACCAATCAGATGTTTACTCTCACGCACGCTACTTTCGAACTCTTGCGTTCGAACATTTGATAATTATCCCATGAACGACTCGCGGATTCGATAATTTGATATTTACTCGCGTATAGGTATAATAGCCATTTTACTCTGAGTAAATGGCTATTATACCTATACGCGAGTAAATATCAAATTATCGAATCCGCGAGTCGTCATGGGATAATTATCAAATGTTCGAACGCGAAGAGTTCGAAAGTAGCGTGGTGAGAGTAAACATCTGATGGTTGGGGCAAAATTAGCACCATTTTAAACGATAAGAACTTTTATTGAATCCTGTAGTACCATTGATATTTAATTGATTTCATTCGAACTTTTCGAACTGCCATTGACTTTAAAGGGTCCATTTTCGTACTTTCGAACCTTCCATTTAGTTCAAAAGTTCGAAAACGGACAATACTTTTGAAAGTTCGGCCATCTCTATTTAAAGGCTATGTCCACCCTAAAATGTAAAAACTTATATGTTGTTCCCCTGTCCCCAGCCCCAACCGCATAATTTTTAATTTTAGAAAGCCCCCCAAACTCTACTTACCTCCCCTCTTTCCTTCGCTGCGCTCCCGGCCCTCTGCTTGCGAGGAAATGCAAGCAGAGGGGGCGGGATGGCAGCCGCGTCTGTGATTGGCTGAGCGGCAGCCAATCACGGACGCGGCTGCGGCAGCTCACTTCCGGTAGGAAAGCGGAGAGGTAAGTAAAACATTGGGGAGCTTTCTAAAAATAAAAAGTATGCGGTTGGGGCTGGGGGACATGGGGGAAGGCTGTGTTAAGGGGAAAACGCTGAGGGATAGGAACGGAGAGAGGGAGGGAGAGGGAGGGGGGAGAAGAGGCGCAGTACGCATGGCAGTGATCTCCGGAGGCCAGGTAGCAGGCAGTGTCCTATATGGACCTGCTAGCCTCCTGGTGGTCAGTTTTTGGGACTTTGGGGGGAACTACAGGAGAACCCTATGGAGCTGGGATGTGAGGTAAGGATTAAATTACACTACATGGTGGGCCAGTAGTTGGGGGGATTATAGTTTTGGGGGTGGACATGCCCTTTAAGACCTTTGCTTTATCTCCATCCTCTGTAACTAACTTATCCCCATTAATTAATGACACCACATTTTCAGTCCTCATATTTTCTTATTAAATTTTTTTTAGGGTTACTGATGCTTGTTCAGCTATCCTAACTTCATTATTAATTTTAGCTAGCTTGATTGCTTTCTTGCACTCCTTGTTACAGTTTTTATAATTCCATTCCCACTGACTTTTTAATTTTTTTCCCTTCCTTTCCATATCCCTCTTTATATCAGAATTCAGCCACATGGGCGTGGATATATTTTTTTTACATTTATTTCACAAGGTATAAATTTAGATCTGAAATAGCTTAAAGGATTGTACCCTGGATTTTTTTTAATTGCCCATTAGTGGAAACTATAATTCATCCCAACTAACTGTACCGTTGTTGTTTTTTAAATCTACCCCCTATTATTAGGTATCAATCTAAACATCTTACGTTTTAGCATTTCTGAAGCAGTTTTGCTGTAGCTGGATGGTTTGACAGTTGGTGTGCTGAATGCTGTATGCAGCTTGACAGTTGGTATGTGGGAAAATAGTCAGGTCAGTGGTCAGAGCCTGAGTATTGTATTGAAGGCATGCAGCAACACGCACACCTCAGAATAAGTACTGCTTACATGTATTTATTTATAGATTAAGATGGCACAAAGTATTTTTCATTTACACTATATACACTTAAAATCCGGTTGACATGCATAAGAGCTACTTTTAACCTGGGAAATTTTGCTTTCCTGAAATTAAAAGTCTTTGTTAACCAGCACACTTTTCGTTTTGATTACATACACTAAAAAACACTATTTCCTAAGCCTCCAGTTACCTTTATATCTACGATGTGAGATATTACAAGATTCAACAGAGCTCCTTTTCTAGTAGAACTTCAACCACTGTGAGAGCAAATTATCCTAAAGCAAATTCAAGAAGTATTGCCCTTTTCTGTGTGGCAGTTCCACTAAGCCAATTAATGTTAGGGTAATTAAAGGGACACTATAGTAAAAAAAATGACCTCATCTTAATCTATAAATGATACAGCAAGTAGCACTTACTCTGAGGCATGTGTGTTGCTGCATGCCTTTAATCCAGCACATGTTTTAACTTGGAAGCAGTTCAGATTCGATACTCGCGTATAGGTATAATAGACATTTTACTCGCGGATTCAATGTTTACTCGCAAATAGGTATTGTAGACATTTTACTCGCCGATTCAATACTCACGTATAGGTATAATAGACATTCTACTCGCGGATTCGATATTTACCCGCAAATAGATATAATAGACATTTTACTTGCGGATTCGATATTTACTCGCGTATAGGTATAATAGACATTTTACGTGCATATTCGTGCCTTGAACGTTGGAACATTCGATAATTATTGAAAGTCCAGAAAATATCTAAAGTCGGAGAAATCCGAGTACGGGATAGTTCGAGAAATCTGAGTCCGTTCGAACTCGAATAGTTTGGCTCGAACTCGGGTTCCAGTTCGAGTTCTAGTCCATCTCTAGTCTTAAATCATTTTTTCCCCTCTATATACACTATAGAAGATCTAAGTGCAGATATCATAGAGTATAGTAGCGCCATAGTGGATAAAACGAACTTGTCATTTTACCACCTATTCGATTACCCCCCTACTAACACATTAATATCAATGAAACACCAATCTCCCAACACCTTTCAGCAATGCCTGATAGTAACTTTTGATACATAAATTGATTTAGCGACAAGCTAATAAGCCCTCCTGTGAGGGAGGTGCACTATAGCATTTAACACGTTTATTCAAAATGCTATTCAAGAAAATTCTAGGCACACTCTAAATAATGCAGTGTAAAATACCTTATTCTCAATTCATAGGGTAAAGCTGGCTAAAAACATTTAAAAATACAATACAGTACTCATGGACTTAAATCATGCAGCAGATTAAAACCATATATGGTGCGGAGTAAGTATTAATAGTAAAGACTCGTACATAGCGGGGCGAAACGCGTCTACCCGGATGTTTCTTTGAATACCATGACTGGTGCAGACCCCTCCTTTAGATACTTGATGACTGAAGACGGTAACTAGTATCCTCTACTATAGGTGCACTTGTTGTATTACCTTCATAATCATATGTAGTTCTCTCTACTTGATACTTACTCTCGCACATTATATGGTTCTAGTCTGTCTGCATGATTTAAGGTCCATAAGTACTGTACGTATTTTTAAATGTTTTTAGTCAGCTTTACCCTATGAATTGAGAATAAAGGTATTTACACTGCATTATTTAGTGTGTGCCTAGGAACATTTTTTAAGTATATTATTAGTAAGAAGATGAGGACTGAGAATGTGGCACCATTAATTAATGGGGATAAGTTAGTTACGGAGGATGGTGATAAAGCAAATGTCTTGAATAATTTGGCTCGAACTCGGGTTCCAGTTCGAGTTCTAGTCCATCTCTAGTCTTAAATCATTTTTTCCCCTCTATATACACTATAGAAGATCTAAGTGCAGATATCATAGAGTATAGTAGCAATAATGGTATAAAAGATGCAAATGCACTTTGGTTTACTGAGGATATGGTACAAAAACGACTAAATAAGGTTAATATTAATACATTAATAAATCTCCTGGATCAGATTAAATACATCCTCAGGTCCTTAGGGAGCTAATTTCAATTTTATCTAGGCCATTGTTTCTTATTTTTTCAGATTCCCTTATATCCGGATGTGTGCCTTTGGATTGGAAAAAAGCTGATGTTATTCCAATATTCACAGATGGGTAATTATATGCCTGTAAGTTTAACTTCAGTGGTGGGGAAGATACTGGAAAGTTTAATAAGGGAACATATTCTAGAGTATGTTTCAGGGACTGACCTTATAAGTAGTAACCAGCATGGATTTAGGAAGAATAGATGTTGTCAAACTAACTTGCTTTGCTTTTAAGAGGAAGAGAGTAGAAATTTAGACTCTGGCATAGTAGTAGATGTAGTGCTAAGTGGGGTGCCACAGGGTTCTGTGTTGGGGCTGCTTCTATTTAATCTGTTTATTAATGATTTGGAAGTGAGTATTGTCAGCAAGGTTTCTGTGTTTCCTGATCACACAAAAGTTTGTCGACCATTCAAAGCTTCAGAGAATGTGCAATCGTTGCAGGGGGATCTAGATATATTGGCACATTGGGCTGCTAAGTGGCAGATGAGATTCAATGTTGATAAATGTAAGGTGATGCATTTTGGACTTAAAAAATCCTTGTGCTGATATACTATAAATCGCTCTGTGTTAAGAAAATCCCTGTTGGAAAGGGAACTTAAAGTTTTGCTGGTTAACAAACCTACAGGTAGCAAGCAGTACCAGGCAGTAACAGCTAGAGCCAGCATGTTATTGTCTTGTGTAAAGAGAGGTATGGATTCAAGATAGAAAATGTTATTCTCACACTTTGCAAAGCACAGGTAAGGCCTCATTTGGAATATTTAATTAAATTTTGGAATCCTTTGTGCAAAAAGGACATCTTTGAAATTCAGTTCAGAGAAGGGCAACTAAATTAATAAGGGGAGCTTGAATATGAAGAAAGATTGGATAAGGTTCAATTATGTACGCTAGAGAAAAGGCACTTGCGTGGGGATATTATTATTGTTTATAAATACATTAGCGGCCACACAATAAACTATCTGGGGCATTGTTCACCAATAGATCATGTCAGAGGACATGCGGACATCCCTTAAGACTTGAAGAAAAAAAGTTTAGGCTTCAAGTTCGGAAAGGGCTTTCACTGTGAGAACGATAAAGCTGTGGAAATGTCAAAGCACGTTGTGATAGCAGGTTCATTGGACAGTTTAAAAAAAAGCTGGATGAGTTTCTGCAAACAAGGAATGTTGCAAGTTACTGGTATTTATATATATAGTAGAGTTGATCCGGGGATATTTCCAATTGACACTTGGAGTCAGGAAGGAATTTTATTCCCCTTCATAAATTTGGTGCAGTATTTTTTGCCCTCCTCTGGATCAACAGATAGGCAGGAAATGAGGGTATTTGTAGATGGGTTGGACTGGATGGACGTATGTCTTTATTCAACCTCAAATACTATACTATACTATACCCAGCCTCCCTTTCACCACTTCCATCTCTGTTCTAACCAACTTTTCCAGTTGGTTACAGAACAAAGAATTTCAAACCTTCTCTCCAAGGCCGTCTCACAACCTACCTCCTTGACTCCATTGCTCCTTTCTCATTCCCCATATCTCATCTTACTATACACTAGCACTAATGTCTCTTTTTACTTGTCTGTATCCACTGGTACTCTCCCCTACTCATTAAAACATGCTTTTGTATCCCCCATTCTCAAGAAACCTTCTCTTAATCCATCTGATTTTCTAGTTACCAGCCTGTCTCTCCCATTTCTCCCATTTGCATCTAAACTGCTTGAAAGACACCTCTGTGTTGAATTGGTTAATCACTTTTCTGCTAACTTTCTCTTTGACCAACTACAGTCTGGCTTCGGTCCTACCCACTCCAAGGAAACAGTTACTAACGATTTGCTTAATGCTAAAGCTAGAGACCACTATTCCCTACTTATTGTGCTTGACCTGTGTTCAGCCTTTAAAACAGTGGATCCCCCTTTACTGCTTCACATCTTATCCTCCCTAGGTATCCAGGGTTATTTATTCTCTTCGCAGTCTTCCTACCTCTTAGATAGGATGTTCAGTGTTTTTCCACTCGTGGTACCTCCCTGTGGGAGTACCACAAGGCTCAGTACTTGTCCCTCTTGTGCTTGGTCAGCTCATTATTTCTTTTGGATTCCAATACCACCTGTATGCTGATGCTACCCAAATATACTTCTCCCTGACCTTGTTACTCTGACATCCCGAGTCCCTGCCATCTCTGCTTCTATGTCCTCCCACTTCTTCAAACTCAATATGGATAAAACCGAACTTGTCATTTTACCACCTATTCGATCTACCCCCCTACCTAACACTATTAATATCAATGAAACACCAATCTCCCCAACACCTTTCATGCAATGCCTGATAGTAACTTTTGATACATATAAATTGATTTAGCGACAAGCTAATAAGCCCTCCTGTGAGGGGAGGTGCACTATAGCATTTAACACGTTTATTCAAAATGCTATTCAAGAAAATTCTAGGCACACTCTAAATAATGCAGTGTAAAATACCTTTATTCTCAATTCATAGGGTAAAGCTGGCTAAAAACATTTAAAAATACAATACAGTACTCATGGACCTTAAATCATGCAGACAGATTAAAACCATATATGGTGCAGGAGTAAGTATTAATAGTAAAGAACTCGTACCATAGCGGGGCGAAACGCGTCTACCCGGATGTTTCTTTGAATACCATGACTGGTGCAGACCCTCTCTTTAGATACTTATGATGACTGAAGACGGTAACTATGTATCCTCTACTATAGGTGCACTTGTTGTATTACCTTCATAATCATATGTAGTTCTCTACTATTGATACTTACTCCTGCACATTATATGGTTCTAGTCTGTCTGCATGATTTAAGGTCCATAAGTACTGTACTGTATTTTTAAATGTTTTTAGTCAGCTTTACCCTATGAATTGAGAATAAAGGTATTTTACACTGCATTGTTTAGAGTGTGCCTAGGAACATTTTTTTAAGTATATTATTAGTAAGAAGATGAGGACTGAGAATGTGGCACCATTAATTAATGGGGATAAGTTAGTTACGGAGGATGGTGATAAAGCAAATGTCTTGAATAATTTTTTTTCCTCTGTATACACTATAGAAGATCCAAGTACAGATATCATAGAGTATAGTAGCAATAAAGGTATACAAGATTCAAGTTCACTTTGGTTAACCGAGGATATGGTACAGAAAGAACTAAAGAAGGTTAATATTAATAAATCTCCTGGACCGAATAAAATACATCCTCGGGTACTTAGGGAGCTAAGTTCAGTTTTATCTAGGCCATTGTTTCTTATTTTTGCTGATTCCCTCATGTCCGGTGGTGTGCCTCTGGATTGGAAAAAGGCTGAGTTATTCCAATATTCAAAAAGGGTAGTCGTTCACAGCCGGGTAATTACAGGCCTGTAAGTTTAACTTCAGTGGTGGGGAAGATCCTGGAAAGTTTAATAAGGGAACATGTTCTAGAGTATGTTTCAAGGACTGACATTATAAGTAGTAACCAGCATGGATTTAGGAGGAATAGATCTTGTCAAACTAACTTGCTTGGCTTTTATGAGGAAGTAAGTAGAAATTTAGACTCTGGTATAGCAGTAGATGTAGTTTACTTGGATTTTGCAAAGGCTTTTGATACAGTCCCCCATAGGCGACTAATGAATAAGCTAAGGTCTGTTGGTCTGGGGAGTCACATTTGTACATGGATAGAAAATTGGTTAAAGAATAGGATGCAGAGAGTAGTTGTTAATGGGGCTTCATCATTATGGACTAAAGTGCTAAGTGGGGTGCCACAGGGTTCTGTGTTGGGGCCGCTTCTATTTAATCTATTTATTAATGATTTGGAAGTGGGTATTGTCAGCAAGGTTTCTGTGTTTGCTGACGACACAAAACTTTGTCGACATTAAAAACTTCAGAGGATGTGCAATCGTTGCAAGGGGATCTAGATAGATTATCACATTGGGCTGCTAAGTGGCAGATGAAATTCAATGTTGATAAATGTAAGGTGATGCATTTTGGACTTAAAAATACTTGTGCTACTTATACTATAAATGGCTCTGTGTTAAGTGAATCCCTGTTGGAAAGGGATCTTGGAGTTTTGGTGGATAACAAACTTAAAGGTAGCAAGCAGTGCCAGGCGGCAACAGCCAGAGCCAGCATGGTATTGTCTTGTATAAAGCGAGGTATGGATTCAAGGGAGCAAAATGTAATTCTCCCTCTTTACAAAGCATTGGTAAGGAATATGCAGTGCAATTTTGGAATCCTGTGTACAAAAAGGACATCTTTGAAATGGAAAGGGTTCAGAGAAGGGCAACTAAATTAATAGGGGGATTGGGGGAGCTTGAATATGAAGAGAGACTGGAAAAGTTACAATTATGTACGCTGGAGAAAAGGCGCTTGCGCGGGGATATGATTACTGTGTATAAATACATTAAAGGGCCATACAATAAACTATCTGGGGCATTGTTCACCAATAGAACATGTCAAAGGACACGAGGACATCCCTTAAGACTTGAAGAAAAAAGGTTTAGGCTTCAAGCTCGGAAAGGGTTTTTCACTGTGAGAACGGTAAGGCTATGGAACTGTCTTCCAGTGGACATTGTAATGGCAGGTTCATTGGTCAGTTTCAAAAAAAAGCTGGATGAGTTTCTGCAAACAAGGAATGTTGCAAGTTACTGGTATTGATACATAAAGTAGAGTTGATCCAGGGAAATTTCCGATTGCCACTTGGAGTCAGGAAGGAATTTTTTCCCCCTTCATAAATTTGGTGGGGTTTTTTGCCTTCCTCTGGATCAACAGTTAGGCAGGAAATGAGGATATTGCTAGATGGGTTGGACTAGATGGACGTATGTCTTTATTCAACCTCAAATACTATACTATAATTCCTTGGGCTTTTGGGAGTAATCTTTGACTCAGAACTTTTTTTTAAACACCACATTAATTCTCTGTCTAACTTCTGTCGGTTGCAGCTCAAAAAGGTCTCACGCATTTGTCACTTGCTTTCACAGAACGCTACCAAAAGTTTCATCTCTCGGCTGGACTACTGTAACACCCTGCTGTGCGGTCTACCAAGCAACTGACTGGCACCACTTCAAATAATCCTTAACTCTGCTGTCAGGCTCATTCACCTCTCTTCCCGCTTCTTACACGGTGCCCCTTTCTGTCAATCTCTCCACTGGCTTCCCATTAACCATAGGATCCAATTTAAGTTGACAGCCTTATCCTACAAGACTTTCTTCAATACAGCCCCACATACATCTCTGATCTGATAAATAGATACTACCCAAGGTGTAAAGCTAGATATACACATGCCAGATTTTTGAAAGATGACAGACAGGATCTGCAAGGAAAGCTAGGTACACACAGTACCAATAAAGCCTCGATACCTTTGGATCCGCTGGTATCAGGGCTTTATCGGTACTGTGTGTACCTAGCTTAACTTCCAATCTGTTAAAGATCTTCTCCTCTCATTAACTCTAATCACCTCTTCCCATGCCTGTATTCAGTACTTTTCTTGTGGTGCCCCTCAGCTCTAAAACTCTATTGTGGTGTCACCAATAAACAAGTAAAATGAGTGCGTTCTTCAATAAAGCAAATGGCAAAGTAACTGCTAGTGGTTAGTAGAGATGGCCGAACTTTCGAAAGTTTGGTCCGTTTTCGAACTTTCGAACTATATGTAAAGTTTGAAAGTTCGAAAATGGACCCATTAAAGTTAATGGGAGTCAAATAGTTCGAAAAGTTCTAATGAAATACAATTAAAATATCAATGGTAACTCATTCGTGCCTAGGTACCATGTACATTTTACTTGCGGATTTGATGCTCGCGTATAGGCTTTAATGGACACTTTACTCGTAGATTCGATGTTCGCGCCTAGGTACCATGGACATTTTACTTGCAGATTCGATGCTCGTGTATAGGTTTTAATGGACCCTTTACTCGTGGATTTGATGCTCGCGTATAGGTATAAAAGGCATTTTACTCGCACATTCGAATGGTTGAACATTCGATATTTATTTATTTATCGAAAATCCGGGTCCGGGATAGTTCGAGAAGTCCAAATTCTTTCAAATTCGAATAGTTCGGCTCGAACTCGGGTTCGAGTTCAAATTCTAGTCCATCTCTAGTCGTTAGCAGTATAAAGGAACAGCACCTATAAGATGACTGAAAGGAGTGCGGGGAACACCACTAACATTGTAAGATACTTCCTTTTAGTGTCTACATGGAGACCCATGTAGATATCCTAGAGGTGTGGCTAAACCTACCATTTTGAGTTTTCCATTCAAACTTAGGGATGTCAAGTAAAGTAAGTATACTTTATTAATTATATATCATTTGTTTTGTAATTCAGTAGTAAATAGTAGTACTATACTTTGTATAGTGTTATTTGTTATGGTGATTTTAATTAAATAATGATAATACACACATACATATAGACCTTTCCTATGTGTAAAAGTGTTATATACCCGCACCTAAAAACTCAATGCAATCTCTGTAAAAATATAAATTTATTTATATAAGAGTTAAAGGATATATATACTGTTTCCAATATTCCAATATCAGAAAAGATATGAAAGCTGTTTCATAGCCCTATAATTACATCTGTAGAGAGTGGAAAATAATCAGATGCAAGCAATTAGGCTCTTAGATGCTAATCAGCTGGTCATTTCAAACAGAAATTATTACCTCGTACAAAGTTATTCATTTAATTTCTATCTACTTTGAAGAAAAGTAATAAAGTAATCAGAAAAAAACAATGAACTCATTTTACTAGCTTTGTTAACCAAAGATTGAGGTTAGGCCATGGCACATCCTAGACAAGTATGTTGTTAACGCTATTAAAAGATCCTCAGTGGTGAAATGCCATGTTTATGTCATGTTTAAACGAAAGAACAGTTGCAAACCAGTTTAACATTTCTAATTGGTTTGCAAAATGGAAAATGTCTATGTGCTAATTAGGGATTTGGTCTAGTAACCAACAGTGCCCATTTTGCATGATTTGTTGTTGGTTATATAAAGAATTTTGTTAGATGTGTTTTGGATTTTAGAATCGCAATAAAAACTATTATGGTTTTATCAGGCTAGTTAATTGACATCTCTGTCTCTATATTTCAATCAAACACAGACACACACATTCTCACCCTGCTTTTCATTACAGTACAGAACTTTTATTGAATCTCCCTGAAAGACTTCTGGGAATTTTCCATGTTTGCACATAAAAGCTCTTAGGAACACTATGAGGGAGATTCAATAAACGTTCTTATCATTTAAATGGTGCTAATTTTGCCCCAACCAATTAAATTTTATTTAACATTTGAAAGCTAACATTTGAATGGTTGGGGCAAAATTAGCACCATTTTAAATGATAAGAACTTTTATTGAATAACCCTGTATGTCTTTAAAAAGACTTTTACAGCATTCCACAAGCTAAATGCAGAACCAGAGAGCCAACTACAGACCGGTTTCGGCTTTATTGAGCCATCATCAGTGTAGTGCAGGCCTCTGGTTTTGCAGTGTGAAGCGCCTATCGACAGACGTCACTAATACATTAAATAGGGTAGGGAGAGAATTCAGGCTTTGATGATTCACAAATCATTACACATGACATGACTTGACTGTGGCTGCAACGTTTCGGGGTTGTCCATCCCCTTTCTCAAGCAACAACTATACATATATATGTATATATATGTATATATATATATATATATATATATATATATATATGTATATATATATATATATATATCATGTATATTAAGGTAACAAAGTTTGCATAATTGTTCATTGTTGCTGTCATTGTATTATATTTTTCTGCCAGGTTCAGAAAATTAAATCTGGACCTTTTGGTTGCTATCTTTGTGCTGGTGTCTATTAACTAGGATCATAGGGGTGTCACTGGGGCAACACAGTATACCTGCAACTAATCATTTACAAACATTTTATTGTTAAAGAGAATAAAGGGGATGCATGGCAATTACCATTTTTAAAAGCGGAAGTGTATCATATACCAGATATTTCTTAAAGAGTTTAAAAGGAAATATATTATGAGAAAGAGAGTCATTACGTGTATACATTTTTTCTGAAGGGATCAAAGGGAAAGTAAATAATTTACCAGCTTATATATTTTATTAATTAGGAATAAATGGAAAGTTAGCCATTTACCATGTTTATTGCCATTTACCATTACCAAACATAAATCTTGGTGCACAAAATTGCATTTTTAAGACAAAACTGCTTGTTTTCCTTAAACACTTACGCTACAAGATGTATTTGGTCTACAAAATTTTCTTTGTGCTCACATAATGTTACTTTTTACCACTTTTTGTATACAAAAAATTTGTCTGCCATGTACAATGCTGTTTTGACACCTTACTCTGGGCGTTCCTATAACACCTCTTAGCCACTATCCAATCACACCCTTAACACTTGGCTGTGATATGCTAATTGGGATTTTCCAGGGTACATAATTGCCAAAGATTCTTGTATAAGTCATTCTGAATTGAGAAAGCCAGTCAGATGACTAGCGAAACGTCCTCAAGAACTAAACTTCAAGTCCAGTTGATCTAATTGAATACAACTGATGTGGACACTATAGTTCTGGAGTATTTAAGCAAGGAGATAGGCACTTTGTACAATGAGATTTAAAAAATGGAGACACAATTAAAAGATCATGCAAAGGGACAGGACTTTGAGATGTTTAAGACAAATTTATTAGAAAAATTGGAAACATATAAGAAAATGGGGGAACAACAGATAAAATAAACAAATTTGACCGGGATGCGATGCACTATAAATTCGCAAGGGTTTATAGATGGACAGGATCTGAATCATCATGAACAGGAAGGGGTCCACAATGTTCACATTCAGCACCTGATGTAGCCTCAGGAACAGGTGTTTGAACATAGGGAACGCAGACAACCATCTTTTTTGGTGGAAGGATCCCCAGGACAGAAAGGAGGCAAATTGGCTAAATTTGCCCTTTCTGATGCAGAACTAACTGTGTTATTAAGGGACTCAATTTTAGTCCCACCAGTAAACTGTTTTTCAGCTTGATGTTGATTTGTACTGCTGTTTTTGCAGCATTAATTTAAAAAGTTCATTTTCAGCAGAAGAATATGGAGGTTGGTGAGAAGACAGTGAAGAGCAATGGTCTCAATCTTGAAAGCTTTAATCTCAGAAAAAAAGAGCAATTATGTTCCACCAACAACCTATTCTCCTGTTGAAGAATACATAAAGAGCGTACAAACAGACTTCACCAGTATGTATGATAAAAGAGATATGTTTAAGCATTGAAATCCAACTAAGAATGAGATATCCTTGATATTGGATTTTCGGATCCTCATCCTAGGGTCCCTCGCCTATATGCCCTTCCAAAGATAAAAAAAAGAGCCTGAGGGACCTTCTGGGCTAACCAATCGTTTCAGGGGTAGACTCCTTCTTCTTTCCCCTGGCTATCCTCATGGTGCATGAGACAGACAGACATCACCAGTATATATGATAAAATAGATATGTTTAAGCATTGAAATCTAACTAAGAATGAGATATCCTTGATACAACAATTACGACAGTAATTCCAGTTTCCTGATAAAGCCCTCTGACAATGGGGGAGCTATCGTGATACTGCATACCACTTATTATAAGAATGATATTTTATCTCAGTTAAGAAATGAAGAAGTATATAAGATCTTGAATGGTGATTCTACTGGTGAATTCAATTAATACATGTGTTTGTTCTTGGAGGAGTATGTAGAGCGGGGGATCATTACAGGGGAACTCAGGGATTTTCTGATAGTTCCTCATCCTAGGGTCCCTTGCCTATATGCCCTTCCAAAGATACACAAGAGCCTGAGGGAACTTCCGGGCTGACCAATCGTTTCTGGGGTAGATTCCTTCTTCTCTCCCTTGACTATCCTTTTGGATTGGGTACTTGCACCCATGGTGCAAGTCATACATTTGGGACACTCCAGATTTTTGGGGGAAATTGATGGCCACCTAAGTAGGGTATTGGAAGGATATTATTCAGGCCATGATGTATGTGGCCAATTTGTATACCTTGATCCCTCACCTAGATGGCATCAAAGCTATAAAGAAACTTGCTCATACAGAGCAACCTCTATAAAGATGCAGAAATTAACTTCTTTCTGAAAGGGCATGTCCACCCCCCAAACTTAAATTTAACCCACTACTGGCCCCACTGTGTAGTGTAAAAAAAAATACTTACCTTACATTTCTGCTCCTTATGGTTCTCCTGCAGTGCTTGTCCAGGAAACTAAAGAGTAGGAGTGTGTCTTCCTGTCCAAAAGGCTTCTGCCTTTTTCTTGTCCTCTGAGAGGACAGTGATTTTTCGCCCCTCCCTCCTGATTCCTCCCTGGCTACCCTTCACCTAATGTATAATGGTTACCTATTTTATATTAGATATCTAAAAAAAAGAATTCAAACTGTACTTTCAACCGTTTGTTCAAGCTGCGTTTTCTATTGCCAGCAGCTGCGGCTGTGATTGGCTGCCTCTCAGCCAATCACAGTTTAAAAATTGAGGTTATGTCTGGTGGCAACCTCCCCCCCAAATAATGCCCCATTCTAAATATGTCCCTTAGACCCCCATTTGACTTTATTGGTAAATAAAGAAAATCGGAACCTTAAAAAAAATCTTAAGAAACCCCAAAAAAATATGTTAAAAAGCAAAATCTCAGATCGTATTACAGTAAAATGCTGAAAAATAGTCTAAATACTAAATAAATTAGTATTGAGAAACACTCCACAATGTACTGACACCTTCCATGGAACCATTGGCAGGCTAAATAAATGGGCACTTATGAGTTTTCGCCACCATAGACTTTGAATGGCAAATTTGTATGGCTGAACTTAACGCAATAAAATCCTTTTTGCCATTTTATAAATATGATTGAGCGGTTACCCCAGCGATGAATTGCGAAAAGAGAAATGTAGCTGTAATGACTTTTCGCCACTGGTTATCACTCCTTTATAAATTGCAAAAATTCCAAATTTGGCAAAAACGGAGGTAAAAATTTTATATAAATATGCCCCTATATGTTTATTGTTAAAACATGTTCTGATCTGTTAAAGATGTCAAGAAATATTGCAAACTACATTGTAACATAGTAATTGAGATTTAATAAAGACATATGTCCATCTAGTCCAACCTTTATTCCCTTCTCGTTACATAGCTGCAAAATCCATGCTAAGCATAATATTTTTTGTCACCATATTTGCACCTCTACTTATACCAACTGGGTATCACACTTAAGAAGGCAAAATATCAAACTGATACATCTACTCCATAGCATTTTAGAAATCAGAAATAAATAATAATGCAGCTTGTTTCTATAGCAACACACTTAACAGTTTAGTTCCCTGCAAGTACTACAAATATATATTTTAAACATATATGTTTACTAAATCATTTTTAATCTGGATTTTTGTAAAATGAAGTCAGCAAGCAAGCCGTATACTGGAAATTTAAAGATACACTTCATGCACCCTGCAGAGGAGCTGCAAACATTTGTAATACACAAACAAGTAATAAATGGAAGTAAAATTCAAAATATTTACTAATGAAACTTTATACCAGCAATTTTAGGTTTTCTTGTACTTTTAATGGAATTGCAGGGTACAAAACACTTCTAAAAACACAAGATGGCTCAATGGGTAAAACTCCTAGGATTGCCTGTTGTAAAGTTATTAGTCTGGGGTCAGTCTGGCTATGATGCTAGCTTGAGTTCATTGCTGATTGGTCTGCTGTTCAACAAGCCTGATGCTTGCTGTTGGTTGAAGGTTGTACATTTGCACTTCAAAGGGAATGTGGGAATAAATAGAGCAGGAGGAAGCATATAGACAAAGGGAGAGCTAGGATACTGCTGAGGCAGTATCCTGTAGCTAAGAGTTGGTTAACAATCTCCTGCCCCAGCCAAAAATATCTGCTGGTGTGTACCCAGCCTTAGCTTCAGAGCAAGGGATACAAGAGGCTAGTCTGCAGGAGGAAGCAGACTAGGGCTTGCCAGAAGTGAAAGCTGAGCAAGGCAGAACAGACATAGGATACATCCCTTGCTTGACAGTAAGGGATCTAGAAGCCAGGAACAAGGAAGCAGACCAGAAGACAACAGCAGCAAAAGCCCAGCAATTAGGAGCCAAGGCAGCGGAGCCCAGAGATCCCAGGAACTGCACCCTCAAGGGTAGTGCTTGCTTAGTAGGATATGGTTGTGCTTGATATTGGTGTGTTATAATAAAGCTCCTCCAGTTGCAAAAGAGCTTGCATTGCCCAGTTTGCCTTATTTCCCACAGCATCACAAAGGGTGTTACTGTGACATCCTCTTGTGTCTATCAGGTGGCTTAAGGGTCCCTAGGGATTAAACAAAGCTAATACAGCCATAGTGCTGCTTGCAGATGGGATGTGGAATCCTCTACTCCAAGCCCCATGTGTCACTGACATTCTAATAGATAGGGATAAAAATCAGTTTTGTAAAACTGTTTTTCTGCTTTTTTCAAAGTCTAAGACAAGTTTCATTAGTAGTTCCCCATTTCTGGTGAACACACAAGACAGGTGTCTCATAAGATTACATTTTCAGAAAATAACAATATTTCATGAAGACTTTGCACATCCCTAGCTGAGATTGGACTTTCCTTCCTAGTTTGCTGCAGTGTGGCTGTATTGTTTTCTGACTGGAATTATGTATTCATTTTTAACAGGAAACCCATGCCGAAACATACAGTCAGAGGAATCAACCCAGAGCCGCGAATGCTATCTCATCTCTATTTAATACAGCGGTCACAGCTCTATGCAAATTCAGATGAGTCCATTAGCATTACAAGTTGCTCATAAAAGAGATGCAGCCACTATATTAAATAGCTTGCAATAGCTGTGTGGGTGTCTTGTGAAACGCCTACATGCTAGCCACGGGTAAATAGGTTAACACGACTTTAAGAATAGAATTAGAGCGTCTCTCTGTAAATTACCCGGTGTGTTTTATCTACACTATTAAAAACCTTAACCCAACAACAAAGTTATTAGTGTGGGCTGCAGGTTAGAACTAGTCCTGTGAAAATCAACAGCCCCACAGTACTATAGGATTTTTCAAGCCATCATATTTCAAGCCAAAATGTATTTAGTTGATGCATATTCAATAATAAGCTACCCAAGTCAGCCAAGTTACAATATCTTCTGGTGAACTACTAGCAATGTCTTCCTACTTTTCCTACCAGAAAGAACATTTTAGTTAACAACAAAGCAATTTAAAGGGTATGACAACCCTAAAAGCGATCCTTTTCTACAATGTAGCTCCCCCACTCCCAACCCTAATCACATGGTCTGTTAGTAAATAAAATCAGAGAAACCTTACTTACCATCCTGGGATGCCACAG
Source organism: Hymenochirus boettgeri (assembly GCA_019447015.1). Taxonomy (NCBI): domain Eukaryota; kingdom Metazoa; phylum Chordata; class Amphibia; order Anura; family Pipidae; genus Hymenochirus; species Hymenochirus boettgeri. Next base: position 88,452,657 of record CM033477.1, read on the forward strand.
CCTCAGCCTCCAATGCAATTTCGAGGAATGGAGTTGCATTGGGTCTTGGCTGACAGCGGCGTCTGTGATTGGTTGAGAGTCAGCCAATCACAGATGCGGCTGCCGGCTATTGATTTGGTCGAGGGATCTCAGTAAGTAAGTTTATTTTACAAACAGACCATGCATTTTGGGTTGGGAGGGGAGCAGATACATGATACCAAAAAGGTTTAATGATAAATGAAAGGGCAGAGTCGATAGATCTGGATTGAGGGAGGAAGGGGAGTAATCGTCTCCACAGCAAAGTGGGGCTTTCTTAGGGTTTCATTTTAGTTTTGGGGGTGGACATGTTCTTTAATAAACAGAACAATGAATAAATGCGTGTGTGTGTGTGTGTGTGTGAGCCCTTTATTCCAATTGTGAATTTTTGTTGTTGTCATTATTATTCTCTCTCCCCCCAGGGAACAATCATTTAAAATGGTGCTAATTTTGCTCTAACCAATCAGATGTTAGCTTTCAAATATTAAATAAGATCTGATTGGTTGGGGTAAAATTAGCACCGTTTTTAACAATAATAACTTTTATTGAATCTCCCTGAATGTATTTAAAGGATGTGTGCACTTAAAAAAAAAACTAAAGTTGCGCTCACCGATTTACGGTTTGTGGCAGCGAAAGCCGGAAAAGAGACACTTGCGTAGCCTTCGCAAGCCTATTTACCAGAGGCTACATGGCTGTTTGTCTTTAAGTATTTAACTGCAGCTTTTAGGTGGTATAAAATTCTTACATGCGGGTGAGATTCACCCAGAGTCTTTGGTAAATCTGATATGGGAGATTTGTCCAGAATCTCCCTACTTGAATGCTGCTGGCTTCCTCCTATTCTGAAATGGATCCTTGAGCTCTGCACCCACAAGATCTCCGTGTTCCTGGGTCTTGAAAGGTAAACTCCATATGTAGCACGCATGTGACATGACGTCAATGCACGCGTCGCAACAACACTGCTGCAAGCGTTTGTGTGACGTCATCGCACCGCAATGAAATATCTCTAGTGCTAGGCCACACTAGCGTGTTTCTCACTGTGTGCGATGTGCTGTGATCTGTTTTCAGAGTGCACATATGATTTTTTGTGGATCCTATGCAATCCGATTGTGCAGTATAGCATACATCACAGTGCAAATGGATGGTAACGTGTGTGCAAAATGCACCACATCCAGTTTTCACTCTTTGCCGTCCGTTATAATGGCCTTATATTATCTAATCCTGTCTTTACAGTATATTCCTGCCTTAATTGCTCATAACTGTTTACTGATACTGTAAATTAAAGTTATCCTAAGCATTTAACACATTATGGGTAACCCTAAAATGGCCCATACATAAAGCTTACCTGCCAGACCGATCATGCAACACAATCAATTTTGCCTTGTTGGATCTTCTTTGCAGCCTACATATTATTTACACGTTATCCTTTTTGTGTTTTAAAAATAGATTTATAAAGAAGCTTAAAGCTGCTCGTTGTTTTAAATTGTTTACCACTCATAGCATTAAGTTATAATTAATTTTTGCATTTATGTTTATGAAGCAGAGAAAACATTATTAACACCGACATAATGCAGAGTAAATGCATTCTGGGGACTTTTTTTTATTGAATGAAATATTTTTTAAATGAAAAATTTCAATTTCTATATTAAAGCGAAAAAAAATGGCCCTGGGGTGTTCCTTTAAATGCCTTAAGACAACCTAATGAAAACTGAAAATCCCCTAGGTACTTATATAACTTTGACAATAAACTTCTTCCTTTTTATTAAAGTGTTTCTTTAATTCACAAACGAATTGCAGAAATAAAAATGAAAGTAAAAGCATGAAATGTTCCAATCAATTATTTACTTCATCAAGACGGGAATTTTAACTTGCTCATTTTAATCCCTAAATCCCAGTATAAATGAATTCTCGATTGCAATATCTTCCTAGGGAGAGGGGGAGGGAAAAGGTAGGAGAAAATTCCAATGACAGGCAATTTGCTTACAGGAAAGGGGAGCACTCGTCTCCACCATTGAATCGCAGAACAGAATAGGTATTCCCAGCACCAGTTTACCTTGCCACAAAACAGAGTCAATCTCATATAAAAATAACTTTTTTTATTACAGTTTTTAAAAAAACATGCTTATAGTTTTCGTCCGGTGGGCAAACCATATAATGTATGAGAGATGCACCCTGTGGGGGGGGTTGTTAGTGTACAAGTGCCTCCCATTTAAAAGGTAACCAATTAAGAACTTAATAGAAAATGTTTTTAACTCTTAGGTGTGCTTGTCTCCTATCCATATATTAAAGTATCATTTAAAAGAAATATTGGAGATCACATATTTTGTTTCACAGTAAAATACAGGTGGAATAAGTTACACAATGTAAATAATTGATACATAAGAAGTTATTACAATGTTTTACTAAAGCTAACCATTTATATTGTAACTGTGTATCCTATGCTGAAGTAGTATCAACCCCAATAACCATATAATTTTTTTAAAGGGCATGTCCACCCCATGTTAAAATTTTTGGCATATAGTGGGGCTCCTTCCCCCAGCCCCAACCGCTATAATACATTTTTCAGAAAGTCCCTCAAACTCTACTTACCTTTCCTCTTTCCTCTGCCGTGCTGCCCGGCCCTTTGCTTGCATGAAACTGCAAGCAGAGGGCTGGACCGGCAGCCGTGTCCCTGATTGGCTGAGAAGCAGCCAATTACGGATGCGTCTGCTGGCTGCACAGAACGCCAGGGGAGAGAGGGAAGGTAAGTAGAGTTTGGGGGACTTTCTGAAAAATGTATTATAGCGGTTGGGGCTTGGGGAAGGAGACTTACTGTGTGCCAAAGGGTTTTTACACTAGGGGGAGGGAGAGCAAAATGGGAGGGAGAGGGAGGGGGGCATCTGCTCTGAGCAAGCCAAAAACCTCTGAGAGGAAGCCTCAGAGGCAGAAACAATTTCCCTCCCTGCCAGGCTCCTGGTGGCCAGTTTTTGCGATTTTGGGGGGACATTACAGGAGAACCATTTGGAGCTGGGATGTAAGATTTTTTTATGCACTACAGAGTGGGGCCAGTAGTGGGTTAAATTATAGTTTTGGGGGTGGACATGCCCTTTAAAGAAGGACCCTCTCACTGGGAATCTTGTTTAGAATTTATAGAAGATATCCCAAAAGGAGTTCACTTCTATTTTACAGGGCAAAGTGCCTGCCCAGTGGTGACTTTTGGTCAACATTTGTTATCGAGTACAGATGTTCCCTACCTAGTTTTTTTAAAGAACGTTTTTGTGCGACTTGCACAAGTTATTAAATAAATAACACATTTGGTATTACAATTGATATACCCATAAATTTTACTCTCTTTTAAAGTCAAGTTTGAATGGAAAGAGTCGCCTAATCTCAACGATTGGCACACTCTACAAGCGTGTGTCCCACATTTATAGCAACCTTTGACAGATAACCAGTTACCATTAACTTTTTGTTTAACCCATTCACCCCAGCTCAAGCTGGGATGAATGGTTTTCGCATTTCTGGCTACAATATGTACTCCTGACTGAAAAATTCTATCTGATATTGGATCTCTTTTAAGAACTGGGAGGTGTCTGTGAATTATCTGCTTCATTTTTATCAAATTCAGTACTAAAACCTGTTACCAAATTAAGAGAATCATCCTTGTCTCGTCCTTTCTTTTTTCTACATTATTAATAATGAGTGTCTCTCTCTCTCAACTAATGGCATTTTTACCGCACTGTGTATTATCTCTCGCCCATAACCTCTTTCCAAGATTCTGTCGGTCAGCTGGTTTGATGCTGCTTTAAACGACCCATCCGTAGAGCAATTCAGTCGTAATCTTGTGAACTGCCCAAACAGAGTGGCTTTGATATTATGTCTAGGATAACAACTCCTGGCATGTAAAATTGTACTTGTAGCAGTTTAAGTCCTTGCCCTAACAGCATAATGGAGACTACTCTCCCCCCTTTATTTCCCTTTAAAAACAACATCTATAGAGATTACTTGAAACCCAATTTAGGTAGAGCAGAATTACTAAATTGTCTAAGTGAACAAATAGAATGATTATAGTTTAAAAAACATTAATGTTATACCGTGTTTAAATAGTCAAACAACACCTGCACCATAATAAAGTCCATTTAACTAATAAATGTAATTATTAAGTCTGCACTTATTGCAAAGTGATTGCAATTAAACAACATCAAATGTAACTCAGCCATGCTACGTGTGCCCTTAGATGTTTCACTGATCACCAACATTCCCTTTAAACACGTACACTATTGTGAAATACATTGCACAGAGATGTGCCAAGATCATTAAGCTCCACCTGCAGTTTTAAACTATGTTGCTTTTCTAAGTGAACATTGTAAAAGGTTTACTCTTACTATTGTACTAGAATTGTCACCACTCTTTTTAAGGGGCATATTTAAAAAAACTGTCGTTTGTCAAATTTGCGATACCACAGGTAATTGTAAAAGGCCACAATCGTAACGTTCATTCATACAATACCATGCTGTAGTGAAATAATGCAATTGTAGACCTATGATCGCGATCGTAAACTTAGCACTGCAATCTTAGATTTATGGCCACTGTTGCAGATTTACACCCATGATCGTAAATTTATAAATATGTCACTAAGACCCGAACCGAATAATTATGAAAGCCATGCCCTCAAACATCACAACCATGCCTCCAGATATTGTGGTCACCCCCCCAAAAAAACATTACTGCCCACCCCCACACATCACAGCCACTCCCCCAAACATCATAGGTACACCCCCAAACACACCCGCATCCACAAACATCCTGTCAATGCCCCCAAAAATTACAGGTACATCCCCTAACACCATGTCCATACCACTAAACTTGACACCCACCCAAAAGTTCATACCCACACCCCCAAATGGCTTTCAAACAGCATTGCCATGCCCCCAAAAATCGCAACCATTACACCACCAATGACCAATGTCACGTCCATGCCTCCTGGACACCACAACATCACAGACATGCTCCCAGGCTGTCCCTACCCTAGAAAGGTGCTTCCCCACCCACTGCAACATCGCAGACATGTCCCCATCCACCTACTAAAAACGGGGTGGTTGGGGGGTATGGACTACATGGGAATTACCTGCATTACCTGGACTTAAGCACCAGACACACACTGCCCGCATGTCACAAGGATAAAGTGTTAAAGTGCAAACAAAGTGACATACTGCTAACTAATGTGCAAAAAATAAAGCTTATAAAAACACACAAAGCTCAGAAAGAGCAAAAGAATGAAGCCCAGCTTTAACAACACAGACAAAGAGCCCGCACGCACATGCTTCTGAGCTACAAAAACAGTGTGACGCCTCTCAGTCACTCAATTGCTTTGGTATTCAGATGTAATCAACATGTTTTCCCCAAGGCCAATATACATGGACATATTCAAGAGTAGGTGAACCACAACATTTGTATATTTATGCTCCAAGTGGAAAAACTTATAACGTTGTAAATAAAGTTTTGCCATAAACATTTGTGTTATACATCCCTCAAGCAATGTCACCTCCTCAAACGTGCACATCTTTTCCCCCCTGTCACTGCCACGGAAGCCAAACACACACCTGCACATAACCAATGCTACCCACATGTGTACATGGGCAACACAGTTACAACTGCTAGCATTCTATAATTTTAAAAGTTATATAAGAGTCCAAACACTTTAGGTTTGTACACACCTAAGATTTACCCCAGACCTCCGACCCCTGATCCCAACAAACACCCGCGACGGACGGCCATTTCGCCCGATGTGTATGTTTTTCGCACATGTGTATGTTTTCGGTCGCGTGTCGTTCGTCGAACCGCCTGGCGAAACGGCCGTCTGGTGCGGGTGTTTGCCGGGGCTGGGAGGTCTGGGGCAAATCTAAGGTGTGATGTTGCAGGTTCAATTCCCCAGACCTAATTTTGATTTTTACTAAAATTTTAAGCAAACAAAAAGCAAATATATATATTATTCTTAGGGAAAGGAGCATATAAATATGAGCTGCACGGTCCACCCCCAAAACTACATTTTAACCCACTACTGGCCCCACTGTATATTGTAGAAAAATCATTACCTTACATCCCTGCTCCAAATGGCTGCCCTGCAATGCCCCTACAAAGTCCTAAAAAGTAAAGACCGGGAGCCTGGCTGGGTCCCAAATGGTCTCTGCCTCCTGCCTCTCATCCGGGAGAATTATGACATGTACACTGCAGCCCTTTCCCTCCCTCCCTCTCCCTTCCATTTCTCTCTCCCTCCCCCTATCTCCAACCCCCAGAAACCCTTTAATATAGCACCCAAATAGATAAAAAGAGATTAAATTCTGCACATACTGTAAGTTTGTGGTCAGTATGGTCTTCAAGCAGAAGTAAAATGAGGTAAAACCACAGAAAAACAGTTGCTTTTAACTACTAGCATGTGTGTGCAATTTTGAGTGTACTTACTATATTTGTGTGTTAAGCTTTCCGGTAACCCTCGAAAGTAACCTTGCATATTCGGTAACCCTAGAAGCCATATTATTGGTGAAACGTATTGATCAGATGTTTTCTACATAAGACTGCATGCTATAAGTTTGTCTACCTTGCATTTGCTAACTTATATCTTTTAAAGCAACAGTACATTTTTAATCTTGTGTTATATGAACCAGCCCATTTTTGGGACTGTGGAGCATTGATGGAACACAGATGGTATAAACTAGCCACAGCCCCACACCTGGAATATTTGGAACACACTACCAAACGACAATAAGGAGACAACACCAGACAAGTGTAAAACTTTTGTTTAAATGTTCATCATTTATTAACTGATTTTAATGGTTATGATCCTTGATTTCAATTAGTAGTTTTATCTTTTTATCTCCCCCTTTCTTAAATACTGCCTGAGGCACACGTTTAACCAGATCCAACCAAACATTTAACTCTAGATAGCAGCCTGTGGAACCTTGAAAATGTGTGGCGTGTTATATATACATTTTCACCAGACCATTTGTTATTTACACTAGCATACTATTGCTATGTATACCTTAAATTCAATCCGAATTTTTAAATTTTTATCTCCCTTTGACTAAGGGAATTGGTCTGTTTTTGGATTTTCTTTTTTTTAGAAAATCCGGAAAGGGAACAGAACTCGCTGGTTTCGAACATTTCTAACCCTGGCACTCCAGATGTTTAGAAAGTAGAGCTTCCAGTATGTCATGGTTGCAAACATCTCAAGTGCAAACGTTCAACATCACTGGGACTAATCAATGTAAGCACTTCCCATTTTCTCTCTTATACTGTTATACCAATTATACAATAATTTCAGTAAAATAGAAGTTTTATTTAATATCAACTGAAAGGGTAACGTCAAGTTCTTGAAGGGAAAAAAATAGTTCCAATAAAATGGAACTTTTTTTAATATCAATCGAAAGGGTAACATCCAGTTCTTGATGGGAGTGTTATTTGGTGTGAATGGCAGAGCTATTAAAGAGGTAACATGAAATAACAAGTGGCACTTACAGATTTAAAAGCTAATAGCTAACGGCAGTTGAAGCAATAGTACAATAAAGAACGTTACATACAAAACGAAGTGCAATAATTGTTTTAAACACAATTCTTAAACATTTATTAATCTTAATGGTCTATAAAACACCTGCAGTTTTAACTCAATGAAGCCACTTAAATGTTATATTGTCTGTTTAACAATATCTTATACAGTAGTTAACATTTAACAACTAATAATGTGATTTAATTGAAAGCATTTGAAAGAAAGTAAGGGAAACAAATGGCTGGCTTTATACAGATATAAAAATAACCCCTGAGTAGGAGGTAGTGGATTTACTATAGCATTTTGACAATCCATGATATAGCTGACTATCTTGTAAACAGTATTTTAGTTGATAAGGCAAGCAGGAAATACAAACACCAACCATTAATACTGTTGGTACTCCCCCCCCCCCCTTTCCTATGGTGAAGGTTGTTTTTTAAGACTATATGGGCAGAAGACTTTCATCTATCTTACAGTACATCTATCTTTCATCTATCTTACATCTATCTTTTCATCTTTCATATTTCCCTTTCACTGCTGAAGCTCCCCAGGGAACCAATGTGAGTGTTTTGTTGTAGGGCGAATCCTGATGACTTGATCCTGTGGCCAGTGAGTTTCTTTTAGGAACTTAGGGATGAATTTGGGTCTTTCACTCTACTGATCCTTGGTTTGCAATTAGTAAAGGGGCCCATGTGATTTAGTAATGCGACAGAAGTTCCCTGAAGAGGCCCATACACATTCCAATCTGAAGCTGTATGATATCACACGATCATCAGATTGTATATGGCAGATCACTTGATTGTAGGCCAATTTTTGTTGTTTTTTTAGCGGCCAAATTCTATTTGTACTATCAGGATAGGTCCATGTATGGCCCAAGGTGTACATTTCTGAGTACAGCAGGCAATACACAGTGTCATTGGTTAGATAACAATTTTTAAAATATTTCATATATTTTCTGATGCAGGTGAAAATTGACTGATGATCGACCATACACAATCCAACGATCGTACAATATTGCAATATCGTACAAAAGGAGATTGTGATTTCAACCGGAAACTTTACAGTATGTCACATTACTAAATCACAAAACCAATTACCAGTTCTATGGAAGCAACAGGTCATGATACAGAGCAGGTTAATGGGAGTCCACCATATCAGTCAAAGAATTCTTTTTCAGATCAGATTAGGAGAATTAGCAGAAATTAGTGGCTTTAATATAGCACCTGAATCCTCTTTTAACATTTGCCATAATGTAAATATCGTTTTTTTTTAGCAAGCTGGGTTTTACTGTAAATCCAAATATGTACATTTTGTGAAGTCAATATGAATGGACTTGCAAAAGTATATAGCTGTTAAATTATCGTTTATTCTTTTTGACCAAAAGAGCTTTTTAATTTGTAACTCATCATGTTCACATTGGTTGATAAAGTTAATATGAAGATACTACAAAACAGACTTTGCACGCATTTGATTTCTGAATTTAGATAACAAGTTTAATTTCCTTTCTAGCGCAAATAAGTGTCCAGTAAACAAACTTTTTCCAAAATCTGCCTTAAATCAAATATTATTTGACAAGTTCCTGATTTATTAGTTTTTGTCTTCAACTTGAGGCAGTCTACCCATATAGTCATATCTTTAACTAAGTGATTGACTTATGATGTGTATTTAAGTATTACCTACAAAAAGAAAAGTATAACAGTGTTGAATCCTGTATATAAAGGGTTAAAAGGTCACTATACTCACTGAAACAACTTTACATTTTCTGAAACTACAATTTGAGAGAGGTAAAATGTTGGTACTCACATATTTATCTGTGCTTGCTTTGTCGTTAAATTATTAATGTTTAGTGAGTACTCCTAATTCCCCCCACCCTGCCTTACTTACTGCAACACTTATAAGTTCTGCACAGCCTCACCACAGACCCAGCTCTGCTTACACATCTCCCTCTTCCTCCTGCCTTCTTTTCTCTGCTGATTTCCTTAAATGTTGCAGAAAATGTGCTGGCAGTCAGGCAAAGAGGTCAAGCATGGGTTACATATTACAATTTCTGCTTCTGGAGTGACAGGTCTTTCCCTGTAAATGCTGTGAGTAAAATGATGATTTCTCAGAATCTACAGCTCAGATTTAGAAAAGTTCAGAAAAGTTTTGGAGGAGTGGGATCCTCCTGTATCTAAAGGTACTATTTTTGTAAAGATACCCTTTAATCATTATTGTAAAGAGTTAACCAAAGCTTGTTATGTATGCACAACTGTTTTGATTACTCATAAATTAGTAGAAGTTATTTTAGAAACCCCCCCCCCCCCGTTCAAGTAGTCCGGCTGTAAATTACGCCTGTGAAACAAGCCGCTCATGCGCATTAATCCTCCTACACATGACACATCACTCTAACCTTTGTAAACAAAAAAAGAAACCCTTGGTATGTAAGCCTGTAGAGAGGAAGTTTCTCTGTTTTTCTGAAGATAGTGCTACATAAGGCGTGGGAGGGGGGGAAGGGGGGGGTTGGAGAGACTGAGTCCTGCCTTATCACTGCAGCTGATCTCCCTTTGACAGGCAATAAATTGGTGAAAGCTTGCGTAGGAGGGGGACTTCTCCTTCCCTTAACTTCCGTTTTTAACCCAGTATTTGCCAAGCATTTTACTGAGCAGGAAGGAGTCATTGGGAGACTGTAAAACTTGTGTAAGCCTACATGCTATACTGGCATGCTGTTAGGGGATTTGATTGACAGCTCAAGCAGGAGTGGTGTATTGAAATCTTCACTTCTTATATATCTCAGGACAGAGGAGGAATCTGAAGAAAATAAAGGTACTCTGGGGGTTGGGGGGGTATTATAAAACACATACAAAGGGGAAAAAAAATTAATTTTCCCACTATAGATGCCCTTTAAAACCACTTCAGGCCCCACTGTATAGTTTAGAAAAATCCTTACCTTATATCCCTGCTCATTATGGTTCTCCTGCAGTGCTTGTCCAAAATCCAGAAAACTGAAGAGTAGAAGCTGTCTTCCTGTTCAAAAGGTTTCTGCCTCCTCCTTGTTCTCTGAGAGGACAGAGGCAAGCGCAGGGGAGCCCTTTCCCCCCTCCCCACCATCCGGATCCATGAATGGCTTGCCATCTACCTAGCGTTTAATCCTTTTTCTGTAGTGTAGGGCATCCCTATCCGCCCCCAACTGCCGTGTTATTTTTTTTAAAAAAGATTTAGAATGCTACTTACAACCCTTCATTCCCGTGGCGCTCTCAATTGACGGTAGCCGTGTCTGTGATTGGCTGCCAGTCCGGCCCCATGATTGCATGTTCTGGCAAGCAGGGAGCCAGATCAATGTGCTGGAGGATTGAGGGGCTGTAAGTTACATTCTAAAACGTTTTTATACATTCTGGGGGTGGGCAAGGGTGCCCTACATTATATATATAAAAAAAAAATATTAGGGTGGACATGCCCTTTAAGATGTGGCTAAGTCATTTTTAAAGTTTTCACACACTATAAGTGCAATTTTACAGAAACGAACCAAAAATGGTGATCGCATGCGTTAATCTGTTGGAAAAAGCAAAAATGTAAATGCAGAGAAAGAAAGAGGAAAAAACACCTTCATGCATTTTTGCTGCAGGATCAGGCTGAATTAGCAATTTCCCAGTTTACAAATTAAATTGTTACAGCAGCAAATAAAGGCAAGCACATTAGCTTTTATAATACAGCTTGCTGATTTAGATAAAAGGCATGCTGTTTCCTGTAATTTCATTTACAGATCTACAAACATTGAGCACGAACAATTACATCTTTTTACAACTGGGACTGTCTGGTCAGTTTTTTTTAATTAAGCCTGAAATATAAAGCTGCATTTGATAATTCCTGGGCAATTACTGCCTATGACTGTCACCATCATTAAAAACCTCACACATTGAAGCCAACAATACACACTTTGCTTAATAAGCACATTATTCATATGGTACAAACAGACAAATTTTTCCAGGAGTGTGCCCGCAGCACTCCCCCTTTCGGTACCCACACAGCCGCTGCAAAGTGAGACTTAACGTCATGCTAACCCGATCGTAAATCGGTTAACACTCCTCGGTCAATGACCCTTCTAGAGTCCTGCATTGGGTCGGGTTCGTGTAACCCACATTGAGTTTGAATTGGTTGCAGGTCAGGTTCGGGTAAATAGAACCACGGGTCGGGTAGAAGAATTCCAGTCTTAAAAAAAAAACTGAGAATACATTGTTATCAATCCAAGACAATGTGAATTGTGTATAGCACCTTACACTAAATCATACTATGGCAGATAAAGGGCAACTATTGTATATCTAGATGCAAAAGCTCCCAGCCTCTTACTGCATCAACAGCAGAGTGTTGACAGGGAATGCTGGGAGTTGTAGTTTTCAAAATATAGCATAAATATCTACATCCATATAAAGGTGTAGATTTAGCAAAGACTTAGAAAAAAAGTCTATTTGTGAATGGAAATCTAACGTAAATTCACAAATACTATAGCAACTTGTCACTCACTGACAGCTTACTACAGCATGTGCTGCACTGTGAATGGAGATCACAGTGCAGTACCGGCACTACACCACCAGGGAAAGCACGGGGAAGACTAAAGCTAGATACACACAGTACAGATTTCTGAAAGATGACAGACAGGATCTACAAGATCCTGTCTGCCAAATTTTAAAGATCTGCATACACACAGTCCCGAGCGTTCTCCCTATGAACATCATAGGGAGAACGTTCGGGACTGTGTGTTTCCATCGGCCGCGCTAGACTCCTCTATAGGGACAGCTTAAGGGACAGCTTAAGGGAAGACCCCGGTGCAGGGAGGAAATCCTCTGATGTTACTGGAGTCTCCCTTAGCCATAGAAGAAAGCCATCTCCCTGTACGGTCATGGCATTGTAGGTGTTAAAACTCCTGATCCCCACCTTAGTTTCAGACAAAACTGATGGGGGATCAAGGGGACCTGGGGGGGGGTGATCGTGCCTGGGAGCATTTAAAAAAAACCTTTAAGCGCTGCAGATCGTACCCTATGCAATCTGCGGCAATTTAAAGTGTAAAAGGCACAGCAGTCCCCAGTGGCCTCCAGAAAAGAACTTGTTTAATCTGCCACTGGGGACAGATCAACAAAATAATGGTACAGTGATAGTTGGGAAGAATTATAGTTTCCATTAATGGGCAATTTAAAGAAAATATTTTTTCAGTGTACATACCCTTTAATAAATGTAATATTAGAATAGCTAGCCATGGATCAGCAAAGCTTATATGGAGCACTCTTCCATAACATAATTCAGGATGAAACATTAAAAAATTCAAGCTTCAGGCATCAGTTAGATTATATTTATTTTGGAGTTCCCCAAGCTCAACGGGGCATTGTACCATGATCTTTTTAGGGAACTGCATGTAACATAACAAAGCCCATGGACACATAACTAATATCCATATTAAATGTAGGAACTTAGAATAAACTATCTCTCAGTATTTACAAGAAAAAGCAATGTCTGGTTTCCCGATTGATTTGTTCTTCTGTCAGTGTAATTGATTAAAGAACTAATGTAGCATCTTATAATTATGCACAAATCCCAAGGTTATTCACTGGTGCACTGGCTATACACTAAGCAATTCAATTCAATTCCCCGGGTACTACCGGTATTCACTAAATTCTACTTTTAAAATGTTAGAACATTAGTTCATAAATGGACACATTTTATTCTGCTTATAGCCTAGATTGTATGGACTGAAGAATTTTCCAAATATGGTATCTTCAAAAAAAGATTTTGAGGTTGTGCAGTGTGAATATCAGTGTTGTAAATCATTTTGGATTTTTTTATGAGCTGATTCCAATTTTTAAGGCAAACTGTGCAACTAGCAAAATGTCCTATTTGTCTGATAAGAACCATGATTGGCTTTGACCTCCAACCCTTAGCTCAGTGACCCATGAGTATAGTTTTTAGTACCTGCAGTATTACCCAGCCATCAACCTTATTTTCTCTTCAGGCTACTGCAAGCTACATAAAATTAAGACTGATGGGCATTGTGATTTGTTCTTGCAAGATAATAATTTATAGGTATAGATCTACTCGATACATTAAAACAACCACACAATATGCAATTAGTCACTATACCGTGCTCATATAAATTATTTGTACATGTACAGTCATTTGATTCCATAAATTTACAGACTTGCAGGTGCTAATATTGAATATAAATAGCCAGCAAAAAAAACTAGGCTCAATTCCAGCAAGCCATTACTGCCAAAGCTAAACTGATCTAAAGTATGTGTGCTCTACACATGAATACAACACAGGAATTATCTGATCCTGTCAACTTTTCATTGTCAGTTTCTATGTTAAAGGATTCTGCAAAATGCACAGATAATTATGTTTATGCGGGTAATTTTTTTCAAATTAAAGGGCATATCCTGCCTAAAATAAACTTTTTACAGTCATGTAGAGCAATCACCCAAACCCCATTTTCACATTATGCATAACTGTCAAAGTTGCTCCTCAAGGGAATTACCAGACCTGATCCTCCTCTGCTCTACAGTACTTCTTCCTAGTTGCGGCTGTCAATTATTTGGGTTGTGACGTCACGCCCAATTACCTGACAGCTGTGACCAGGAAGCGTCTCACTGCTCCTGTTCTTACTCAAAACAAGCTTGCAACAGGAGCAGGGGGTGGCAACCAGACTGTGAGGGACCAGGTCAGATAAGTCCCTTCAGGAGTATCTTTGGCAGTTATGCATAATGCGAAAATAGTGTTTGGGGGGTTGCTCTACATGACTGTAAAACTTTTTTTAGGCTGCACATGCCCTTTAATTCACTCTTTAATACCAATGAGAAAAATTAAGGGTGGAACTGTGGTCTCTGAACAAGGTTATGGGCTAACTAAACCCATCTCAGCCCTGATCCTCTTGTTTGGTCCTTTGAAACTACTCATGGTGAGGACCTAAATTGCCAGGTCCACACCCATGGGTTCAGCTTCTAACTACTGTACTTACCTTTAGAAGTTCCGATCGCCAGTGCGCTGTTCTTCCCTTCCTCCTTCTATACCCTGACCTAACCAATAGAAAGACATGCTGTTGAAGAAGTATTTCTTCCCATTGATGAAGCCCTGGGTGAAGGTTAGGAGGCTGGGAAAAGCATGTTGGCGATCGGAACTTCAAGAGGTGAGTACAGTAGTTAAAAGCTAAACCCAATGGTGAGCATTAGTTACCCTTACCAGGGGTAGTTTTAAAAGTAAAGGGGTCTTTCAGGACACAATTGTCTTTTAAACACAAGTCTGCAGTTTTTCCTTTAAATTGACTTCTGGATCACATCTGCAGCCTGTGAGAAATTATATCGGGTTCGAATCAGATTTTCGGAACATCACTAGGTTCTGCAAAACCACTGTCAGAATGAAACTTGCCAGCTTCGTTTATCTACAGCAACTATCAACTAATTCTCTATTAAAGAAAAAATCTTTTTTTCAAGGCCAACAGACCTAAGTTTAAACAAACAGTAGGTCGTCTATGTGAAACAGTATCAAAAGCCTTAGCTTTAAAATCTAGTCCACTGTTATGCCAGAATCTAAATTCTTACTCACGTCTTCTTAAAGCAATATAATGTGGCAAGGTCTATTTCTCACAAATCAGTTCTGATTTTAGGTTAGTCCTTGAGACATAATCCAGAATATGATCCCATTTCCAGTATATTCCCCACCACTGATTAAACTTTTGGTATTTTCCATCATGTCAAAAGTGTTATGTATGTGCATATACATGAATAAAGTTGAAATGAGGAGACCGTGTCTTTCATTCAGCGCACACCGGTAAATCAACAGTCCAAGGTACTCACAAAGTAGGTAAAAAATCCTGTCTTTATTTCGGCTGCATCAGCCCCATACAAACAAACGGGGTTAGAACTCAAGTGAGAGGCACGGGGTATGTTACACCTGTGCCTACAACGAAACCAAGTGAGTTAAATCTGTGTCTCACTGGTTAAGTGCACTGGCTAGAAACGTCTTTTGCTATGTAACTTTGTATAACATATACATGAATGGTATGAATAGAGAAGTAGGGTAGGTGGGCTCAGACCTGAGGTATGGTGGTTGGGATTAAATGCCCTGTGTGTCTGCAACAACTTGTATCATGCCTGAGGAAGAAGCCTAAGTGCTTCGAAAGCTTGCATTTTCAATCATTTTAGTTAGCCAATAAAAGGTATTATTTTATATCCAAGATGTCTTCATATGTCACTGTCTGCAACAACGTAACACATGCGTTTTTTATGAGTGGGGGAGACTTGCCCCTTCTTGCGGACACCTACTGTATGTGTACAAAGTCCTTACAGGTGTTACCATTGAGCTACTGTGCTGTCTGTGTAGTAATCATTATTTAATTATTTTATGAGCAATGTTTTTATTGATTTTCAATGAATATATTTAAACAGTAATACAGATCTATTTAAACATTTCAATTTTAACAGCATATGAAAATATATACAGGGAGATTCAATAAAAGTTCTTATTGTTTAAAATGGTGCTAATTTTGTCCCAACCAATCAGATCTTATTTAACATTTGTAAGCTTACATTTGATTGGTTGGGGCAAAATTAGCACCATTTTAAACAATAAGAAATTTTATTGAATAACCCTGATAATTCTTTGTTTTACTTCAGTGACAGACCTCCCATCTTGTAATTAATTTATGGTATGTCAAGCTGTTCATTTAGCAAGTATACTTATTTTGGTGGCCTGTAGGTCATGCAAGAAAAATGTTCTAGTGTTTATTATCATATTCAACCAAATCCAATCATAAATAAAACAAATTGTAAAACTGTCCTCCAAAGTCTCTGAATTAAATGCATAATAAAAAATAATCTAACCTTCTCAGCAATACCCACATTTCCTGCCTAACTGTTGATCCAGACGAAGGCAAAAAAACCAAAAAAACAGAATGAAGGGGAAAATATTACTTCCTGATTCCAAGTGGTAATCGGAAATATCTTGCCCGCGGTTTTGGCAATGTCCGATTCCACAGGTTATTGTAAAAGTACAATTGCTGTTGTAAATATACGGCCACGAACATACTAACGCAATGGTGTTGTTTTGGTGATTGTAGAATTATGATCACGATCGTACAATTATAGTAACATTAGTTAAAGGCACGGTATCGCAAAATAACTATACCGTGCCTTTACAAATGCTTGTGTATCAATACCAGTAACATGTATACACATGTTTAATTTTACAAATCCATGTCCGTGTGTCCTCCGACAAGTTCTGTTGGTGCCCCAGATTGTATTACCTATTAATGTATTTATACACAGTGAATGTATCTCTAGGCAAGCACCTTTTCTATAGCGTACATAATTGTAACTTATCCGATCTGTCTTCATATTCAAGTTCCTCAGTCCCCTAATTAACTTAGTTGCCCTTCTCTGAATCCTTTCCAAGATGTCCTTTTGCACACAGGATTCCAAAACTGCAACGTATATTCCAAATAAGGCCTCACTAGTGCTTTGTAAAGAGGGAGAATAACAATTTTCTCCCTTGAATCCATACCCCTATTTATAAAAGACAATCAGGGAAATTCAATAAAAGTTCTTATTTAAAATAGTGTTAATTTTGCCCCAACCAATCAGATCTTATTTAACATTTGAAAGCTAACATCTGATTGGTTGGGGCAAAATTAGCACTATTTTTAACTATAAGAGATTTTATTGAATAACCTTGAATATCTTGCTGGCTCTAGCTGTGTATGCCTGGCACTGCTTTTTACATTTAAGTTTGATATCAACCAAAACTCCAAGATCCTTTTCCAAACAGAGATTCACTTAACACAAATCCATTTATAGTATAAGCAGCACAAGGATTTTTATACCCAAAATGCATCACCTATTTTTTCTTCTTTCCTCACTGCACTGATTGGAACGGTGTTTAGCTAATTTTCTAGAAAGGCGAGGGCCAGTAAACTGGAGAGGGGAAATGGGGCAGATAAGGTGATAAAAGAAAATTTGTAAGGGACAGCAGGGGAAGAAGAAGGGGATGGAAGGGTAGGGTCACTTCTTCCCAGCTAGTCGTTACCAACTATTTTGCCATCTTAAGTGGAGAAAGAAAGCCTAGAAGGAGGAGTGAGCTGATCCCATGAGCACTTAGGGGACCAGCCATCCCTAATGCAAGGAAGGGACAACTTAGGGCCAGGAAAGTTAGATACTGTAGGTAATAGTCCTATCTGCGACCAAGACCCTACATGCCAAACAGTGAGTAGCCTGCCTGGTGCAAGGGGTCAACATGTGGTGGATCATGTAGAGAGATTATTGGGTGGGGTTGGGAGTGACCTAGTGGTCTTGGTTTACATTGGTGCCAAACTGCCTATGACAAAGTTAGAGGAAGAAGAGAGGTCCTTTACAATTAATTCCAAGTGTTAAAAGGACCTCCAGGGTAGTTTTTTTTTAGAAATACTACTGCAGCCACAAGCTACGCTGAGAAGGCAACGCAAGCTTGGCAGTATTAATGTGTGGTTAAGGGGTTGGTGAAAGGAGATGGGGTTTGGGTTTTTAGAAAACTTGGCTGACTTTTCTGTTGGCTTCAATGATGACGGTGTAGCTGTTTTTTTGGGGGGGAGATGGCTAAAGGGTTGGAGGAGATTTTAAACTAAGTATGGGGTAGGTACTACACAGGGGTAGATAGGGGGTAAGGGATCAGGTGGCTAATAATATAATGGAGGGAGTAGTGGGAGGAGCATAGAGGATAGGGAGGCATATACATCAAAAGTATTTTGGTAACACTCGAATTGGCCGTAAACCTCGAATGCAGCTTGCGCAAAATCCGACAATTGCCCGCTTGTGTTTAAGAAGTGTTTTAACAAGTTTTGATGATAGTGACATGTTCCCCAGACCATTTCCCAAGTGCCACAGCCATTTACAGTAAGTTACCATTGTTAGTTTAGCTGTAAATCATACGGACTTTTCGAACTATCACTCCCCGATTGACTTTAATGGGTCCGAATTCGAACTTTCGAACTTTTACTTTTATGAAGTTCAGCCATCTTTACTCATAAGCAGCAACAGAAGGCTGTGTTTAAGCAACAAAGGAAAACTTTAGACCAGTCCTGGGGTTTCTAAAAAGATAATAGAGAAATTAATATTCAAAAAAGGCTTTTTTCCCACTCACCTGTGACAAACTGGCATACCTCGCCGGCCTGTGACATCACTTACGGAACACGAAAAACCGGGTGTTAGTGTATCATGAAATCCTTTATAGAAGAGTAAGACGATGACATCCCAGGCCCAGAAATAAAAAAAAAAACGCCCCCCCCTGATGATTTCACTGCCACACACAAGAACCCAGAGGGGAAAACAGGAATACAACCAAAATGCCCGCTACATTATTTCCAGTTTGAAGCCTGAAGTTATGTTTCGCTACAGAGCTGTTTGCTGACAGGGAAAACTAAAAGTTTATCATCCCAGCCTGGTCAATGGGCTCTCTACTAGGCAACCACATGGTGCAACTAAAAGAGGAGGTACATAAGGAGATAGAGGTAAGAGAACTCCTTCTGGCATGCGACAATGGCAGGTAAGCAAACTTTCCATGAGAAAAATTGAAATTATGTGATTCCTATGTCCAGCATGAAACACAAAGGGGGTGGAGTATGGGAGGGTTTTTTATAGGGTTAAATCCAGTGGAACCTCGCAGTCTGGTGAATCACCCAGAGAAGGGAAATTTTCTATTTACTAGTATTGTTGGTAAATTTTAAGCATTCAGACGAGGTGTTTAAAGGGTATCTCCACTCATATTTTCAAGGTTTATGAATCCAGGTTTATTGAAGAACGGGAGGTAAAGGAGCTCCCCCTGGCGCGTAGTCTGACAGGTCCCGACGGACCTTGTCTTCTATGCGCATGTGCGATCTATGCGCATAGAAGACAAGGTCTGTCGGGACCTGTCAGACTAAGCGCTGGGGGAGCGAGTGAGCGGGTAAGTTTCCTAACTTCTCACCAGTCTCCTGTTTGTTCTATTGAAGAACGGAAGGTAAGGCACAGCTCCTTTACCTCCTGTTCTTCAATAGAACTGGATTTCCAAACCTTGAAAATATGAGTGGAGATACCCTTTAAATGTGAAATAAATTTGCATAACAAATATTGGGGACCCCACACACACCAAAATGACACCGTCAATGTAGCTCTGCTACAAAATGCCGTAAGTTTTTATCCTTATACACTACAGCCTCCTCCCATTTAGCCACATAAAGACCTGCATAGTTAGGAGCCAGGGGGATCCCCATTACAGTCCCATTAGTTTGTATATAGAAGGTACAAACAAAGAAAAGATAACCAATGCACATTCGTAGGCCCCATACAATATTATATTATCTGCACACTGGCATACATTATAAACAAAGGGGTTGTAGTATACATTACTTTGATCACATGAAAAAAAAGCCTTTTAACCACATCAAGGTAACCCCAGTCTGGAAGATCCTAATTTCTAACCTTTTTCTACTAATTATGATTAGCAAACTTTTGCATTCCTCATACTTGGGCACAGGATCAATATAGCAGGCTCTATCACTTCCCCCCAGCCCTTTGGCTTTTTAAAATGTGGGAAGAGGCTGTCCATTCAAAGCTTTATATTTAAGGCATAGGACCTCCCATTAAAGGGCCGTGTTTGGGGTGCTATTACCACATTAAAGCTTGACCATGCTTCCCAATAAATACATACAAAGAAGGACCGTGGAAGCACTCCTGATAAATAATAACTACATTTTGTGGAAGTGCTACTGATCTGGTCAAACATACAAACAAAGAAAAGATAATCAATGCACATAGTAATTGAGGTTGAATAAAGACATACGTCCATCAAGTCCAACCTATTGCCCTCCTTTTTTAACCCTAACTAACAGTTGATCCAAAGGAAGGCAAAAAAAAAACAGCTAATAAAGGGGGAAAAATTCCTTCCTGACTCCAAAGGGCAATCGGAAAGTATACCTGGATCAACCAGAACTACAGTATATGTATTAATACCAGTAATTCTCAATATTTTTTAATATTTTTTAGCTCTAGAAACTTATCCAGGCCATTTTGAAGCTATTCAATGAACTTGCCATTACCACATCTGCTGGAAGACAGTTCCACAGTTTCACCGTTCTCACTGTAAAGAAACCTTTTCTAACCTGAAGATGAAACTTCTTTTCTTCCAACCTTAAAAGATGACCACGAGTCCTCTGTTATGACCTATTAAGAACAATGCAACAGAGAGTTTATTGTATGGCCCATTAATATATTTGTATAAAGTTATCATATCCCCACGCAAACGTCCCTTCTCTAATGTAACAACCTAACTTGTCTAATCTGCTGCATATTAAAGCCCCTCCATTCCCCTTATTAATTTAGCTGCCCTTCTCTGAACTGCTTCCATTTCTAGATGTCCCTTTTGTATATGGGCTTCCAAAACTGCACAGCTATTCCAAATGAGGCCTTACCAGTGCATTGTAAAGAGGGAATAATATTTTTCTCTCTTGAGTCTATTCCCCTCTTATACTAGTTCTAGCCGTTGCTGTCTGGCATTGTTTGCTATAAGTCTGTTATCTACCAGAACCCCCAAATCTTTTCATTATAGATCTCACTTAACACAGAGTTATTTATGGTGTAGGTGGTACAGGGATTTAAATCCCAATGCATCATCTTACATTTATCAACATTGAATCTAATCGGACATTCTGCTGCCCTTTCTGCTGCCCATAATCTATCAAGGTATGCTCAAACTGGATATAGGACAAACCGCACTCACTTGGTAACTTTAAACTTTTATTGTGACATACATTGCACAACGTTTCGGGGTCTCCCCCTTCCTCATGCACCTGAGGAAGGTGGAGACCCCGAAACGTTGTGCACATACCTATGTCACAATAAAAGTTTAAAGTTACCAAGTGAGTGCGGTCCTCGTTCTATATCCAGTTTGATTCTACTTTGTATGTTGGTGGTTAAACAACTTAGAGGACACAGCACCACTCCAAGAACCTATAATACAGGAGTGCGAGGAGAACTACAATATTCGTCCTATCTAGGTATGCATGCAGCACTTGCACATCATTTGTTTCCAAAGCTCTGCATAGTTTAGTGTCACTCTTTAGCAAACACAGAGACCTTCCTCTCAATACTCCTTTCTAAGTCATTTATAAACAGGTTAAAAAGAAGTGGCCCCAGTACAGAACCCGAGGCACTCCGCTAACCTTTTTACTTTTTTTTACTTTAATTTTGAGTAAATAAACCGGGCCGAATCCAAATTTGTCTAGTACCTGCCACAAGAAGGTCCATTCCACCAAGTTAAACACCTGTGCTGCGTCAAGGCTCACTATGCATTGTGTACCGATATTGTTGTATTGTGTGGTTAGGTTTAGGAAGAGGCGTCTGGTGTTTAGGGTGGTGTTTTTGCTGAGGAGAAGAGCCTGTTTGGTTAAAATAAATTAGGGTTGTAATCATTTGGTTTAGTTGGAGTGATAACATTTTGGCGAAGATTTTGATGTCTACCTGTAGGAGGGATATGGGTCTGTAGGATTCGGGACGGGTTGGATTTTTCCCAGGCTTCAGTATAAGTGTGATGAGGACTTTCCCCTTGCTCATATCTTTGAGATTGGAATTGGAATTTCTTATTGACCTGTTCTATAAGGATTTGATCTGTTATTCTGTTTGTTGTTTTAGGGCTCATCAATTTTCTGGGGTTGGGTCTGACTGGAATGTTTAAGTGATTCTGCTCAGAGCTTGTTTCTCAGAAGCTGCTGAGTGATGTATAATTTGGTTGATTGCGGTTGTAAGGTTCATGTATGCACGGATTTGGAAGGCTTCCCATACATAAATAAAGTTCATTGAGTTATATCTGTTGTATTCAATTAGATCAACTGGACTTGAAATGTAGTTCTTGAAGAGCGTTTCCTAGTCATCCGACTGGCTTTCTCAATTCAGAATGACTTGTACAAGAATCTGTGGCAATTATGTACCCTGGAGAATCCCAATTAGCATATCACAGCCAGGTGTTAAGGGTGTGATTAGATAGTGGCTAAGAGGTTGTTATAGGAACGCCCAGAGTAAGGTGTTAAAACAGCATTGTACATGGCAGACAGTTGGTGTCGAACCCCCCCACCTCTATTTAGGCTGGTTTCTTTATTTTCACATAAATGGCCTCCTTAACACCTCTCTTGAACCATCACTTCCGTCGCCAGTATGTTAACATTACATCTTCAAAGGTATGTCCTTTATCCTTAAGATGCAGATACACGGCTGAGTCCTGACCCGAGGAATTGGCTCTTCTGTGCTGGGCCATACGTTGATGCCCAGCCCAGCACAGAAGAGCCAATTCCTCGGGTCAGGACTCAGCCGTGTATCGCATCTTAGGATAAGGACATACCTTTGAAGATTGATGTTACATCTGGCGAAGGAACGTGACTGGTTCAAGAGAGGTGTAAGGAGGCCATTATGTGAAATAAAGAAACAAGCCTAAATAGAGGTGGGGGGTTCGACACAACTGTCTGCCATGTACAATGCTGTTTTAACACCTTACTCTGGGCGTTCCTATAACACCTCTTAGCCACTTCTATCACACCTTAACACCTGGCTGTGAATGCTAATTGGGATTTCCAGGGTACTATTGCCACGATTCTTGTAAGTCATTCTGAATTGAGAAGCCATCGATGACTAGCGAAACTTCTCAAGAACTACATTTCAGTCCAGTTGATCTAATTGAATACAACAGATATACCATGACCTGGATGAATGAGAACCTTCACATTCATTGAGTTATCATTATTTTGAAATAGTTTTCCATTCTTCTACTAAGCTGTACTCTTATGGGAACAGATGAAGCCATAAGGGTCATTTCCAGGGGGGGGGGTTGTGCCCAGTTTAGTACCAGCCACAGGGGGAATGGTTGGATAAAATATGCAGAGTCTTATGTTTGGTGTTAGTGTTTTTACTGAGTAAGATCATGTCGATTCTGGACATAGTGTGGAATGTGGAAAATCATTAGTAGGTTCTGGAAGAGGGGTATATATGTTGGTTGTGGCCCACTTGTGGGTTTCAATAAGTACTATGATATCAGGGTTTTGTTGTTTTAGGTAGTGCAAGACTGCTATGCATGTTGGTTTACTATGGTTCTCTGACATTCCACCTAATAGATTTTATTTAGTGAACAACATTTGTACTGCTAAATGGATGAAGCTGGACCGATCGGGCAAGACTTTTCACACTAGTACAGTTTGTCCCATCTGTGATCATCTTCCTCCCTGTAAGCCCACCCCTATCCGTACACAGCACATTGATGTAATATTCCCAGTGATGCATAATAAAAACTGTTTACAGTATACAAATACATTCTTCATAAACTTGCATTAAAACCCAAGACACCTGTAAAGGGGGGGCAGGTTAGGTGTCACTTCTTATCTTGTCTTATTCTATTGTAATGGGGCGATTAAGTATGCTGAAGATGGGATGAGGTAGTAAACAGTGGTACCTTACTTATAATCTGCCTTGTTTGGAAGTGATTAAAAGACTTGGGGGAGCTCTGCTCATGAATAGTCACATAACTAATCCCTTGAAATAACCTCAAATGGGTGTTATTGTTCTGGTGGGAGTTAACTAACTTTGGTAGGGTGGGGCTCTTCCTTTTAAGGGTAATAGTTATTGTTCTTTAATGTCCCACTGTGTAAGAATAGGGGGGGGTAAACAGTTTAGTGTTCCGGTCTGGTTTGGTGTTAATTTTATCCCCATGTAGGGTTACTGGAGTTTGTTGAGGTTCTAGATTTGGTTATATATGGTTGGTTGTATATGTTTTGTCCTTTTGGGGGTTTTGTAGGCTCCAATGAGTTCATTTAATCCAGGAGTGATTATGGCTTTTAGTCATCAGGCATTGCTACAACATCCAGAGCCTTTTGTCCTCTGGATTCCAGCCAATGCAAAGCTTCTTGGGGTGTTGAAAAAAGGTAATTTTTGTGTATTTGTATTGCTTTTGTCTAAGTTGTCTTTTACATCACAAAACTCTGTTTTTGAACTTCCCTGTAGAAATCTGGGTAGGCAGCTATGGTGGGGTTTTAAAATTGTAGTTGCCTTGTCCTCTGAATAGACGGAGGACCTTGTCTCTTTCCCGGTAATGCAGGAACTTGGCTATAAGGGTTATTGGGGGGAGGGCGGGTGCGGGTGTTATGAGGTGCTGTGTGCACGTTCCTCGGTAATATGCTGTAAAATTGTCTTTACCGTATGTAGCGCACCGGGTCTGTACCTTCTGCTTTCTCCAGTAGACTGACAAATCTAACATTATAGCATCTTTGCCGGTTTCCCGTGCCATCTTGCCTGGCCAGTGTTTGTGGATGGAGGCAGTGAGTGCTTCTGTCTTTGCTGTAGAGGGGGTATGTTGTCCTCCATGCTGCTGATGTGTGCTTCTGCTTCTTACACTCTGCCACAAATGTTGTGCATGTCCTGTCTCAGAAGTGAGATATTGTTTTAAAACCTCTTCAATTTCTGTAGTGAGGGGGTTTCGCAGTTAGCTATTCTTCAGTTTTCAGTGGATATTTGCACTGTTGTGGATCTCCAGTGGATGCATCAGTGGGTCTGGTCGGTGCCATGTTTGTCAGTGTCGAATTTTCTAGTTTATTTATTGCACTCCCGGCAACATGGTAGATGGCTTATTGCGGTCTCGTGGGGGGGAAGTAAGGTGCAGTTTTGTATGGGATGCTGTGTTAAAGTAGGGATCATCTAGGGATTTTGCTGAGCAAGCTCTCTAAGTGTGCGACTTTCCTCGCGCCTCACATAAGAGAGCTGTCATGTCCTATTGGTAATTCAAAGGTGTTAGATAGCCTTCCAGAAGCTAAAACTTTGGCAGTGGGTTGTGAGTATTGGGCCATAATTTACTGAGAAACCTGGATAGAAAGGAGCAGTGGACTCTATCAAATGCTTTTTTGCATCGATAGATAATAGCATTAGTGGGTAGGAGTTATTTTTTGAGTGTTGTATTAATTGAATGTCTTTCTAATTTGTGTACAGTTTGTCTCACATTAAGGAAGAAGTTAATTATCTATTTGCTATAATTATTGCACGTATTTTAATGTCTGAATTTATTAGTGAGGTCTGTAACTAGTGGGTTTGTAACAAGATGGTAAAGTTGGGTTTTTGTCCATTTTGAATATTGTAATTATGGATGCTTCAAGCATTTCTTTAAGAATTTTTGCATTGGCTGCTAAGTTGAAATTTTTGGTAAAGTATAGGGTTAAATGTCTTGAAATTGTTTGTATTATTCTGCTAATATCCATCTGGTCCAGGAGCTTTTTTAAATTTTACTTATGGAATTGTTTATTATTTCTGATTCAGAGAATGGTTTAGTTTACGCATTCCAAGTGTTCCCCTGTTCCAGAGGGTAGTAAATTATTATTAGGAAATAATTTTATATGCAGGAGATTGAAAGCTAACATCTGATTGGTTGGGGAAAAAAATTAACACCATTTTTAATGATTAGAACTTTATTACATCTCCCTTAATTATGTTCAAATTAGTGTGTTGATAAATATTTTGGTTGTGTTTATATTATCTAGGGTATGATAATATTGCTAAAGTAACTGCATTTTTTGTTGTTCTATCCATCATAAATTGTAGTGTGTTATCTGACCAAGTTATGTTTCCAATTTTTGCTAGAATTACCCTTTGAAATAGCCATTTGTCAGCCAGGCATAATCTAATCTAGAATAGGATCTGAGTCTTAGAATAGAGTTATAGTCTCTGTCGTAATATTTTTATTCCTCCAACAGTCATGTAAATCTTAAAAAAAATATTAACATTGTATATAAAATCTTCTTTGATTGTTGTGTCTGTATTAGTGTCTGCTATTTAGTTAAGCCTCCACATAAAAATAAGTATCATTGTGATGGTTGTTTAAACTATTTTTAAATTAATCTAAAAATGTTTAGCTATTTAACAGGTGCATAATGTAAACACCGTATTGTGTCCATAACATATTTTTTTTAGATATTTCATCACAATATATCTCCCATTTTATCTATTAGTTTTTCTATTCTTTATAAGAAATGTTATTGTAAGTTATTTATTGCAATTTATACTCCTTAATACTGCTTGATAGATTGTGTTATAATATTTATGGTACATTTTGGAGAATTAATAAATTTAAAATGGGTTTCCTGTATAAAGCATATCAGTTTCACTAGTGCTAGCTTCCTTTCACATCAAGGTTCTTTTAAATGGACTATTTATTGCTTTTAAATCGAGCTATGCATTTTAATTATCATTATAATGTAATCATTTTGTTATAGATTCTACACCAAATTTTTGCATTATGAGTTACACCAGTATATATATAACTGTATATTGGTCATCATTTAAAAATGTTGTTATAACAAAAACATTAACAGTGTAAAATATTTATAATCATTAAATTTTTATTGATATTATAAATATTATACAATTCCAAGATAACTTTTAATAACTTAGATGTTTCAGTATAGTATTGTCGTTTAAGTACTTTGCTGATATCACCATTACAATATCGTATAGTAACATATAGTACATTGAAATGTAGTTAAACATAGTATTTTATACCAAACTATAAGTTGATATTATATTAAATAAATCAAATCAACAACATACAAAGAAAATAATAATGTGTTTAAGATGCACTGGGTCCTTTTGGTTTAATTTTGATTTTTCTTCTTATAGTGTTTTATCTATTTATTTATTTAGTGTAAGTTGGTTAGATCACATCTGATGACCTATGGTCTATATACCTATTCACAATGTTTATAGAATTATCAAATTTGGATTGGGTATTGCGTATACTTTCTCGTAATACATATTGGTGTTTAGGCTTTTCAATAGTTGGTTATGCTAGGCTTTTTTGTAGTAAGCCAATTCTTTGTTATAATTGTAGCATAATTATATAATATGAAAAATAATAGTTTCTTTGGTTATTGGGTATAGTTAAGGTCAGGAAAAGTAGAACTAGTTCTGGGGTTAGTCTAATTTGTTTCTGGAATAGAGAGGACAGAAAGTTTTGAATTTTAAACCATGTTTCTTAATTTTATTGCAGGACCAGAATGTGGATTGAGATGTTTACATTCCAACACATAGGTGAGTATTGGTGATTCCATTTAGCCATTAGTATGGGGTTCTGTAATATCTCAGTTATATTTTTTTTTTTTTTTTTTTTTACAGTTTCCCAGTGTTGGCAGCACTTTGAGAGTTGGAATGGAATGGTTGCTGCTATGGACAGTTGAATCGGTTGATTTGGTTGACGTCTCCCTTTTTTGTTCTGGATTTGGATAGGAAGTAGATTGATTGCATGTGTTTGTAAGAAATCTTTTTTATCTAAGTGGTATTGATTTTGTATTGTATTTAAGGGAATTGTTCTCCATTTTATAGTTGGTCTACGGTTGTAGATGGTTGGATCTCCATTGGATTGGAAGTCAGAGACAGTATTTCTAAACTCTCTATGGGTATAGTCATATGAACCCAGGTTTGGTTGCTTTGGATATCTCCAGTTATTTATTGATGCTTTGGGAATAATGAAGGTATAATTTGTAGATTTGTTTCCATAATTTTTGGAAGTTTGAACAATTACACATGTTTTTTGATATCACACAGTTTAGTGTCATTTTCCTTGTTCTACACCAGTACTTATTTGGTCTAGTATAGTTGCCTGTTATAATCCTTTAAAATAGCTACTGCTAGGCCTCCCATTTTCCTTGGTTTGGCCATATATATGTTATTTATTCTAGCTTTAGATTACCCCATATAAACTGGTAATATCTTTTTGAGCTCTTAGAAAAAACGGGTCTGGTATATGTGTCGGTATAGATCTGAACAAATAAAATATTTTGGCAAGATCAAAATCTTGGCTGCCATAAATCTATCCCAATGATATCATCAGGAATCTCCATTGAAACTTCTTTTCTTCCAACCTTAAAAGATGACCACGAGTCCTCTGTTATGACCTATTAAGAACAATGCAACAGAGAGTTTATTGTATGGCCCATTAATATATTTGTATAAAGTTATCATATCCCCACGCAAACGTCCCTTCTCTAATGTAAACAGACCTAACTTGTCTAATCTGCTTGCATATTAAAGCCCCTCCATTCCCCTTATTAATTTAGCTGCCCTTCTCTGAACTGCTTCCATTTCTAAGATGTCCCTTTTGTATATGGGCTTCCAAAACTGCACAGCATATTCCAAATGAGGCCTTACCAGTGCATTGTAAAGAGGGAGAATAATATTTTTCTCTCTTGAGTCTATTCCCCTCTTATACTAGTTCTAGCCGTTGCTGTCTGGCATTGTTTGCTATAAGTCTGTTATCTACCAGAACCCCCAAATCTTTTTCCATTAGAGATTCACTTAACACAGAGTTATTTATGGTGTAGGTGGTACAGGGATTATTAAATCCCAAATGCATCATCTTACATTTATCAACATTGAATCTAATCGGACATTCTGCTGCCCATTCTGCTGCCCATAATCTATCAAGGTATGCTTCAAACTGGATATAGGACAAAGACCGCACTCACTTGGTAACTTTAAACTTTTATTGTGACATAAGCATGTGCACAACGTTTCGGGGTCTCCCCCTTCCTCATGCACCTGAGGAAGGTGGAGACCCCAAACGTTGTGCACATGCCTATGTCACAATAAAGTTTAAAGTTACCAAGTGAGTGCGGCCCTCGTCCTATATCCAGTTTGATTCTACTTTGTATGTTGGTGGTTAAACAACTTAGAGGACCACACCCACTCCAAGAACCTATAATACAGGAGTGAGGAGAACTAACATATTCGTCCTATCTAGGTATGCATGCAGCACTTGCACATCATTGTTTTCAAAGCTCTGCATAGTTTAGTGTCACTCTTTAGCAAACACAGAGACCTTCCTCTCAATACTCCTTTCTAAGTCATTTATAAACAGGTTAAAAAGAAGTGGCCCCAGTACAGAACCCTGAGGCACTCCGCTAACCTTTTTACATTTTTTACTTTAATTTGAGTAAAATAAAACCGGGGCCGAATCCAAATTTGTCTAGTACCTGCCACAAGAAGGTCCATTCCACCAAGTTAAACACCTGTGCTGCGTCAAGGCTCACTATGCATTGTGTACCGATATTGTTGTATTTGTGGTTAGGTTTAGGAAGAGGCGTCTGGTGTTTAGGGTGGTGTTTTTGCTGGGAGAAGAGCCTGTTTGGTTAAATAATTAGGGTTGTAATCATTTGGTTTAGTTGGAGTGATAACATTTTGGCGAAGATTTTGATGTCTACCTGTAGGAGGGATATGGGTCTGTAGGATTCGGGACGGGTTGGATTTTTCCCAGGCTTCAGTATAAGTGTGATGAGGACTTTCCCCTTGCTCATATCTTTGAGATTGGAATTGGAATTTCTTATTGACCTGTTCTATAAGGATTTGATCTGTTATTCTGTTTTGTTGTTTTAGGGCTCATCAATTTTCTGGGGTTGGGTCTGACTGGAATGTTTAAGTGATTCTGCTCAGAGCTTGTTTCTCAGAAGCTGCTGAGTGATGTATAATTGGTTGATTGCGGTTGTAAGGTTCATGTATGCACGGATTTGGAAGGCTTCCCATACATAAATAAAGTTCATTGAGTTATATCTGTTGTATTCAATTAGATCAACTGGACTTGAAATGTAGTTCTTGAAGACGTTTCGCTAGTCATCCGACTGGCTTTCTCAATTCAGAATGACTTGTACAAGAATCTGTGGCAATTATGTACCCTGGAGAATCCCAATTAGCATATCACAGCCAGTGGTTAAGGGTGTGATTAGATAGTGGCTAAGAGTGTTATAGAACGCCCAGAGTAAGGTGTTAAAACAGCATTGTACATGGCAGACAGTTGGTGTCGAACCCCCCCACCTCTATTTAGGCTTGGTTTCTTTATTTTCACATAATGGCCTCCTTAACACCTCTCTTGAACCAGTCACGTTCCGTCGCCAGTATGTTAACATTACAATCTTCAAAGGTATGTCCTTTATCCTTAAGATGCAGATACACGCTGAGTCCTGACGTCCTACGAGGAATTGGCTCTTCTGTGCTGGGCCATACGTTGATGCCCAGCCCAGCACAAAGAGCCATTTCCTCGGTCAGGACTCAGCCGTGTATCTGCATCTTATGATAAAGGACATACCTTTGAAGATTGTAATGTTACATACTGGCGAAGGAACGTGACTGGTTCAAGAGAGGTGTTAAGGAGGCCATTTATGTGAAATAAAAAACCAAGCCTAAATAGAGGTGGGGGGGTTCGACACCACTGTCTGCCATGTACAATGCTGTTTTAACACCTTACTCTGGGCGTTCCTATAACACCTCTTAGCCACTATCTAATCACACCTTAAACCTGGCTGTGATATGCTAATTGGGATTCTCCAGGGTACATAATTGCCAGCTTCTTGTACAAGTCATTCTGAATTGAGAAAGCCAGTCGGATGACTAGCGAAACGTCTTCAAGAACTACATTTCAAGTCCAGTTGATCTAATTGAATACAACAGATATACCATGACCTGGATGAATGAGAACCTTCACATTCATTGAGTTATCATTAATTTTGAAATAGGTTTCCCATTCTTCTACTAAGCTGTACTCTTATGGGAACAGATGAAGCCATAAGGGGTTCAGTTTCCAGGGGGGGGGGTTGTGCCCAGTTTAGTACCAGCCAACAGGGGGGAATGGTTGGATAAAATATGCAGAGTCTTATGTTTGGTGTTAGTGTTTTACTGAGTAAGATCATGTCGATTCTGGACATAGTGTGGAATGTGGAAAATCATTAGTAGGTTCTGGAAGAGGGGTATATATGTTTGCTTGTGGCCCACTGTGTGGGTTTCAATAAGTACTATGATATCAGGGTTTTGTTGTTTTAGGTAGTGCAAGACTGCTATGCATGTTGGTTTACTATGGAGTTCTCTGACATTCCACCTAATAGATTTTAATTTAGTGGACAACATTTGTACTGCTAAATGGATGAAGCTGGACCGATCGGGCAAGACTTTTCACACTAGTACAGTTTGTCCCATCTGTGATCATCTTCCTCCCTGTAAGCCCACCCCTATCCTGTACACAGCACATTGATGTAATATTCCCAGTGATGCATAATAAAAACTGTTTACAGTATAACAAATACATTCTTCATAAACTTGCATTATAAACCCAAGACACCTGTAAAGGGGGGGCAGGGTTAGGTGTACAGTTCTTATCTTGTCTTATTCTATTGTAATGGGGCGATTAAGTATTGCTGAAGATGGGATGAGGTAGTAAACGATGGTACCTTACTTATAATCTGCCTTGTTTGGAAGTGATTAAAAGACTTGGGGGAGCTCTGCTCATGGAATAGTCACATAACTAATCCCTTGTAAATAACCTCAAATGGGTGTTATTGTTCTGGTGGGAGTTAACTAGACTTTGGTAGGGTGGGGCTCTTCCTTTTTAAGGGTAGATAGTTATTGTTCTTTAATGTCCCACTGTGTAAGAATAGGGGGGGGTAAACAGTTTAGTGTTCCGGTCTGGTTTGGTGTTAATTTTATATCCCCATGTAGGGTTACCTGGAGTTTGTTGAGGTTCTAGAGTTTGGTTATATATGGTTTGGTTGTATATGTTTTGTCCTTTTGGGGGTTTTGTAGGCTCCAATGAGTTCATTTAATCCAGGAGTGATTATGGGCTTTTAGTCATCAGGCATTGCTACAACATCCAGAGCCTTTTGTCCTCTGGATTCCAGCCAATGCAAAGCTTCTTGGGGTGTTGAAAAAAGGTAAGTTTTGGTGTATTTGTATTGCTTTTGTCTAAGTTGTCTTTTACATTCACAAAACTCTGTTTTTGAACTTCCCTGTAGAAATCTGGGTAGGCAGCTATGGTGGGGTTTTAAAATTGTAGGTTGCCTTGTCCTCTGAATAGACGGAGGACCTTGTCTCTTTCCCGGTAATGCAGGAACTTGGCTATAAGGGTTATTGGGGGGGAGGGCAGGGTGCGGGGTTGTGATGAGGTGCTGTGTGCACGTTCCTCGGTAAATATAGCTGTAAAATTGTCTTTACCGTATGTAGCGCACCGGGTCTGTACCTTCTGCTTTCTCCAGTAGACTGACAAATCTAACATTATAGCATCTTTGCCGGTTCTCCGTGCCATCTTGCCTGGCCAGTAGTTTGTGGATGGAGGCAGTGAGTGCTTCTGTCTTTGCTGTAGAGGGGGTATGTTGTCCTCCATGCTGCTGATGTGTGCTTCTGCTTCTTACACTCTGCCACAAATGTTGTGCATGTCCTGTCTCAGAAGTGAGATATTGTTTTAAAACCTCTTCAATTTCTGTAGTGAGGGGGGTTTCGCAGTTAGCTATTGCTTCAGTTTTCAGTGGATATTTGCACTGTTGTTGGATCTTCCAGTTTGGATGCATCAGTGGGGTCTGGTCGGTGCCATGTTTGTCAGTGTGTCGGAATTTTCTAGTTTATTTATTGCACTCCCGGCAACATGGTAGATGGCTTATTGCAGGGTCTCGTGGGGGGGAAGTAAGTGCAGTTTTGTATGGGATGCTGTGTTAAAGTAGGGATCATCTAGGGATTTTGCTGAGCAGAGCTCTCTAAGTGTGCGACTTTCCTCGCGCCTCACATAGAGAGACTGTCATGTCCTATTGGTAATTTCAAAGGTGTTAGATAGCCTTCCAGAAGCTAAAACTTTGGCAGTGGGTTGTGAGTATTGGGCCATAATTTACTGAGAAACCTGGATAGAAAGGAGCAGTGGACTCTATCAAATGCTTTTTTTGCATCGATAGATAATAGCATTAGTGGGTAGGAGTATTTTTTTGAGTGTTGTATTATATTGAATGTCTTTCTAATGTTGTGTACAGTTTGTCTTCACAAGTTAAGGAAGAAGAGTTAATTATCTATTTGCTATAATTATTGCACGTATTTTAATGTCTGAATTTATTAGTGAGGTCTGTAACTAGTGGGTTTGTAACAAGATGGTAAAGTTGGGTTTTTGTCCAGTTTGAATATTGTAATTATGGATGCTTCAAGCATTTCTTTAAGGAATTTTTGCATTGCTGCTAAGTTGAAAATTTTGGTAAAGTATAGGGTTAATATGTCTTGAAATTGTTTGTAGTATTCTGCTATATATCCATCTGGTCCAGGAGCTTTTTTAAATTTTACTTATGGAATTGATTTTATTATTTCTGATTCAGAGAATGGTTTAGTTTACGCATTCCAAGTGTTCCCCTGTTACAGAGGGTAGTAAATTATTATTAGGAAATAATTTTATATGCAGGAGATTGAAAGCTAACATCTGATTGGTTGGGGAAAAAATTAACACCATTTTTAATGATTAGAACTTTTATTACATCTCCCTGTAATTATGTTCAAATTAGTGTGTTGATAAATATTTTGGTTGTGTTTGATATTATCTAGGGTATGATAATAATTGCTAAAGTAAACTGCATTTTTTGTTGTTCTATCCATCATAAATTGTAGTTGTTATCTGACCAAGTTATGTTTCCAATTTTTGCTAGAATTACCCTTTGAAATAGCCATTTGTCAGCCAGGCCATAATCTAATCTAGAATAGGATCTGTGAGTCTTAGAATAGAAGTTATAGTCTCTGTCAGTAATATTTTATTTCCTCCAACAGTCATGTAAATCTTAAAAAAAAATATTAACATTGTATATAAAATCTTCTTTTGATTGTTGTGTCTGTATTAGTGTCTGCTATTTGGTTGAAGCCTCCACATAAAAATAAGTATCATTGTGATGGTTGTTTAACTATTTTTAATAATTAATCTAAAATGTTTAGCTATTTAACAGGTGCATAAATGTAAACTACCGTATTGTGTCCATAACATTATTTTTTTAGATATTTCATCACAATATATCTCCCATTTTATCTATTAGTTTTTCTATTTCTTTATAAGAAATGTTATTGTAAAGTTATTTATTGCAATTTATACTCCTTAATACTGCTTGATAGATTGTGTTATAATATTTATGGGTACATTTTGGAGAATTAATAAATTTAAAATGGGTTTCCTGTATAAAGCATATCAGTTTCACTAGTGCTAGCTTCCTTTCACATCAAGGTTCTTTTAAATGGACTATTTATTGCTTTTAAATCGAGCTATGCATTTTAATTATCATTATAATGTAAATCATTTTGTTATAGATTCTACCCAAATTTTTGCATTATGAGTTACAACCAGTATATTATAACTGTATATTGGTCATCATTTAAAAATGTTGTTATTAACAAAAAACATTAACAGTAGTAAAATATTTATAATCATTAAATTTTTATTGATATTATAAAATATTATACAATTCCAAGATAACTTTTATATAACTTAGATGTTTCAGTATAGTATTGTCGTTTAAGTACTTTGCTGATATCACCATTACAATATCGTATAGTAACATATAGTACATTGAAATGTAGTTAAACATAGTATATTATACCAAACTATAAAGTTGATATTATATTAAATTAAATCAAATCAACAACATACAAAGAAAATAATAATGTGTTTAAGATGCACATGGGTCCTTTTGGTTTAATTTTGATTTTTCTTCTTATAGTGTTTTATCTATTTATTTATTTAGTTAGTAAGTTGGTTAGATCACATCTGATGACCTATGGTCTATATACCAGTATTCACAATGTTTATAGAATTTATCAAATTTGGATTGGGTAATTGCGTATACTTTCTCGTAATACATATTGGTGTTTAGGCTTTTCAATAGTTGGTTAATGCTAGGCTTTTTTGTAGTAAGCCAATTCTTTGTTATAAATTGTAGCATAATTATAATAATATGAAAAATAATAGTTCTTTGGTTAATTGGGTATAGTTGAAGGTCAAGGAAAAGTAGAACTAGTTCTGGGGTTAGTCTAATTTGTTTCTGGAATAGAGAGGACAGAAAGTTTTGAATTTTTAACCATGTTTTCTTAATTTTATTGCAGGACCAGAAGATGTGGATTGAGATGTTTTACATGTCCAACACATAGGTGAGTATTGGTGATTCCATTTAGCCATTAGTATTGGGGTTCTGTAATATCTCAGTTATATTTTTTTTTTTTTTTTTTTACAGTTTCCCAGTGTTGGCAGCACTTTGAGAGTTGGAATGGAATGGTTGCTGCTATGGACAGGTTGAATCGGTTGATTTGGTTGACGTCTCCCATTTTGTTCTGGATTTGGATAGGAAGTAGATTGATTGCATGTGTTTGTAGAAATCTTTTTTATCTAAGTGGTATTGATTTTGTAGTATATTAAAGGGAATTGTATCTCCATATTTATATAGTTGGTCTATCGTTGTTAGATGGTTGGATCTCCATTGGATTTGGAAGTCAGAGATCAGTATTTCTAAACTCTCTATGGGTATATAGTCATATGAAACCAGCAGGGTTTGGTTGCTTTGGATATTTCTCCAGTTATTTATTGATGCTTTGGGAATAATGAAGGTATAATTTGTAGATTTGTGTTCCATAATTTTTTGGAAGTTTGAACAATTACACATGTTTTTTGATATCACACAGTTTAGTGTCATTTTCCTTGTTCTACCAGTATCTTATTTGGTCTAGTATAGTTGCCTGGTAATAATCCTTTAAAATAGCTACTGCTAGGCCTCCCATTTTCCTTGGTTTGGCCATTATATTGTTATTTATTCTAGCTTTAGATTTACCCCATATAAATCTGGTAATATCTTTTTGAGCTCTTAGAAAAAACGGGTCTGGTATATGTGTCGGTATAGATCTGAACAAATATAAATATTTTGGCAAGATCAAAATCTTGGCTGCCATAAATCTATCCATCAATGATAGCATCAGGAATCTCCATTTTCGGGTTTGAGATTCTATATTTTGTAATAGTGGTATAAAGTTTATTTTAAATAGCTCTTCAAGGTTAGTGGAGATCTTGATTCCAATGTAAACTATTTCTTCTGTTTCCCATGAATATCGGTATTTGGATGATATGAAAATTTTAAGGGCACCGGATATGTTCACCCCTAGCACTTGGGATTTCTTATCATTTATTTTGTAATAAGATACCAGACTAAATTGGGATATATGTTTTTGAATGTGCATTAATGAAGTTATTGGGTTGGTCACTATTAGCATTACATCATCTGCAAACAATGCGATCTTGTGTGAAGTATCTTGATTCCTGTTATATTTACATCAATGCTTGTAAAAAGTTTCCTAACAGGCCCCACATAAAATGGAACATCTCCCTGTTTGCAGAAAAGGTGTGAAACCTGCAAGTACATCCACACTGGAGACAGGATACCAATACCAGGAACCCAACATAGGTTTGAAATAAAGGGAACCTTCTCCTGCAAATCATCCAATGTTGTATACCTGATTTTATGTTCTAGGTGCCCCTCAGGACTTTATGTAGGAGAGACTGGACAGACCCTGAGGCAAAGGATGAACTCTCATCGATTCACAATTAACAACAATAAACAAGATGTCCCTGTGGGTGCCCATTTCTGCAGCCAAGGACACAGACTGAAAGACCTAAAAGTCACAGTGCTCATGGGAAATTTTAGATCCCAAAAGGAGAGGTTAGAATGGGAATGTAAACTTATACAAAAATTTGGGACTCTGGACTCAACAAAGATCTAAACTTTATGTGTCACTATGTTTCTAATCTTAATGTCATGTAGAGTTAATCAGACTAAATTCCTCTAAACCCCCCAAACCCATAAATATCTCATTTATACCAGACCCTCCATGGACACTAGAGGTGAAGTGTATCTGATTGTTTGTTTAACCCTTGCTAATTCGTTTATTACTGCCTGTGATCATTGAATGTGTATTTACTGTTTTATTTATAACAGCCATTGCCAATCAGGCATGGGGGCAAAAGATAACCTCTGTGTAATGTCAGAAAGTCTTTGTTCTAGTATGTATAAAATACAGTGCTTTACAAGATTCAGTATTGTATCATGCCTGAGGAAGAAGCCTAAGTGCTTTGAAAGCTTTCATTTTCTATCATTTTAGTTAGCCAATAAAAGGTATTACTTTATATCCAAGATGTCTTCATTTACATTAGAGCGTAATTCCTTGCCAAAGGCTCCATTGCTAGAGTGAAAATAAGAGGGGATAAGGGACACCCTTGTCTAGTTTCGTTAGTTATATTAAAAGGAATGGATATCATATTGGATATGTATATTACTGCAAATGGTTTGGAGTACAGTGCCATAATTGCTTTTTTAAAGTTATTCTGTATGCCAAATTTTTCTAGAATTAGGTTCAAGTAATTCCAATTTAACTTGTCGAAGGCCTTTTCAGCATCAAGAGTTATAAAAAGAGAGTAAATGTTTTTTTGTTTTGACCAATCTATCAAATATATAATTCTTCTTGTGTTGTCTATAGATTGTCTGTTTTTTATAAAGCCCACTTGGTCTTGATGAATTAATTGTGGTAATATATTCTTAAGTCTTTCTGCTAGGATCTTAGAATAGATTTTCAAATCACTGTTTGTTAGCGAAATTGGTCTGAAGTTACTTGTTAATGAGGTATCTTTTCCTTGTTTCGGTATGGGTACTATAATCGCCTTCAGCATCTCTTGTGGAAATGACTGTTTTTCTATTGACAGATTTTTTGGAGATAAGGGATTAAAACTGGAGAAAACATTTTATAATATTCATTAGTGAAGACGTCTTCTCCTGGTGATTTATTGAGTTATAGGGATTTTATTGTTTTGGTTATTTCCTCTTGCGGGATTGGTTTGTCCAAACAATCTTTCTGTTCAGACGTTGTAGTAGGTAAATTTATAGTTTCCAAAAAAGTTGTCTATTGTTTCTATGTTAGGTTGTTTTATTTCTTTGGATAGGTTGAGATTGTACAAGTTTGAGTAGTATATGCTGAATTTAGTCAGCTATAGGGTTCATGATCTTATTATTATTTTCTATTATAAATGGAATTTTGGTTTTGGCTGCTCTTTGTTTTAATCTATTGGCTAAGTTTCTATTGGCTTTTCTTCCTTGGGTGTAGAAAGACGATTTCAGCCTCCCAAGCATCCTCTCATAGTAGTATAGGTTTAAAGAGTGTAATTTTTCTCTGATCTCTTTTAATTCTTTTGTTATTTGTTATGAAGTATTCTGTTTGTTTTTTTCTTCTAGCATTCCTCATTTTTGTACTATGGAGAGTTTTTTTTTGTCTCCTAGCTTTATTTAGCTGGGATGCTTGTTGTATGCATATGCCTTTAATTACTGCATTATGTGCATTCCAAATGGTGAAGGCATTGAATTCAGAAGATTCATTTAAAGTGGAGTATTCATCTATTAATGCTTGAATTTTGTTTTTGGGATTTTCATTGGAGAGAAGGATTGGATTTAGTATCCACTTTTAAAGTTAAATTCTTCTTCTTAGTATAATTGGACCGTCGTCTAACCATGTAATCGGAAGTATTTGGGTATATAGTAATCTCTGTGTATAATGTCCATTTGTCTGCTAGAAAATAATCTAACCTGGAATATACATTATAAGATTGAGAGAAGTAAGTATAGTCTCTGTCTGTTGGATGGGAAGTTCTCCAAGGGTCAAACAAGTCTGTTTTCAAAATGTTTAGTAGTGTCTTATTTTTCTTTGTGTGAGTACTTGTGGTATCTATTTCTGGATTTATTGTTTGGTTGAAATCTCCACAGATTATTGTGTTCTTTTGGTGATATTCTTTAACCTTTAAACTTTAGAATAATTATTTTTATAAATGTAATTTGTTTTTGATTTGGTGCATATATGTTGGCGATTACCATGTTTTGGTTATTGATGGAACATAAATTGAATTATGTATCTACCATTGGAATCAAGTTTGGCTTCATGTAGTTTGAAGGCATTTGAATTATTAATGGCAATAGTAACTCCTCTTTTCCTTTTATCTAGTGCTGAATGATAAATAAGGGAAATGCTTTGTGCTTAAGCAAGTGGGTCAAGGATTTCTTTAAGTGTGTTTCCTGAATACATGCTATATCAATTTTGTTAGATATTATTTCTTTCCACAAGAGAAATTGTCTCTGAGGGCAATTCAGTCCTCTGACATTGTAGCATTGTATTTCATTTACTAGGGTTTATCTATTTATGTATAGGTTTGTGTTGTTTGGGTTCTGTGGACCATTTCCAGTATTTATTATATATATTCAGGTGTGTATTGTTCATACTTTGACTAGTAAATTTACTTTGATTAAATTTAGAGGAGAGTTTACTTTTTGGATTGGACCTTTGCATAAGATGGAAATAAATACATAAACAAAACTATCAACAGAAACATAAACGTAGACACAAAAATAAAATTGTTAAGTACAACAACTAAATTAGAACCTTTAAGGGTTGAAACAAGTTGGGATTATTTACTGTTTATCAGGCCAGTGATTAAGAATTATCATATGGACCTTGTTTTGGGGTTCTTATTCATTTAGTGAGTAAGCAAAGCTTTAATCAAAAGTCTTACATTGTAACATAAGAAAAGTACTGTATCTAAATATTCAGAGGAAATCATAGTTATGTACTGTACATATAGTGAGTTATAATGCCTTACTCCCAATGATTAGTATTAAACATTCTCAAACATGTAAACATCATATCTTTTATATGCATATTTATTCTTTATGTGAGTCAAAAAAACTTTCTTTAATTTGATTTGAAATCGTCCCTCTTTTTCCTTATCTTAGTCTTGCTTTGAGGCAATGATTTTCTTTTTTGTTCTAAAAGAAATGACTTATTAATGTTCAATATATATAATAAAGCCTATCCTTAACTTAACCAGAGCTTATGATAGCTTTCCATATATTTATTTGTTGCCTTGTATATAGAGATGGCCGAACTTTCGAAAGTTCGGGCCGTTTTCGAACTATCGAACTATATGGAAAGTTTGAAAACGGACCCATTAAAGTCAATGGGAGTCAAATAGTTCGAAAAGGTCTAATGAAATACAAATAAAATATCAATGGTAACTTAATGTAAATGGCTCTGGGACATGGGAAATGGTCTGGGGAACATGTTTGAATATCCAGGACATTCGAAAAATCAATTTTACTCTCACTCACGCTATTTTCGAGCTCTTGCTTTCAAACATTCGATGTTCACGCCTAGGTATCATGGACATTTTACTCGCGGATTCGATGCTCGCATATAAGTTTTAATGGACACTTTACTCGTGGATTCGATGTTCGCGTCTAGGTATCATATGCACATTTTACTCACGGATTCGATGCTCGGGTATAGGTTTTAATGGACACTTTACTCGAAGATTCGATGCTCACGCCTAGATACCATGGACATTTTACTTGTGGATTCGATGCTCGCGTATAGGTTTTAATGGACACTTTACTCGTGGATTTGATGCTCGTGTATAGGTATAATAGGCATTTTACTCGCATATTCGAACAGTTGAAAATTCGATATTTATCGAAATTCCGAAAATATCGAAAATCCGGGTTAGTTCGAGAAGGCTTATATTTAAGCCTTAAGCCAGTGTTCAATAGTATTTTCAATGTTAGCAGAGGATTTAAAACATTTTGAACTTTTATTTACCCCTTTTACTTATCTAGTCCATGTCAATCGCTGTCTAAGTGGTGTTCCATTCTTTTGTGATTCTTTCAGGTGTTGTTTGATGGAATCATCTTTGGTTATTATCAAATGCACTGGAAATACCCGTTTGTAGTTTATAGAGTTCAATCTAAGAATCTCTGTTGCAGGTTGAAACGATCTCCTTGCTTGCATCGTGGAGGGGGATATACCTGCAAAAAATTGTAGCTGTGAGTATTTTTCTGGAGTATTGAATTTATTTCTCGTGAGAGATAAAAATAATTCCTTAGTTTGGAAAAAGTGGAATCTTGTAATAACATCTCTGGGTGCTGATGGAGGTGCATTTTTTGGTTATGATAGTCTGAGTGTTCTATCTAATGTGAGGTCCAGCTTTGTCAGGTTGGGAAGAAATTCTTCTAATAGATCCTTCATGTATTCGTTTAGATCTGAGTTTTTAATGGATTCTGGAATCCCTCTAATCTTAAAGGGCAATTATAGTGAGAAAATTGTTTTTTTTTAATTTCTTCTAATGTATCCTATAAGTCATCCCAACCACCAGGGTACCTTTAGTTTCTTTAAATTCTTCATAGTCCCCGAGATATAAGCCTTTGAATATGCTGTGATTTGTAGGAGCTGCTACACCTCATCTGTCACTCAAAGGCACACACCCACACAATCCAAAGCTCCCATGCAGTACTGTCACACACTCTCTCACCCACACTATATGTACCATGTGCAACATATAGTCAAATGCTGTAGTGCTAAACACAATCAATAAACCATTAACCCAGTAATATGAGCATAACACACTATAAAACAGCCCCCCCCCCAAAAAAAATATCTTATATACATACAAAACCAGTGACTCAAATGGAACACTAATACAGTATATATAATACAGTAATACAGACTATATACCAAACAAGACACACAGTGCAATGTATGAAATATATAGACTAAAGCAACTGAAATGTAACAGGACAACAAGCAGTGTCACTGTGTTTGTGAAGGTCTCTCACTACAAGCTGCTGTTACACTGACTCTCTTCAGTGATTATGATCTCAGCTAAGCAGGGGAGAGATATGAAATTTAGGTAAAAAATAAATAACAATTAGCAAAGTTAGAGAACAGGGAGAGTTCAGTAACTTACTTGTAAAGAATCTCAGCACCACTTGTCCTCTCTCCCCCTCTGCCCGTCCCTTCAGCATATTGCTACTTTATTCCACACGTTGATTGCTTGCAGTCTAGCTCTGGAAGGGAGGGGTCAACAGGATGTCAGCACTTCCATTTAAAGTCCTTTCAACTGACAATGCTCGGACTCTGTATACAGCCCGTCACTGCTTGAGGGGGAGTAGACAGAGAGGGGAGGGGGACTACACAGCTTGGTACAAACTTCTGCCAGTGTGAAGAAATGAAGCCACACAGAAACATGAAAGTAAGGCAGCTTATACTAAGTGATCTATACATTGTATACAGACAAAGTTTTTTTTTCACTATAGTTGCCCTTTAAGTTTGTTTCTCCGTGATCTGCCTTCCAGATCTATAATCTTGTTTTGAATTGAAGACACAGTCACATCTAAATTATTGTGTGCATCTACCAGTTCATTAAATGAGTTTGTGAATTCAGCTACTTTGTTTATGTGAGGTACGTTCTGCAATTTCAGTTATGTCTTTTTTAAGTTAACATCTATGAAACATCCGATTTAAATGCT
Organism: Hymenochirus boettgeri; assembly: GCA_019447015.1. Taxonomy (NCBI): domain Eukaryota; kingdom Metazoa; phylum Chordata; class Amphibia; order Anura; family Pipidae; genus Hymenochirus; species Hymenochirus boettgeri. The sequence goes on from CM033477.1 coordinate 88,495,382, forward strand.
TGTGTTGAGAAATCAACATTTCTTTAAAAATTGTCTCTGATACAGGTGTGTCTGAAACAGGTAAATTATGAAGCGTTTTAGCATTACCTGTAGTTTTTATGGAGGTGTTTTCATTAGTTGTTTTCCTTTTTTGCAGGCATTACCTGTTTTGTTCTGTGATTTCTTTTAATGGCTCCGTTATCCTCTCTCTCTGGTAATTATCATAGTCTTTTAAGTTTTCCTCCATCAAGGCTCTTGGTGTGGGGGGATTGCTTGAATTATTTATGTCTGTTTCTCCTTTCTCCCCCCAGTTTGTATCTGTAAGGCCTTTCCCATTCATTGGTTTCTTCGGTTTGCGTAGTCACTATGGGCGCCGCCATCATGGATTGCACCGTGGGAGCCCGCGCTGCTGGGAAAAAACTGGGTAAGTTTTTTTGTTTTTGCTTTTTGGGCATTTGATTTATTCTTGCCCATACCTGCTTCCTATAGTGAGGTTTTGTAGGTGTTGGAGACCTGCAATAGTGGGTTTAAGTAGCTGTTTCCCTCTAGCTGCAGGGAGAGCTAGTAAAGCATGAGACCGTCTCCCAAGTCCGCTGGCCACACCCCCCAGTAAAATATTTATAAAGGTTTAATGACTAATGTATAGCATTTAACTGATAGATATTCATTATCAAATACAGTATATAACAAGGAAGCAATTAAATAACTTGTGTAATCAACTGTATCTCAGTCAAATTCTAAGTTGAGTTTTATTTTATTTTGAGGTTCTTTTAAGTATAAGGGTAATGTCCAGAGTAATGTTAGCTCTATCCTTAATTGTAATTTTTGATAGGGATATCATCCTCTTTACCTTTATTTGGAATTTAACCTGGAATCAAATAGTTAGTTCATTTTAACTGCGTATAATTTGAAAGTTTATTTCCTTTGTTTGGAATTCTCCATTCTTTCGAAATTTGTTGTCCTGCTAAGTTAGTAACAGTTGTTATTTTTCCATTGAATAATATAGTTATTTTAGCGGGTAGTCCCCATCTATAATGTTATTTTGTTTTTCTTCAAAATGTTTGCTAATGATAGTTCATTTCTTTGGAGTAATAGTAAGGATAAAATATCGAATAAGCGAAAATGTGTAGTCTTTTGTATTGGATAGGTAGGCCTATTATATCCAGCAGGGTGGGGGATGTTGGTGCTGTTGATCAGGAAAGGACATGGAGACCCCTTGAAGTGTGAGTGAACAAAGGCCATCAATCGTTTACAAAGTTCAGGTTATAACAGAAGACTAACACTGGAGGGCAGCAAGCTTAGTATAGCATTAAGGTAAAATTCTGATAATTTTTGCTACAGTTAATGTAATGTTACAATGTCACTTGTTCTCCAGTAATATTTTGGTATAAATAATTAATTCTTCAATATTCTTTAGTACCACTAGTTTGTGACAGCTCAGTTTAAATAATTTATTATTTTGGTGTTCATGGAAATACGGCGAAGAAACATATCTTCTGTGAAAATTGTGCAAGAGTTTTATTTGTTGACAACAGTTGTTTAGAAAATATTTCCCTGACTCGTGCAATTAACTTCTGCATGTCACAACCACTAGATTAGAAAGGTAAGAGTATTTCCACTGAAAATGTGTACTTACCACTTTTCACTTTAATTGAAGAATGGCAATTAAAGGAGCGATGTCTTTTATCCTGTTATTTAATTAATCCAAAAGAAACCAGGAGGGAACCCTTTAAACTTACCAGTGATCATGGTCCTTCGCTGCTTCTGCTGACAAGTGCCGCCTACTTCTACTCTTCTTTGTACTATGCCTGCCTAATCCCTAAGATTTTATAGATTGTATACAAAAAGGGGAGATCGATTGGGTCGATCATATCTAGAATGTTTGATAAAATCACATGGATAAACCTGAACCATGTCTGAAGTATAAATAATGTTTCAAATGTGGGAGAGCTAGATGTTAAATAAATGATATTTCAAATGTGGGAGAGCTAGATGTTAAATAAATGATATTTCAAATGTGGGAGAGCTAGATGTTAAATGTGCAGGGTTTTCCCATTTCTCAAAAAACTTTATGAGTACTAGTGCAGGTATTAGCTATAATATTTAAAGTTACTTTAATTGTTAGTTCAGATAAGTGGTTTATTTACAATACGTGGGTAAAACTATTAGACAAGCCTTTAAAAGAATCGCAAGGCATGTAAATGTTGCATTTAATGTATACTGTAAGTTCACTACTTTTTTTGAATTAGTTGAAGAACAGAATGTCTATGAAGGGCATATGAGCATCTCGCATCTTGCGATCGTGAGAGCCGGAATGAAACAGAAATCACCTGTCACCACCATAACCGGGGACAAACGGGGAGTCCGGGATAGTTCGAGAACTCCGAGTCCGTTCGAACTCAATAATTTCTAGTTCTAGTCCATCTTTACCCCCTTATAATAAACAAATATAAGAGACAACACAATTATGCGCTACTTTGGCACAAATAACTCAGTGTTGGTAATAAAAGACACAAGCAAATAAAATGGTAATATGTTTTTTTACCCCACAAATTAAAAAGAGGAATAAATATCCTCTAAAAGTTTATTTTTTAATTAAAATCTTGATGATAAGACTGTTTTGTTTAACAATTGGTTAATGTTCTTTAGATTTAATAAGAGCGAGAAATATCAGTTCAAATATGCATATAATAGATACACGTTGTTCAGTCACCATCATAAAGCTTGGATGGTGCTTAAAATAATGAGTTACAGTATAATGTGAGAGGCCTGAACACTACACATAAAAGCCTTTTATAACAATAAAGATATTCTTGGAATTCAAGAAACTCATTTAACTAAAGCAGAGGAACATGTATTATATAACAATAAATACCCTCACCTGAACAAGGCATCATTCCACACAAAGAAAGAGGGATTGCACTGGCAATAAAAATAAAGTTGCCTACGAAGGAAGAAGTAGAGATTGACAAAAATGGAAGATACATCATCACAATGGGTCTTTAACAACAAACTACTGTATATACTCGAGTATAAGTCAATCTGAGTATAAGCCGAGGTACCTATTTTTACCTGAAACATGTATAAAAACTGATTGACTCAAGTATAAGCCGAGGGTAGAAATTATCACCACTACTGCCTTCTGATTCTGTATTGTTTTGTGGCTTAAGTTGCCCTTTAAATGGACAGCAGAATTCCCATATATGAATCCCATACAGTAATAGCCAAATCCAGTACCAGTAACCTCCAATTCCTTGGCACTCCAAATGTTTGGAAACTACAACTCCCAGCATGCTTTGTTGCTGGGAGTTGCAGTTTCTAAACATGTGGAGTGGCAAGGTTCTTTTAATTAAACTTACCATCATTTACATTTCTCCTGAACCCCATATTGTAAAGGGCCCTCTGACCCCCATATAGTAAAGGGCCCTCTGGCCCCCATACAGTAAAGGGCACTCTGACCCCAATAGTTAAAAATGTCGCCTGAGAGTTGTAGTTTCAAGCTGTCACTTGCATTGAACTAACTGTTGTTTTTTTGCCCCAAACTGAGGAGACCCATCCGATTTACATCCAGATGAGCAGTGATAGTGCTGAGTGAGTCCAGCAGCCAGACTACAGGAAGCAGGAAGTGTAAAGGCAGATCAGCTCCTGTAACTTTCTATGCAGGTTAACACAGCGCCTACTGGTTACTATCCGAAATTGCAGAATTGGATCTTAATTAGGACTTGACCTGAGTATAAGTCCAGGTTAGGTTTTCAGACTAACTTTAAAGCCTGAAAAATTCGACTTATACTCGAGAATATACAGTACATATTGGTTAACATCTATGCCCAAAACTAACATCAACAAAGATTCTTAAACATAATTATCAACAAAACTAAACAAATCCAATCATACAATATAATCATATTCGGATACCTAAATCTTACTTTAGAACCTACAATAAACTGCTGTGGGGTTAACAAAAATAAAAAAATTAACACTAACGATCTACATAAACAAAACTTAAAAAATATTAATTAAAGAAGATCTATTCGATGTTAGGAGGATACTTAATCCTTCAGAAAAGAACTATACATATTTCTCTAAGACACATAACATGCACTCTAGAATAGACACCTTCCTTACTGATAAATGGCTCCTCCAAGAATTCAGAGACTCAAAAATCATAAACAGAACAATTTCAGATCATAATTTCAGCAATCAGAGAAAAGGGAAGGTTCAATTCTGCAATCCTCTGGAAACTAAATCCATATCTACTAAACTCAATAGAATCACAAAATCACATTAAAAAATCAATCCTAGAATCCTTTGAATTCAATGATAACGACCAAATGAATCCCTTCACAATTAAAATGCACACAAGGCAGTCATCAGAGGAGAAATAATAAAATTAGCAACTAAGCTAAAAAAAATCTAGACTTGAAAAGAAAATAAAGCTCATAGAACAAATAAACAACTTGTAAAAAATCCATAAATCACAATCCAACAATACAAACTAGAGATGGCTGAAACTTCATAGTTTCGTTTTCGGATTTCCGGATTTCGGGAAAATCCCAAAGATTCGAAAATCTGAAACCAGAACAAATTTTTCGATAATTATCGAAAGTAGGGGGCTATTTTCAATTAGCGAAAATAGCCTCAACTGTTCGAAAATTATTGAAAATACGACTATTTTCGAGTCTCCGATCATATTTTCAATAATTTTCGAACATTCAAGGCTATTTTCGACAATTATCAAAAATAGCCCTGTACTTTCGATAATTATCGAAAATAGCCCCGTACGTTCGTAATTATCGAAAATACCTTCCGATGTCCCGAAATCCGAAGGGTTCCGTGTCAGATCCGGGTTCGTGTTGAACCCGGATCCCATCTCTAATACAAACTTTCAAAAATTAAAAGTAAAAGAAAAATTACATTACCTTGAGATGTATATATTTGATAAATACATTAGAAGACTGAATGCTAACTGTTATGCACAAGGACCTAAAGCCACTAAAACCTTAGCCAACAAGTTTAAAAACAAAATCGCTAAATCTAAATTAGCTTAGATTCTAAATAAAGAAAATACCAAAATATACAACCCCAAAATATATATCTAATCAATTCGCAAATTATTACCAATCCCTATACAATCTTAAGATTAACCAAAACACAACTATCCCTACACAAGAAGAAATTAAAAGAAATAAAAAATTTCCTAGATCAAATTAACCTTCCATCTTTAAGCGAAAATCTGCTAAGAAATAAATAAACCTATAACCTTGAGTAAAATAAAAAAACAATTCATTATTTACTAAACAATAAATCACCTGGTATAGACGGATTTACAAACAAATTCTACAAAACATTCATGGATATCCTAGCACCATACTTGCAAAACATATTCAATCAAGCGATAGATTCAAATGGATTCCCACAAGAAATGCTTAAAGCTACAATTGTACCTATACCTTAACCCCAAAAAGAAAACTACCATATCACTAGCTATAGACCCATTTTCCTACTAAATTCAGATATAAAGATATATTCCAAAATTCTAGAAAACAGGATACAGACCCTTTTAAATAACCTAATCTCCCCAGACCAAGTAGGCTTCATTTCACAAAGACATCCAAGTGATAACACTAGATGCTTTATCAATATAATTGAGTGGGCAGAAAAAAAGAACATTACAACCATAATACTAATGCAGCTGTGGATACATTTAATTTCAAAGGATGGTTTAAAAAGGCCATTTTAACAATCCTACAGCAACAGTATACATATCCAATATGCTCTTTGAAACCTTCAACATAAAAAAAAAAATCCTACCCATAGAAGAAATAATTGAAAAGGACCTTGATCTTTGGTCCTCTAGATACCTTTAATGGCTAAACAAATGCTCAATAATTAAAACGCTATTACTCCATAAATTGCTGTACAAATTTAGAACCATCCCCATCCCTGATCACTACTAAATTAACTCCTTTGTATGGAACAATGCAATGCCTTTTTGGATTATCCAAATCCAAAAAGGCAGGAGGTATAAATTTCCAATTATGAAAGTTTACTATTTTGCCGCTATTGTAGACCAAATCAAAGCATGGAACAGGAAAATTCACAAAACAAAATGGGTAAACATAGAAAAAACAATGAATAACCATTATAATCTCAAAAACAATATAGATTCAATAATCCTAAAAAATAAAAACATTTCCTCAAACCACGAACACAATCTGGTACAAAACAACTAAAATACATAATCTAAAAAACATCATATCTAGCTTAAAATCCTGTATCAGAAATCTCCACATTTCACAATGGAACCTCTCCCTTTCCAAACCCTGAAACAAAAATACTAATTAAAAGAAAAAGACTGGTACTGTTATTACCAAATTAATAGTTGGTTACAAACACTTCCATTTTTAAGAGAGTTAACCAATCACAAAATTACAGATTTAAGTCTCTCCAACCCATTTGAATAAAATGAATAAATGGTCAAATGATTTACAGGTTCAAATATCAAGGGAACATTGGATAAGCTCATTCCAACACACATATAAACTATCCAAATGAATCTCCCATTGGGAACTCAACAAAAAAATTTTTTATAGAAGTTATAAAACCCCTAGAATACTTCATGGATAGTTTAAAGGACAACTCCACCCTCATATAAGAACATCTTTTAGAAAGAATGGCCTCTTTAAAATATGTTGATATATCATAGTTTGTCCTATCAATTCATTACTGTATGCCTGCTATACTTCTGGATGCCTCATGGAAACTGAGCAATTTAGAAAATTGTTCTGAGCCTGGGCATGCTCCTGGTTCTTCCAGTTAGTAACTGTCTGTTATTGATTTGACAGTTGACATCACAGCCAATGACTGAATGTTAATCCCCTGTCTGCCTCTTCTGATTATGCCCGGGCTCAGAAAAGGCTCAGTACAGGTTTCTAAATTGCTCAGTTTCCATGAGGCATCCAGAAGCATAGCAGACATACAGTAATAAATTGATAAGACAAAGTATGATAAATCAACATATTTTAAAGAAGCCATTTTTTCTAAAAGATGTTCTTTTGAGGGTGGAGTTGTCCTTTAAAGATGCTAAATGACCTTTTCTTTCTTTCCATTTCCCTTTATACCTTAGCATTAAGCCATGCAGCTGCAGACCTTATTTTTTTATTTGTTGTTCCCTACAGATATAAATTTAGAAGCGTCTTTTTTACTGTTATTCAGTCACAATTATTTAAGACTTTGCCCATTGCTCCCAATATTTCCAGTTTTTCCACCACTATTTGTTTCCTCCCAGACACCGTGGCATAGACTTGCCATAATAAATTATGTACATTTTTGATTAAGAACACTTTATGCCACTTTATCAATTTCAACGTTAAATGTGAAGTACATTGTAAAAAAAATAGAAGGAAGCAAAAAAGTTGAATGCTAATTTGCTTGTGAAGGTTCTCATTCATCCAGGTCATGGTATATCTGTTGTATTCAATTAGATCAACTGGACTTGAAATGTAGTTCTTGAAGACGTTTCGCTAGTCATCCGACTGGCTTTCTCAATTCAGAAAGATGCTTGTACAAGAATCTGTGGCAATTATGTACCCTGGAAAATCCCATTAGCATATCACAGCCAGGTGTTAAGGGTGTGATTAGATAGTGGCTAAGAGGTGTTATAGGAACGCGCCAGAGTAAGGTGTTAAAACAGCATTGTACATGGCAGACAGATGGTGTCGAACCCCCCCACCTCTATTTAGGCTGGTTTCTTATTTTCACATAAATGGCCTCCTTAAAACCTCTCTTGAACCAGTCACGTTCCTTCGCCAGTATGTTAACATTACAATCTTCAAAGGTATGTCCTTTATCCTTAAGATGCAGATACACGGCTGAGTCTGACCGAGGAATGGCTCTTCTGTGTGGGCCATACGTTGATGATGGCTGTTTGGTCTCCCCCACATACCAATCAGAGCATTCTTCACTGCACTGCACTGCATATATGATGTCGCTTTTCTTGTGTTTTGGTATTGGGTCTTTCGATGTACCAATTGCTGCCTCAGTGTGTTGTTCGGTTTAAAGCAGACAGGGATACGATGTTTTTTGAAAATTCTTCTTAATTTCTCGGAGACCCCTGCTACATATGGGATGACCATGTTCTTTCTCCTGTCTTGCTTTTCCCCTTCACTGTTGGTATTCGTGTTCTTTTCTTTCCTTCTACTTCTTTTGACAAAGGCCCAGTCTGGATATCCACAAGTTTTAAGGGCTCCTCTGAGATGTTTCATTTCTTTAGCCTTCGCCTCTGTGCTAGTGGGGATGTTCTCGGCTCTGTGTTGCAGGGTTCTGATGACCCCCAGCTTGTGATCTAAAGGGTGGTGGGAGTCAAACATTAAATACTGATCTGTGTGTGTTGGTTTTCTGTAAACCTCTACTTCCAGTTTACCATTTTCCTTAACTTCTACCAAGCAGTCCAAGAAAGCCAGTTTGTTGTTTTGTACCTCTTCCCTTGTGAATTTAATGTTTTGGTCCACCGCATTAATGTGTTCTGTGAAAGCTTGTACTTCCTTCTGGTGGATTTTAACCCAGGTGTCATCAACATATCTGAACCAGTGGCTGGGTGCTATGCCCTTAAAGGTATTAAGCGCCTGTGTTTCTACCTCCTCCATGTAAAGGTTGGCCACAATAGGTGAAACTGGAGATCCCATAGCACATCCATGTTTTTGCTTATAGAACTTATCCCTGTATTTGAAATAGGTGGTATTCAGGCACAAGTCCAACAAGGAACACACCTGTTCTGGGTTGAGATCAGTTCTGCTGGTAAGAGTGCTGTCTTGGCCCAGCCGTTTTCTCACCATGTCAACAGCCTCCTTGGTGGGTATACAAGTGAAGAGAGATGTCACATCATAGGACACCATAGTTTCTTCTACACCGAGTACTATATCTTCAATCTTGTTGGTGAAATCCTGAGAGTTCTGGATGTGATGCTTAGAACTTCCCACCAAAGGTCCTAAGATGTTAGCTAGATATTTTGCCACCTTGTATGTTACCGAGTTGATGCTGCTGACTATAGGTCTTAGTGGGGCCCCTTCCTTATGTATCTTTGGGAGTCCATATATGCATGGATGTGCCTCACCAGGGTAGAGGTGATGATACATTGCTCGGTCAATGGCTTTATCCTTTTGAAGCTGTTGTAGTAAGTCTATGACTCTTTTCTTGTAACGGCTGGTGGGATCCCTTGTTAAAGCCTCATATGTGTTGTTATCGGCCAGGAGCATGGTCACCTTATCATGGTAGTCTGAGGTGTTGAGTACCACTGTGCATCTTCCTTTATCTGCCGGTAGAATGGTGATACTGGAATCTTTCTTGAGGGATGTTAAGGCTCTTCTTTCCTGTGTAGTCAGGTTAGATGAAGGAGTTTTAGCACTGGCTAAGGCTGCAGATACCTTAAGGCGAAGTTGTTCTGCCTCACTCTGTGATAACTTATTACTGTGGATAGAGGCTTCTGTGGCTGCTATAATGTCCACCACAGGGATGGCTTTAGGGGTGATGGCAAAATTCAAGCCCTTACCAAGGACTTCCATTTCTGGCTGGGTCAGGGTCCTGTTAGACAAGTTTCTCACCCATTCCTCCTTGTTTGATGAAGTGACACTTCCCTCCTTTTGTATCCAAGGTAGTTGTTCTCCTTTGGGGCTGTTCTGGGATGACAGAATAGAGAACTTGTTCTGTTGCCTTTGTTTGCCCTTACAGTGCTGAGAAAGCTGTGCTTGTTTGGTGAACTCCATCACTCTTTCCCAGATGGACACAGGTAGCTATGAGGCCAGGTTCTGTTCTAGTTGACTAATGTTGTGCATTAAAGCATCGACTGTAAAATGTGTCTGTCGTACCCGTTCACTTAGGAGCTGTGTTTGAGCCTTTTGCAGTATCTGTTTGGCTCTGATGCCTTTAACCGTGGAATCCAGACGTATACTGCATGGTACTAGCCTTTGTTGTCTGCATCGGAGGTTAAATCGCAGGTGGTTTCTGTAGTCTGCCAATTTCCTTGCTGTCTTTTCATATTGCCGTACAAGTTTGAGGGTTTTCTCCCCAAAATGATTAGAAATATGCTTGTGAAGGTTCTCATTCATCCAGGTCATGGTATATCTGTTGTATTCAATTAGATCAACTGGACTTGAAATGTAGTTCTTGAAGACGTTTCGCTAGTCATCCGACTGGCTTTCTCAATTCAGAATGACTTGTACAAGAATCTCTAATAATCTCTGTACAAGAATGCTAATTATACCCTTAAAGGTATATTGTTAGGAGTTGGCCTAATATAGGAGGACTCAGAAGTTATTGTGGACAATATACTTAGTAACCCAAAGTAATGTCCAGCTATATCTGCTAAAGTAAATAAAATACTCTGTAGGAAGGAGCATATAATTAGGGAGGAGGGCATCATTCTGCCGTTGTATAGAGCATTTATGAGGATGCTTGAGAATGCAGTGCAGATTTTGCCACCAGTCCATAGACTGTCAATTCGAAGTAGAGATTGTCAGCTAAACTTATATGATGAATTGAGAATTTGTGTTATGAAGATAGTTCGAAATTGGGTTTGGATCCCCTGTAAAAGAGGTGTCTGAGAGGAAATATGACAACCCTTTTCAAATATATCTGTTGTATTCAAGTTATTTAAAGGGCATCTATAGTGGGAAAATTAACTTTTTTTTCTTTCTTTCCATGTGTTCTATAATTCCCCACAACCCCCAGAGTGTCATCACTTTGTTCAGATTCCCTTTCTGTCCTGAGATACATCAGTTAGAAGAATACGTGATTGCATTCCTCTACTCCTACTTGGACTGTCAATCAAATCCCTGTGACGTGATCCCCCCTCCCTGCTCTGTAATAAACATAGAGATAACAGCATTAGCAGGGGGAGAGAGGTAGCTTTCATGGTAGATATAAGGCTGCACTTGACCCCCCTACTTGATAGACTTCCCTGATTGATTATGGGTCACAAAGAGAGAGATCATAAACTGTACTGTTCTCCTTCTTCTTCTGTGTCTCCAGGACAGCTTGCTTTCTATTGGCCACTGTATGTGGGTGTGTTTTTCAGGATGTTGAACTTTTAACTCCTACTGAACATGATAAGCTTGTCGGTTAGCCAAAGTTGAGACATGGAGGAGGTAACAGAGCGGAGGGGGAAGGGGGGGGAGTGCTGCACACAGATCTGGCACCATGGTTAAACAGAGTCACTGACATAGATTGGATTAAGGCAGCACAGAGTACATGAATTTAACTTTGCAAAGGGGCAATGTTTTTTTTTAACTATAGATGCCCTTTAAACTGGAAGTTTAGTTCTTGAAGAGGTTTCACTAGTCATCCGACTGGATTTCTCAATTTAGAATGATTTCTACAAGTAGAAAAAAGGTTTTGGCTTCAAGTTCGGAAAGGGTTTTTCATTGTGAGAAAGGTAAAGCTATGGAACTGTGTTCCAGCGGACGTTGTTATGTCAGGTTCATTGGTCAGTTTAAAAAAAAAGCTGGATGAGTTTCTGCAAACAAGGAATGTTGCAAGTTACTGGTATTGAAACATAAAGTAGAGTTTATCCAAAAAATATACACACATACATCAAAACTGCACAGGGTAAGGCGTCAAAACAGCATTGTACATGGCAGACTGTTTTGGTTATGGGGGATTTTAACTACCCTGACATAGATTGGAGTAAGGGAACTGCCAGCACCTCAAAAGGTATAAAGTTCTTAAATTTCCTATATGAGCATTTTCTTTCACAGATGGTAGAAGTTCCTACTAGACAGAATGTGTTGTTGGATCTGGTGATATCTAATAACCCTGAGCTCATTTTGGAGATGAAGGTAATGGGAAGCTTAGGGAATAGTGATCATGATATAGTGTCATTTAATATAGGTTGCAAAAAACTAAAGTGCACTGGGTTAACAAAAACGTTTAACTGTGCTGTTAAAGGAATCACTCCTGCTCATAGACTGGGGGGAATTGTTTCTAGGTAAAGATACAGAGCAGATGTGGACCACTTTTAAAGGGATATTAAACTATTACATTTCTAAATCTGTACCTTTAGGGAACAAGTATAAAAAAATTAGGTCCACTCCTGCATGGCTTAATGCTCAGGTAAATAGGAAAATGGATGGATAACAGACTTAGCTATAGCAAACAATGCCAGATAGCAACTACTAGAGCTAGCAAGATATTGTCTTGTATAAAGAGGGGAATAGATTCAAAAGAGAAAAATATTATTCTCCCACTTTACAAGGCACTGGTAAGGCCTCATTTGGAATATGCAATGCAGTTTTGGAATCCCATATACAAAAGGGACATCTTGGAAATTGAAGCAGTTCAGAGAAGGGCAACTAAATTAATAAGGGGAATGGAGGGGCTTGAATATGCAGGCAGATTAGACAAGTTAGGGCTGTTTACATTGTAGAAACGACGTTTGCGTGGGGACATATATTTATGGCCCGTACAATGAACACTATGGTGCATTGTTTACTAATAGGTCATATCAGAGGACTCGTGGACATCCTTTAAGGTTGGAAGAAAAGAAGTTCTATCTTCAGGTTAGGAAAGGTTTCTTTACTGTGAGAACGGTGAAATTGTGGAACTGTCTTCCAGCAGAAGTGGTAATGGCAAAAAAAAAAAAAAAGGGTGAATAGGTTGGACTTGATGGACGTATGTTCATATTCAACCTTAATTACTATGTTACTATGTTACACACCACTATTCAGGCTTGGTTTCTTTATTTTTATATAAATTATCAGGGTTATTCAATAAAAGGTCTTACCGTTTAAAATGGTGCTAATTTTGCCCCAACCAATCAGATGATAGCTTTCAAATGTTAAACAACATCTGATTGGTTGGGGCAAAATTAGCACCATTTTAAACAATAAGAACTTTTATTGAATCTCCCTGTATATTTTTAACACCTCTTGAACCAATCCTGTTCCTTTGCCAAGATGTTGACATTAAAATCTTTAAACGTATGTCCTTTTTCCTTGCAGGTACAATGGCTAAGTCCTGACCTGAGGAATTGGCTCTTCTGTGCTGGGCTATACGTTGGTGCATTTGATGTTTGGTCTCAAGAGGGGTGTAAAGGAGGCCATTTATGTCAAACAGATATACCTTCCCAAGCACCTTTACAAATATGTTAGAGGAAACTACAGTCAATTAGCAGAGGATCTTTACTCTCATGGGGTGAACAAAAGTAAAAAGGCCAAAGTTGAGCACAGAAAAGTTATGGAATGCTGTGCCTGGTGTGTGTCACGGGGCAGGGCTCCCCAACATTGTTAAATAAATATTAAGAAGTATGCAGATGATTGGTTTAATCAATAACTTTAAAGCATACGGTAAGCATTTATTAGAAAACTAGATCTAAAAAATTATTTTTAAAAGAGTGTTACATATATGTATTTGCTTATGCTCTGAAAGGTGTAGATTACCTTAACTGGACACTAAACCTACAATTTGAAAGTTGCTAGGTGGATCTATAATTCACAAGGAGGTAGGATAGCTTATTCCTACTTACCTGTAAATAATAGACCTCACCTGATGCAGGGTTATACTTACCTGCTAGTGTTCCGCTTGCTGCTTCTAGCAGTTGATCTGCAGGTTATTAAGCCAATAGGCTTATTCAAAGAGAGGTAAGAATTAGCTATCCTATCTCACTGTGAATTATAGAACCACCTGGAAGCTATTTAATGTCCCATTAAATTTATATTGTTTTAAAAAATGCACATAAGAGTAATGATAGTTGATGTAAAATATAAAAATACTTATAAAATGTTGAACTTTTTAAATGCTGTACTTCTATTACAAAAGTAAGCTTTAAAGGTCATGTCCACCCCCAAAACTATAATTTATCCCACTACTGGCCCCCATGTGTAGTGTAATAAAATCCTTACCTTACATCCCTGCTCCAAATGGCTGACCTGCTATGTCCCTCCAAAGTCCAGAAAACTGGCCACCAGGTACCTGGCAGAGTCCATATAGGACTCTGCCTCCTGTCTCTCCTCTGGGAGAATTTTGCCATGCGCACTGTAGCTCTCCCCCTTCCCTCTCCCTCCCTCTCCCACCCGTTTTGCTCTTCCTCCCCCTAGCTACAAACCACTTTGGTATTCAGTAGGGCTTCCTCCCGCAGCCCCAAACGCTATAATAGTTTTTACAGAAACTCCCCCAAACTCTACTTGCCTTACCTCTCTCCTCTGGCGTTCTCCACTGCCGGCAGCTTCGTCCGTGATTGGCTGCCTCTCAGTTTCACTTGCAGTTTCATGCAAGCAGAGGGCAGTACGCCGGAGGAAAGAGGGAAGGTAAGTTATGATGGGGGGAGTTTCTGCTAAAACTATTATAGCGGTTAGAGCTGGGGGAGGAAGCCTTACTGTATAGCAAAATTAAGAAAAATGGTGGACATGCCCTTTAATTAAAGGCACAAAAATATATATCTTATGGGTGCTTAAAAACTATTGCAATACCTCTGATTACTGTATTTTTCAAAATGTGCTGGTTTGATATGTTATTGAAATCCTGCAATATTTTGCCCTTCTTTATAAGGCTTTGCATATGGGTTAATAATTTGACCCAAGTGACCACCACAAAAAATAATTTGGTTGATCAGGCCATGATTTGCTGAGTTGACTGATCACTATAGATTTTTAGGCCAAAACAGTCAGTGCGTGCAATGAGAACTAACAGCCAACTGTGTGGCATTTAATGTGCCATATACTGTAAATGGTAAGGTGCTACCACTTTAATTCCTGATCTACAGACAACCAATTGGTTTATGGATAGTATTCTGTTAATCAGCAATATTGTGTATGCCTAGCCTAGGATAGCAATGAGATAAATGTAAGAGCATATAGGTGTTAGTTAGTGAAGGTATTATCTTCCACATTTTGCAAGAATTTTCATTTGAATGGTTGTTCTCAGGTTTAAAGGTATATAAGAGCCAATTGGTTACTATTATTATTTTGGATTTGTCTATAATTGGATTGGATTAACCAGGGAATCAATGCATAAATATGTGGGGCATGAAAAACCCTAAAGGGCATGTCTACCCCTTTCACTAAACATTCTAGTTATCTTTCCTACCTCTGCCCAGGACTGTGACATATAACACCACACCAGTGAATGAATGCTGCTGATCAGCCCTCCTTCCCTACATCTTGTAAACTCACACAACTTTAAGAGGATGATAACAACCTTGAAAGAGGACGGCAAATTGCAGTATGAGTATCTGAGTTCAGAAACACCAGAGACGTAAGTAAGGTTTGCAACATTAGGATTTTGGGGGTGGGAAATGTAAATATAAAATTTTATGTAAGGGCCCATTATAATCCTTGTAAAATGTAGATTTCATGTGTCTATCACAAGATCTACAAGACTGCTAATCTGCCACAGTATCCTAGATAGCAGGAGTGTAACTAGAAATCTGTGGGACCCCCAGCAGAATTTTGGATGGGGCCCCCATTCCACCTAATCACAACCCCCTCCTCCCCCTGACATGACTACCGTGGCTATAATTGCCATAACAATCTTCTATCTATCTATCTATCTATCTATCTGTCTGTCTATCTATCTGTCTATCTATCATCTATCATATCTGTCTATCTGTCTCTCTATCTGTTTATCTTCTATTTGCTTGTCTATTTGTCTCTATCTTCTGTCTATCTATCTACATTTATCTATCTGTCTGTCTGTCTGTCTGTCTGCCTGTCTATCAATCTTTGTATCTTCTATCTGTCATTTTCATTCATTTATATTATTTAGTAGAGACACATTTACTGGAATCTGGGGCTTAGGCTGGGTTGGACTGACTCGGATAGTCGTATTGAATGTGCTGGTGGCCAACAAGGGGTTAACCCGCTGGCCGCATGGGGGGAAGCCGCAAACGTTCAGGGAGCTCACCCGAACATGCTTGTTCCGGCGTCCTCCCTCATTGGTGGGTGGCGGTTGGCGGGAGCGCGGCTAAAAGGAGGGGAAGTGCGACCGGCAGCCAGGCACACTGTAAGGAGAGGATTTGAGGCAGACCCTGTGCGTGCCTCTTTCTTGGACTCCTGCGGGCGGAGCAACATGGAGGTGTTGGCCATAGAAGTGTCGCTGATAGGAGCAGCTCCTGAATTTCTCAGAAAGGTAATGGCTGTCTGCCAGTCACAGCTCTCTGACACTGTTACAGCTCTGGAAGACAGCCCTTCAGAAGAAGCAGCCAGCAGCCATTCACTCCCTATTCACACTATACAGAAGAAAAGGAAGCTACAAAAGAAAAAGTTACCAGCCAATAAAAAAGGTAAAACGATTAATGTTAATACTAGAAAGGGTGGTAGCTTGGGCTGGGAGGAGAAGGAGGCTGGCACCTCAGCTGCAACACTGTGGCCCTCCATGTCCCCAGCTAGGGCAACTAAAGAAAAGCCCTCAGTTATTGTTACAGGCGCAGAGACTTACAGTTCTTTAGCAGCCGGGACAAGCACAAGTGGAATTCAGCAGCCAAGTGTTCAACCCCCAGGGACTGCCACTGCACAGAACGCTTAGGACAATCTTGCCCAGTCAATAGGTAATTTCTTTGATTCAATACCTGGTTTAAAAGACTGTTTATGATGGTTCTTCTCTGGGTGTGGCGGTCACGCATGAGGCGGCTCATAAAGATGTCAGTACATGCGAGACAACTCCCTTAGGTTTACACCTGTCCAAGCAAATCAGGGATAAGATCTGTAGGGGTGATTATATAGACATATTATCACTGCTGCCAGCAGCAAAAGATTTTGCAAAGGACGAAAAGCAAGGGGATGGGGAGTTAGAAAGGCGCAGACCTATCGCCAGGAGTTTCACCAACTGGTTGCAGTCATTCTGCATATACTCGAATATCCTAACATCCCATGACCCATCTTTAGGCCCAGGTCTTTTTAAACAGGTCGATAATATTCTAGAGGCCTATCGAACCTACGGTGGATTAGACTGGTTTATATACGAGGATAGATACAGGCAAAAAATGTCAGTGCACAAATCCATATCCTGGGGTACTAAGGATGTAGATTTATGGTTGGGGATGATGGCGCTATGTCCGCAAATGACGGCTGCCACTATCCCAAACAGAAGTGCGACTCCTAGCAATAAATATTATACATGTTGGGCGTACAGCGAAAATTCATGTAAATGGCAAGCGAATTGCCCTTTTAAACATGAAAGCTCATTCTGTAACGGGCAGCATCTGGCATTTCGTTGCCTCAAAAGAAGCACTGACCAAGGGATCAAAGGAAACAAGGGACAGCAACTTAAAAGCGATAACTCCGGTGAAGCTACCCGCTCTAATGCCCTTTTAAAGCGCTATCCAAACAAGGAGAAAGCGTGGATACTGGAGAGCGGGTTGGTCATCTCAATTTTGCCACACGCATCATTCCTATCGCTAGGGCCTTTAATAAAAGACTCATAGCATTAAGTGTAGTAATCAATCCCACGTGGCATATCAGAATCAGCAAGGAGGCAAAGGAAGATCTCCTCATTTGGAAAAGATTCCTACAACATTACAATGGTCACTCCTGCATACAACACGAGTTCATAGACAGTGACACATATCACCTATTTATGGATGCAGCTGCCAGTGTAGGTTGTGCAGCCTACTTCCAAGGCAAATGGCTAGCAGTAGCATGACCTGAGAAACTAGCATCTTCCCCGCAAATTTGGAACCCAGTTTTACTAAAACTGTTGCTTGTGTTAATACTGCTGGAAGTCTGGGGCAACCTATTAAAAAACCATAGAATCATTCTACATAGTGATAATTTAGGGGCCGTCAATGTCATAAATAATTTAGCCACCAAATCTCCCCCAGTAATTACTGTGTTAAGGCAGATAGTGCTTAGAGCTTTACAATTAAAGGCTATGTCCACCCCGAAAATAAACTTTTAATATTCTGCTCCCCCATGTCCCCCAGCCCCAACCGCATATTTTTTTTTTCAGAAAGCCCCCCAAACTCTTACTTACCTCCCCTCGATCCTCCGCCGCACTGCCGGCCCTCTGCTTGCAAGAATGCAAGCAGAGGGGCGGGACCGGCAGTCGCGTCTGTGATTGGCTGAGCGGCAGCCAATCACCGGACGCGGCTGCCGGTCATTCAGTGCGCGGAGGAAAGCGAAGAGGTAAGTAAGAGTTTGGGGAGCTTTTTAAAAAAACATCGGTTGGGGCTGGGGGACATGGGGGAGCAGAATATTAAGGGGTTTTTCGCTAGGGGGAGGGATAGTAGAACGGGAGGGAGAGGGAGGGAGAGGGAGGGGGAGGGAGGGGGGAGAAGGGCTCAGCACCGCATGGCAGGAATCTCCGGGAGGCCAGGTCAGGCAGTGTCCTATATGGACCTGCTAGCCTCCTGGTGGCAGTTTTTTGGAACTTTGGGGGGGACTACGGAGAACCAGATGGAGTTGGGTGTTGAGGTAAGGATTAAACTACACTACATGGTGGGGCCAGTAGTTGGGGGGATTATAGTTTTGGGGGTGGACATGCCCTTTAAACATGTGGATCAAGGAAAAATATATACCTGGCCATCAAAACACTATAGCTAACAAATTACCCCGCTTTCAGTTCAACTATTTCAGGAAGGTAGCCCCAGACGCAGAGGCCATCGGACACTCCTGCCCAGACCATATTTGGGACACCATTTACCCAAACTGCTGAAGCTCACCAGTAATTCTCTGGCTAAAACACGTGGAATTCCTATATATCCAGCTGGATTGCCTGGAATGCATTTAAGAACAAGGACCATCAAAATGTTTCAAACATGGACTTGCTAGCGATTTATTTATCACAGTTATACCAATCTCATCAATCTTAAGCTTTAGCCAAGAAAAAGCTTGCCGGCATCTCCTTTTTCTCGAAATTTCTGGTCCAACCAGACATCACAAAAGTAAGTCTAATCAGGCAATTAATAAAGGTCTGGGGTTGTCAAACCCAAACAAAAGATACTAGAAAACCAGTTACTTTTAGTATTGGGCATAGGCTCCCCAACATTGTTAAATAAATATTAGAAGTATGCAGATGATGGTTTAATATCATAACTTTAAAGCATACGGTAAGCATTTATTAGAAAACTGATCTAAAAAATTATTTTTAAAAGATGTTACATATATGTATTTGCTTATGCTCGAAAGGTGTAGATTACCTAACTGGACACTAAACTACAATTTGAAATTTGCTAGGTGGATCTATAATTCACAAGGAGGTAGGATAGCTTATTCCACTACCTGTAATAATAGACCTCACCGAGTGCAGGGTTATACTTACTGCTAGTGTTCCGCTTGCTGCTTCTAGCAGTTGATCTGGCAGGTTATTAAGCCAATAGCTTATTCAAAGAGAGGTAAGAATTAGCTATCCTATCTCACTGTGAATTATAGAACCACCTGGAACTATTTAATGTCCCATTAAATTTATATTTGTTTAAAAAATGCACATAAGAGTAATGATAGTTGATGTAAATATAAAAATACTTATAAAATGTTGAACTTTTTAAATGCTGTACTTCTATTACAAAGTAGCTTTAAAGGTCATGTCCACCCCCAAACTATAATTTATCCCACTACTGGCCCCCATGTGTAGTGTAATAAATCCTTACCTTACATCCCTGCTCCAAATGGCTGACCTGCTATGTCCCTCCAAAGTCCAGAAAACTGGCCACCAGGTACCTGGCAGAGTCCATATAGGACTCTGCCTCCTGTCTCTCCTCTGGGAAATTTTGCCATGCGCACTGTAGCTCTCCCCCTTCCCTCCCTCCCTCTCCCACCCGTTTTGCTCTTCCTCCCCCTAGCTACAAACCACTTTGGTATTCAGTGGGCTTCCTCCGCAGCCCCAAACGCTATAATAGTTTTTACAGAAACTCCCCCAAACTCTACTTGCCTTACCTCTCTCCTCTCTTGGCGTTCTCCACTGCCGGCAGCTTCGTCCGTGATTGGCTGCCTCTCAGTTCACTTGCAGTTTTCATGCAAGCAGAGGGCAGTACGCCGGAGAAAGAGGGAAGGTAAGTTAGATGGGGGAGTTTCTGCTAAAACTATTATAGCGGTTAGAGCTGGGGGGGAAGCCTTACTGTATATCAAAATTAAGAAAAATGGTGGACATGCCCTTTAATTAGGCACAAAAATATATATCTTATGGGTGCTTAAAAACTATTGCAATACCTCTGATTACTGTATTTTTCAAAATGTGCTGGTTTTGATATGTTTTGAAATCCTGCAATATTTTGCCCTTCTTTATAAGGCTTTGCATATGGTTAATAATTTGACCCAAGTGACCACCACAAAAAATAATTTGGTTGATCAGGCCATGATTTGCTGAGTTGACTGATCACTATAGATTTTTAGGCCAAAACAGTCAGTGCGTGCAATGAGAACTAACAGCCACTGTGTGGCTAATTGCCAATACTGTAAATGGTAAGGTGCTACCACTTTAATTCCTGATCTACAGACAACCAATTGGTTTATGGAAGTATTCTGTTAATCAGCAATATTGTTTATGCCTAGCCTAGGATAGCAATGAATAAATGTAAGAGCATATAGGTGTTAGTTAGTGAAGGTATATCTTCCACATTTTGCAAGAATTTTCATTTGAATGTTGTTTCTCGAATTTAGTATAAGAGCCAATTGGTTACTATTATTATTTTGTATTTGTCTATAATTGGATTGGATTAACCAGGGAATCAGCATAAATATGTGGGGCATGAAAAAACTCTAAAGGGCATGTCTACCCCTTTCACTAAACATTCAGTTATCTTTCCACCTCTGCCCAGGACTGTGACATATAACACCACACCAGTGAATGAAGTGCTGCGATCAGCCCTCCTTCCCTACATCTTGTAACTCACACAACTTAAAGAGGATGATAACAACCTTGAAGAGGACGGCAATTGCAGTATGGAGTATCTGATTTCAGAACACCAGAGACGTAAGTAAGGTTTGCAACATTAGGATTTTGGGGGTGGGAAATGTAATATAAAATTTTATGTAAGGGCCCATTATATCCTTGTAAAATGTAGATTTCATGTGTCTATCACAAGATCTACAAGACTGCTAATCTGCCACAGTATCCTAGATAGCAGAGTGTAACGAGAATCTGTGGGACCCCCAGCAGAATTTTGATGGCCCCCATTCCACCTAATCACAACCCCCTCCTCCCCCTGACATGACTACCGTGGCTATAATTGCCATAAAAATAACCTGTATCTGTATCTTATCTATCTATCTATCCATCTAGCTATTTCTATCTGTCTATCTATATTATCTATCCATCTATCTTATTTATCATCTCTATCTGTCTATCTATCTCTATCTGTCTATCTATATGACTATATCTTGTCTGTCTATCTATCTCTGTCTAATTATCTGTCTATCTATTATCTATCTATTATCTATCTGTCAATCATCTATCTGTCTATTATCTATGTGTCGTCTGTCTGTCTATTCTATCTACCATCTTCTATCTATCTATCTATCTATCTATCTGTCTGCTATCTATCTGTCTATCTATCATCTATCATATCTGTCTATCTGTCTCTCTATCTGTTTATCTTCTATTTGCTTGTCTATTTGTCTCTATCTTCTGTCTATCATCTACATTTATCTATCTGTCTGTCTGTCTGTCTGTCTGCCTGTCTATCACTCTTGTATCTTCTATCTGTCATTTTCATTCATTTATATTATTTAGTAGAGACACATTTACTGGAATCTGGGGCTTAGGCTGGGTTGGACTGACTCGGATAGTCGTATTGAATGTGCTGGTGGCAAAAAGGGGTTAACCCGCTGGCCGCATGGGGGGAAGCCGCAAACGTTCAGGGAGCTCACCCGAACATGCTTGTTCCGGCGTCCTCCCTCATTGGTGGGTGGCGGTTGGCGGGAGCGCGGCTAAAAGGAGGGGAAGTGCGACCGGCACAGGCACACTGTAAGGAGAGATTTGAGGCAGACCCTGTGCGTGCCTCTTTCTTGGACTCCTGCGGGGCGAGCAACATGGAGGTGTTGGCCATGGAAGTGTCCTGATAGGAGCAGCTCCTGAATTTCTCAGAAAGGTAATGGCTGTCTGCCAGTCACAGCTCTCTGACACTGTTACAGCTCTGGAAGACAGCCCTTCAGAAGAAGCAGCCAGCAGCCATTCACTCCCTATTCCACTCTATACAGAAGAAAGGAGCTACAAAGAAAAAGTTACCAGCCAATAAAAAGGTAAAAAACTTAATGTTAATACTAGAAAGGGTGGTAGCTTGGGCTGGGAGGAGAAGGAGGCTGGCACCTCAGCTGCAACACTGTGGCCCTCCATGTCCCCAGCTAGGGCAACTAAAAGAAAGCCCTCATTTATTGTTAAAGGCGCAGAGACTTACAGTTCTTTAGCAGCCGGGACAAGCACAAGTGGAATTCAGCAGCCAAGTGTTCAACCCCGCGGACTGCCACTGCACGAACGCTTAGGACAATCTTGCCCAGTCAATAGGTAATTTCTTTGATTCAATACCTGGTTTAAAAGACTGTTTATGATGGTTCTTCTCTGGGTGTGGCGGTCACGCATGAGGCGGCTCATAAAGATGTCAGTACATGCGAGACAACTCCCTTAGGTTTACACTTGTCCAAGCAAATCAGGGATAAGATCTGTAGGGGTGATTATATAGACATATTATCACGCTTGCCACAGCAAAAGATTTTGCAAAGGACGAAAAGCAAGGGGATGGGGAGTTAGAAAGGCGCAGCCTATCGCCAGGAGTTTTCACCAACTGGTTGCAGTCATTCTGCATATACTCGAATATCTAACATCCCATGACCCATCTTTAGGCCCAGGTCTTTTTAAACAGGTCGATATATTCTAGAGGCCTATCGAACCTACGGTGGATTAGACTGGTTTATATACGAGGATAGATACAGGCAAAAAATGTCAGTGCACAAATCCATATCCTGTGGTACTAAGGATGTAGATTTATGGTTGGGGATGATGGCGCTATGTCCGCAAATGACGGCTGCCACTATCCCAAACGAAGTGCGACTCCTAGCAATAAATATTATACAGTTGGGCGTTACAGCGAAAATTCATGTAAATGGCAAGCGAATTGCCCTTTTAAAACAGGAAAGCTCTTCTGTAACGGGCAGCATCTGCATTTTCGTTGCCTCAAAAGAAGCACTGACCAAGGGATCAAAGGAAACAAGGGACAGCAACTAAAAGCGATAACTCCGGTGAAGCTACCCGCTCTAATGCCCTTTTAAAGCGCTATCCAAACAAGGAGAAAGCGTGGATCTGGAGAGCGGGTTTAGATGGTTTCTGGATACCGTCTATTACTATCTCAACAATTTAGAAGTCCCACAAAATCTTAAATCTATTGCGGGTAAGGAGTCTATGCATCAGAGAAGATAAACAAGGAACTCATTTTGAATAGAATAGAGGGGCCTTTGAATTCCCCCCCTTGGCAGATTTTAGAATCTCTCCATTGGGTCTTGTACCTAAAAAGAACCAAGTTCATATGGATTAATTCACCACCTCTCTTTCAGAGGGGCGCATCAGTTAATTATGGCATTTCGCCTGAGCTGTGTTCAGTGACCTATCGTCTTTCGACAGAGCTATAGAATTAGTGAATGCTGTGGCCAAGGGGCGCTATTAGCAAAAAGCGATATACAATCTGCATTTCGGCCTCCTTCCTATACACCAGCAATGTTATAATCTATTAGTGTTTTCAATTCAATAATTCCTTCTATTATGACAAATGCCTGCCTATGGCTGCAGCCTGTCCTGTTTTTATTTTGAACTCTTTGCCACTTTCATAGAATGGACAGTTAAATTAATTTCATGATTTTATTATACATTATTTAGACAATTTTTTATTTGTGGGCCCAGCTGGTTCAAAAACTTGCCATACTCTACTTAAAACCTTGTCTATTTATCAGACCATTTTGGCGTTCCATCAGCCAAGGAAAAAACAATTCAACCTGGCACTTCCATTCAGTTTTTTGGCATTATAATAGCCACAGAAAAATGGAATTTGTTACCCCCCCGATATGCTTTCTAAACTTAAACTAATTGATGCCACACAAGGGTGAATAAAGTAACTCTCAAGCACTTACATCCTTTTTAGGTCATCTCAATTTTGCCACACGCATCATTCCTATCGCTAGGGCCTTTAATAAAAGACTCATAGCATTAAGTGTAGTAATCAATCCCACGTGGCATATCAGAATCAGCAAGGAGGCAAAGAGATCTCCTCTTGGAAAGATTCCTACAACATACAATGGTCACTCCTGCATACAACACAGTTCATAGACAGTGACACTATCACCTATTTATGGATGCAGCTGCCAGTGTAGGTTGTGCAGCCTACTTCCAAGGCAAATGGCTAGCAGTAGCATGACCTGAGAAACTAGCATCTTCCCCGCAAATTTGGAACCCAGTTTTTACTAAAACTGTTGCTTGTGTAATACTGCTGGAAGTCGTGCAACCTATTAAAAAACCATAGAATCATTCTACATGTGATAATTTAGGGGCCGTCAATGTCATAAATAATTTAGGCCACCAAATCTCCCCCAGTAATTACTGTGTTAAGGCAGATAGTGCTTAGAGCTTTACAATTAAAGGCTATGTCCACCCCGAAAATAAACTTTTAATATTCTCTCCCCCATGTCCCCCAGCCCCAACCGCATATTTTTTTTTCAGAAAGCCCCCCAAACCTTTACTTACCTCCCCTCGATCCTCCGCCGCACTGCCGGCCCTCTGCTTGCAAGAATGCAAGCAGAGGGGCGGGACCGGCAGTCGCGTCTGTGATTGGCTGAGCGGCAGCCAATCCCGGACGCGGCTGCCGGTCATTCCAGTGCGCGGAGGAAAGCGAAGAGGTAAGTAAGAGTTTGGGGAGCTTTTTAAAAAAACATCGGTTGGGGCTGGGGGACATGGGGGAGCAGAATATTAAGGGGTTTTTCGCTAGGGGGAGGGATAGTAGAACGGGAGGGAGAGGGAGGGAGAGGGAGGGGGAGGGAGGGGGGAGAAGGGCTGCAGCCCGCATGGCAGGAATCTCCGGGAGGCCAGGTCAGGCAGTGTCCTATATGGACCTGCTAGCCTCCTGGTGGGCAGTTTTTTGGAACTTTGGGGGGGACTACAGGAGAACCAGATGGAGTTGGGATGTGAGGTAAGGATTAAACTACACTACTGTGGGGCCATAGTTGGGGGATTATAGTTTTGGGGTGGACATGCCCTTTAACATGTGATCAGGAAAAATATATACCTGGCCATCAAAACACTATAGCTAACAAATACCCCGCTTTCAGTTCAACTATTTCAGGAAGGTAGCCCCAGACGCAGAGGCCATCGGACCTCCTGCCCAGACCATATTTGGGACACCATTACCACAAACTGCTGAAGCTCACACATATTCTCTGGCTAAACACGTGGAATTCCTATTATCCAGCTGGATTGCCTGGAATGCATTTAAGAACAAGGACCATCAAAATGTTTCAAACATGGACTTCTAGCTATTTTATTTATCACGTTATACCAATCTCATCAATCTTAAGCTTTAGCCAAGAAAAAGCTTGCCGGCATCTCCTTTTTCTCGAAATTTCTGGTCCAACCAGACATCCAAAAGTATTCTAATCAGGCAATTAATAAAGGTCTGGGGTTGTCAAACCCAAACAAAAGATACTAGAAAACCAGTTACTTTTAGTATTTTGAGGAACATGATTGCACACTACCTGATATATGTTATTCAGATTATGAGACAAAAATGTTACCCTTTGTTTGTTTTTGGCCTTTTCCAGGCGTTCGAATAGGAGATCTAGTTTCAGAATCCAAAACAAGCCAGGTGGCCTGCAGTAAGAGGACATTTCACTATTGAAGGATAAACTGAGAATCTATTACATACAAAACTGATACAGACGGGAGGGGGACACTCCTTTGGCTTGGTGTATTTTCCGATACCAACCTATGCCCAGTCAAGCCTACCAAGGGTATAAAACACTCAAACAATCTAACTCGGTTCATTCTTTAGTCATAATGATGGCTCCCATTATCCAAATTTAGGTCAGAGCGGTCCTGAGTAAAGTTGTATCTGCCCTGGGCCTGTCATGCCAACATTATAATTCCCCTCATTTGAATTGGGGCAGCAACTCAAGCTTCCCTACTAGGCTTAGACTCTCATCATTTGCTCTTTAGGTAGATGGTCCTCAAATAGGTACAAAATATCATCCGTCCAAGCCTGGTTGACAATGTTTAATCTTTTGCAGGTAGCAGGCAGCTCGCCATTTGGATTATCGGCATATATTTTGGGCTAAGAAGAGAGCAGAGAGGAGAATATATGGTGTCTTTAGATTCCCCCAGGCTCTGTTAGGATACGCTGGTTAGGTTAAAAGGAGCAAAGAGGCATGACATAATGCTAATGCTAGCATCCCTATTAACTAAATGGGGTTCGCCAGATGCTTTGTTTATCCATCTAGGTGGTAATGACCTCGGTAAGATTATCCATGGAGTAAATCATTATTATTCGTAGAGCAAATGTCCAATTTATGCACCCTAATCGAAATTATAATATGGTCAGAAATAATACCGCGTTTGTTGGTTAAAGCCGTTGGAAAAGTGCAGGAAAAAGGTTAATTTCTCAATAGCAAAGTTTGCAAAAGATACAATATTTTTGACAACAGGGGGCATATTTATAAAGCTTCGTTAAGTTTTCGCGGCCGTTTTCACTGACTTAACGAATAATCGCGTTATAACGTGTATATGAATGTCCGAAAACGGCCGCGAAAAGTTAACGAAGTGTTAACCCTTCGCGGCAATACTTACCTGTTACCGCCGCTTCTATTTAAAAGCGGCGGTATTTGTTTCGCAGTGCTAGTAGCGCTGTTTTACTAGCCGATACTAGCCTCCCCCGGCGGGGATGGGCAGGCAACCCGCGGCGGGTGTTCGCACCCGCCCCGGGGGGCACGCCCACCCCGCCCACAACCCCCGCAGCGGCGGAGACCACCCGCCGCGCACCCCCTCCCCAGCAACCCCTCCAAGCCCCCCGCCCTGGCCGCTCCCGGGGAGGGGGAGGGGGGAGCCACTGGGAGGGGTGGAGGCCCCCTCCAGCGGGGGCCCTGAAGGCCTATTGGGGCTATGGGTCCCGCAGCTCGAACCGGGACCCCCTCCCTGGCCCTTGTAAGGGCCTTTGCGGCACTTATAATGCCCTTGCGGCTCTAACAAGAGCCCTTTGGGGCTTAGGGGTCCCGCAGCTCGAACCAGGACCCTCCCCGGCCCTTGTAAGGGCCCTTGCGGCACTGACAAGTGCCTTTGGCGGGGGTCCCGCAGCTCGAACCGGGACCCCCAGTGTGCGGCTCTTAAGAGAGCCCTTGGGCGACGTCTTCGGGCTGGCGACACCAACCCCACTCAGGTTGCCGATGCCAGGCAGACTCACGCGGCCGGCAGTGAGCCCGCTGGCACTGCCGGCCTCAGCGGAGCCGATGTTGCCAACCGCTTCTTTCTTCAGCCATCTACTGCGATGGCATCTAGTTCCTCAGCGGAGTGCACCTCTTTATATAGGTTTGCAGAAACCCCATTATTTCTGATTGGTCAATTTTTTAATGCTTGGTTTGCATGCGTTACATTAACCAGTCAGATTTCAGAACTTTCCAGTAATCTGCTGCGGCCCCTTCCCGGCAGCCCCTCCTAGCCTCCTGTTCCGAGATTGCCACGAGCGGGGAAGGGGTTGGGAGAGGCTGCTGAAGCGGCGGCGGTGGTCTCCGCCGCCGCGGGGTGTTGTGGGCGGGTGGGCGTATGCCCCGCCCCCTTAGCAGAGGCGTCGGAAGGGATTTAAGTCCCTTTGCGGCGATACTGTACAGTATCGCCGCAAGGACTTAAAATTACCGCAACACATCGCGGCCGCGATACTTACTTAGAAGACAGCAGTTAACTTGGTGGGCAGGGCTGCTCTTCTTCCTTGTGGGCGCGGCTCTTCACTTCTGACCTCCGGTCCAGTCCTCCAACTCCCAGAGTCCCAGAGAAGTTCTGGTGCAGGAAATATGGGTAATGATGACCTAACCTTACAAACAGCACGGACACCACCCACCACCCCTCCCCCCCAGCAGCAGCGCAAATGAAAAAAAAATTAAAACGGTTACAAAAAAAGGAAATGCGATAAAAATATCAGCTTTATAAGAACCGGCCTCGGGCCCACCCGCGGTCACGGGGGTGGCGGGGGTAGTACATATAGTAATTAAGGTTGAATAAAGACATACATCCATCAAGTCCAACCTATTCACCCTCTTTTTTTTTTAACCCTACCTAACAGTAGCAAAAACCCCCAGCTAAAAGGGGGGGGGGGGGAAATCCCTTCCTGACTTCAAACGGCAATCGGAAATATCCCTGGATCAACCAATCTATATGCATTAATACCAGTAATTCTCAATATTTTTTAGTTTTAGAGACTTATCCAGTCCTTTTTTAAAGCTATTCAATGAACTTGCCATTACCACATCTGCTGGAAGGACGTTCCACAGTTTTAACCGTTCCTCAATGTCTACTGTTAGGTAGGGTTAAAAAAAAAAAGAGGGTGAATAGGTTGGACTTGATGGATGTATGTCTTTATTCAACCTTAATTACTATATGTACTACCCCCGCCACCCCCGTGACCGCGGGTGGGCCCGAGGCCGGTTCTTATAAAGCTGATATTTTTATCGCATTTCCTTTTTTTGTAACCGTTTTAATTTTTTTTTCATTTGCGCTGCTGCTGGGGGGGACATTGAGGAACGGTTAAAACTGTGGAACGTCCTTCCAGCAGATGTGGTAATGGCAAGTTCATTGAATAGCTTTAAAAAAGGACTGGATAAGTCTCTAAAACTAAAAAATATTGAGAATTATGGTATTAATGCATATAGATTGGTTGATCCAGGGATATTCCGATTGCCGTTTGAAGTCAGGAAGGATTTCCCCCCCCCCCCCTTTTAGCTGGGGTTTTTGCTACTGTTAGGTAGGGTTAAAAAAAAAAGAGGGTGAATAGGTTGGACTGATGGATGTATGTCTTTATTCAACCTTAATTACTATATGTACTACCCCCGCCACCCCCGTGACCGCGGGTGGGCCCGAGGCCGGTTCTTATAAAGCTGATATTTTTATCGCATTTCCTTTTTTGTAACCGTTTTAATTTTTTTTTCATTTGCGCTGCTGCTGGGGGGGAGGGGTGGTGGGTGGTGTCCGTGCTGTTTGTAAGGTTAGGTCATCATTACCCATATTTCCTGCACCAGAACTTCTCTGGGACTCTGGAGTTGGAGGACTGGACCGGAGGTCAGAAGTGAAGAGCCGCGCCCACAAGGAAGAAGAGCGCCCTGCCCACCAAGTTAACTGCTGTCTTCTAAGTAAGTATCGCGGCCGCGATGTGTTGCGGTAATTTTAAGTCCTTGCGGCGATACTGTACAGTATCGCCGCAAAGGGACTTAAATCCCTTCCGACGCCTCTGCTAAGGGGGCGGGGCATACGCCCACCCGCCCACAAACACCCCGCGGCGGCGGAGACCACCCGCCGCGCTTCAGCAGCCTCTCCCAACCCCTTCCCCGCTCGTGGCAATCTCGGAACAGGAGGTAGGAGGGGCTGCGGGAAGGGGCCGCAGCAGATTACTGGAAAGTTCTGAAATCTGACTGGTTAATGTAAACGCATGCAAACCAAGCATTAAAAAATTGACCAATCAGAAATAATGGGGTTCTGCAAACCTATATAAAGAGGTGCACTCCGCTGAGGAACTAGATGCCATCGCGAGTAGATGGCTGAAGAAAGAAGCGGTTGGCAACATCGGCTCCGCTGAGGCCGGCAGTGCCAGCGGGCTCACTGCCGGCCGCGTGAGTCTGCCTGGCATCGGCACCTGAGTGGGGTTGGTGTCGCCAGCCCGAAGACGTCGCCCAAGGGCTCTCTTAAGAGCCGCACACTGGGGGTCCCGGTTCGAGCTGCGGGACCCCCGCCAAAGGCACTTGTCAGTGCCGCAAGGGCCCTTACAAGGGCCGGGGAGGGTCCTGGTTCGAGCTGCGGGACCCCTAAGCCCCAAAGGGCTCTTGTTAGAGCCGCAAGGGCATTATAAGTGCCGCAAAGGCCTTACAAGGGCCAGGGAGGGGGGTCCCGGTTCGAGCTGCGGGACCCAAGCCCCAATAGGCCTTCAGGGCCCCGCTGGAGGGGGCCTCCACCCCTCCCAGTGGCTCCCCCCTCCCCCTCCCCGGGAGCGGCCAGGGCGGGGGGCTTGGAGGGGTTGCTGGGGAGGGGGTGCGCGGCGGGGTGGTCTCCGCCGCTGCGGGGGTTGTGGGCGGGGTGGGCGTGCCTCCCCGGGGCGGGTGCGAACACCCGCCGCGGGTTGCCTGCCCATCCCCGCCGGGGGAGGCTAGTATCGGCTAGTAAAACAGCGCTACTAGCACTGCGAAACAAATACCGCCGCTTTAAATAGAAGCGGCGGTAACAGGTAAGTATTGCCGCGAAGGGTTAACACTTCGTTAACTTTTCGCGGCCGTTTTCGGACATTCATAAATACACGTTATAACGCGATTATTCGTTAAGTCAGTGAAAACGGCCCGCGAAAACTTAACGAAGCTTTATAAATATGCCCCCTGGTGTCAAAAATATTGTATCTTTTGCAAACTTTGCTATTGAGAAATTAACCTTTTTCCTGCACTTTTCCAACGGCTTTAACCAACAAACGCGGTATTATTTCTGACCATATTATAATTTCGATTAGGGTGCATAAATTGGACATTTGCTCTACGAATAATAATGATTTACTCCATGGATAATCTTACCGAGGTCATTACCACCTAGATGGATAAACAAAGCATCTGGCGAACCCCATTTAGTTAATAGGGATGCTAGCATTAGCATTATGTCATGCCTCTTTGCTCCTTTCTAACCTAACCAGCGTATCCTAACAGAGCCTGGGGGAATTCTAAAGACACCATATATTCTCCTCTCGCTCTCTTCTTAGCCCAAAATATATGCCGATAATCCAAATGGCGAGCGCCTGCTACCTGCAAAAGATTAAACATTGTCAACCAGGCTTGGACGGATGATATTTTGTACCTATTTGAGGACCATCTACCTAAAGAGCAAATGATGAGAGTCTAAGCCTAGTAGGGAAGCTTGAGTTGCTGCCCCAATTCAAATGAGGGGAATATAATGTTGGCATGACAGGCCCAGGGCAGATACAACTTTACTCAGGACCGCTCTGACCTAAATTTGGATAATGGGGAGCCATCATTATGACTAAAGAATGAACCGAGTTAGATTGTTTGAGTGTTTTATACCCTTGGTAGGCTTGACTGGGCATAGGTTGGTATCGGAAAATACACCAAGCCAAAGGAGTGTCCCCCTCCCGTCTGTATCAGTTTTGTATGTAATAAGATTCTCAGTTTATCCTTCAATAGTGAAATGTCCTCTTACTGCAGGCCACCTGGCTTGTTTTGGATTCTGAAACTAGATCTCCTATTGGAACGCCTGGAAAAGGCCAAAACAAACAAAGGGTAACATTTTTGTCTCATAATCTGAATAACATATATCAGGTAGTGTGCAATCATGTTCCTCAAAATACTAAAAGTAACTGGTTTTCTAGTATCTTTTGTTTGGGTTTGACAACCCCAGACCTTTATTAATTGCCTGATTAGAATACTTTTGATGTCTGGTTGGACCAGAAATTTCGAGAAAAAGGAGATGCCGGCAAGCTTTTTCTTGGCTAAAGCTTAAGATTGATGAGATTGGTATAACGTGATAAATAAAATAGCTAGAAGTCCATGTTTGAAACATTTTGATGGTCCTTGTTCTTAAATGCATTCCAGGCAATCCAGCTGGATATATAGGAATTCCACGTGTTTAGCCAGAGAATACTGGTGAGCTTCAGCAGTTTGGTGGTAAATGGTGTCCCAAATATGGTCTGGGCAGGAGGGTCCGATGGCCTCTGCGTCTGGGGCTACCTTCCTGAAATAGTTGAACTGAAAGCGGGGTATTTGTTAGCTATAGTGTTTTGTGGCCAGGTATATATTTTTCCTGATCACATGTTAAAGGGCATGTCCACCCCAAAACTATAATCCCCCCAACTAATGGCCCCACAGTAGTGTAGTTTAATCCTTACCTCACATCCCAACTCCATCTGGTTCTCCTGTAGTCCCCCCCAAAGTTCCAAAAAACTGCCACCAGGAGGCTAGCAGGTCCATATAGGACACTGCCTGACCTGGCCTCCCGGAGATTCCTGCCATGCGGGCTGAGCCCTTCTCCCCCCTCCCTCCCCCTCCCTCTCCCTCCCTCTCCCTCCCGTTCTACTATCCCTCCCCCTAGCGAAAAAACCCCTTAATATTCTGCTCCCCCATGTCCCCCAGCCCCAACCGATGTTTTTTTAAAAAGCTCCCCAAACTCTTACTTACCTCTTCGCTTTCCTCCGCGCACTGAATGACCGGCAGCCGCGTCCGTGATTGGCTGCCGCTCAGCCAATCACAGACGCGACTGCCGGTCCCGCCCCTCTGCTTGCATTCTTGCAAGCAGAGGGCCGGCAGTGCGGCGGAGGATCGAGGGGAGGTAAGTAAAGTTTGGGGGGCTTTCTGAAAAAAAAATATGCGGTTGGGGCTGGGGGACATGGGGGAGAGAATATTAAAAGTTTATTTTCGGGGTGGACATAGCCTTTAATTGTAAAGCTCTAAGCACTATCTGCCTTAACACAGTAATTACTGGGGGAGATTTGGTGGCTAAATTATTTATGACATTGACGGCCCCTAAATTATCACTATGTAGAATGATTCTATGGTTTTTTAATAGGTTGCCCAGACTTCCAGCAGTATTACACAAGCAACAGTTTTAGTAAAAACTGGGTTCCAAATTTGCGGGGAAGATGCTAGTTTCTCAGGTCATGCTACTGCTAGCCATTTGCCTTGGAAGTAGGCTGCACAACCTACACTGGCAGCTGCATCCATAAATAGGTGATAGTGTCACTGTCTATGAACTCGTGTTGTATGCAGGAGTGACCATTTATGTTGTAGGAATCTTTCCAAAAGGAGATTCTTTGCCTCCTTGCTGATTCTGATATGCCACGTGGGATTGATTACTACACTTAATGCTATGAGTCTTTTATTAAAGGCCCTAGCGATAGGAATGATGCGTGTGGCAAAATTGAGATGACCTAAAAAGGATGTAAGTGCTTGAGCTGTACTTTATTCACCCTTTGTGTGGCATCAATTAGTTTAAGTTTAGAAAGCATATCGGGGGGGTAACCTAAATTCCATTTTTTCTGTGTCTATTATAATGCCTAAAAACTGAATGGAAGTGCCAGGTTGAATTGTTTTTTCCTTGGCTGATGGAACGCCAAAATGGTCTGATAAATAGACAAAGGTTTTAAGTAGAGTATGGCAAGTTTTTGAACCAGCTGGGCCCACAAATAAAAAATTGTCTAAATAATGTATAATAAAATCAATGAAATTAATTTAACTGTCCATTCTATGAAAGTGGCAAAGAGTTCAAAATAAAAACAGGACAGGCTGCAGCCATAGGCAGGCATTTGTCATAATAGAAGGAATTATTGAATTGAAACACTAATAGATTATAACATTGCTGGTGTATAGGAAGGAGCCGAAATGCAGATTGTATATCGCTTTTTGCTAATAGCGCCCCTTGGCCACAGCATTCACTAATTCTATAGCTCTGTCGAAAGACGATAGGTCACTGAACACAGCTCAGGCGAAATGCCATAATTAACTGATGCGCCCCTCTGAAAGAGAGGTGGTGAATTAATCATATGAACTTGGTTCTTTTTAGGTACAAGACCCAATGGAGAGATTCTAAAATCTGCCAAGGGGGGGAATTCAAAGGCCCCTCTATTCTATTCAAAATGAGTTCCTTGTTTATCTTCTCTGATGCATAGACTCCTTACCCGCAATAGATTTAAGATTTTGTGGGACTTCTAAATTGTTGAGATAGTAATAGACGGTATCCAGAAACCATCTAAACCCGCTCTCCAGTATCCACGCTTTCTCCTTGTTTGGATAGCGCTTTAAAAGGGCATTAGAGCGGGTAGCTTCACCGGAGTTATCGCTTTTAGTTGCTGTCCCTTGTTTCCTTTGATCCCTTGGTCAGTGCTTCTTTGAGGCAACGAAAAGCAGATGCTGCCCGTTACAGAAGAGCTTTCCTGTTTTAAAGGGCAATTCGCTTGCCATTTACATGAATTTTCGCTGTAACGCCCAACTGTATAATATTTATTGCTAGGAGTCGCACTTCGTTTGGGATAGTGGCAGCCGTCATTTGCGGACATAGCGCCATCATCCCCAACCATAAATCTACATCCTTAGTACCCCAGGATATGGATTTGTGCACTGACATTTTTTGCCTGTATCTATCCTCGTATATAAACCAGTCTAATCCACCGTAGGTTCGATAGGCCTCTAGAATATATCGACCTGTTTAAAAAGACCTGGGCCTAAAGATGGGTCATGGGATGTTAGGATATTCGAGTATATGCAGAATGACTGCAACCAGTTGGTGAAAACTCCTGGCGATAGGTCTGCGCCTTTCTAACTCCCCATCCCCTTGCTTTTCGTCCTTTGCAAAATCTTTTGCTGTGGCAAGCGTGATAATATGTCTATATAATCACCCCTACAGATCTTATCCCTGATTTGCTTGGACAAGTGTAAACCTAAGGGAGTTGTCTCGCATGTACTGACATCTTTATGAGCCGCCTCATGCGTGACCGCCACACCCAGAGAAGAACCATCATAAACAGTCTTTTAAACCAGGTATTGAATCAAAGAAATTACCTATTGACTGGGCAAGATTGTCCTAAGCGTTCGTGCAGTGGCAGTCCGGGGGTTGAACACTTGGCTGCTGAATTCCACTTGTGCTTGTCCCGGCTGCTAAAGAACTGTAAGTCTCTGCGCCTTTAACAATAAATGAGGGCTTTCTTTTAGTTGCCCTAGCTGGGGACATGGAGGGCCACAGTGTTGCAGCTGAGGTGCCAGCCTCCTTCTCCTCCCAGCCCAAGCTACCACCCTTTCTAGTATTAACATTAATCGTTTTACCTTTTTATTGGCTGGTAACTTTTTCTTTGTAGCTTCCTTTCTTCTGTATAGTGTGAATAGGGAGTGAATGGCTGCTGGCTGCTTCTTCTGAAGGGCTGTCTTCCAGAGCTGTAACAGTGTCAGAGAGCTGTGACTGGCAGACAGCCATTACCTTTCTGAGAAATTCAGGAGCTGCTCCTATCAGGACACTTCCATGGCCAACACCTCCATGTTGCTTCGCCCCGCAGGAGTCCAAGAAAGAGGCACGCACAGGGTCTGCCTCAAATCTCTCCTTACAGTGTGCCTGTGCCGGTCGCACTTCCCCTCCTTTTAGCCGCGCTCCCGCCAACCGCCACCCACCAATGAGGGAGGACGCCGGAACAAGCATGTTCGGGTGAGCTCCTGAACGTTTGCGGCTTCCCCCCATGCGGCCAGCGGGTTAACCCCTTTTTGCCACCAGCACATTCAATACGACTATCCGAGTCAGTCCAACCCAGCCTAAGCCCCAGATTCCAGTAAATGTGTCTCTACTAAATAATATAAATGAATTGAAAATGACAGATAGAAGATACAAGATGATAGACAGGCAGACAGACAGACAGACAGACAGATAGATAAATGTAGATAGATAGACAGAAGATAGAGACAAATAGACAAGCAAATAGAAGATAAACAGATAGAGAGACAGATAGACAGATATGATAGATGATAGATAGACAGATAGATAGCAGACAGATAGATAGATAGATAGATAGATAGAAGATGGTAGATAGAATAGACAGACAGACGACACATAGATATAATAGACAGATAGATGATTGACAGATAGATAATAGATAGATAATAGATAGACAGATAATTAGACAGAGATAGATAGACAGACATAGATATAGTCATATAGATAGACAGATAGAGATAGATAGACAGATAGAGATAGATAAATAAGATAGATGGATAGATATATATAGATAGACAGATAGAAATAGCTAGATGGATAGATAGATAGATAGATACAGATACAGGTTATTTTTATGGCAATTATAGCCACGGTAGTCATGTCAGGGGGGAGGAGGGGGTTGTGATTAGGTGGAATGGGGGCCCATCCAAAATTCTGCTGGGGGTCCCACAGATTCTAGTTACACTCTGCTATCTAGGAACTGTGGCAGATTAGCAGTCTTGTAGATCTTGTGATAGACACATGAAATCTACATTTTACAAGGATTAAATGGGCCCTTACATAAAATTTTATATTACATTTCCCACCCCCAAAATCCTAATGTTGCAAACCTTACTTACGTCTCTGGTGTTCTGAACTCAGATACTCATACTGCAATTGCCGTCCTCTTCAAGGTTGTTATCATCCTCTTTAAGTTGTGTGAGTTTACAAGATGTAGGGAAGGAGGGCTGATCAGCAGCATTCATTCACTGGTGTGGTGTTATATGTCACAGTCCTGGGCAGAGGTGGAAAGATAACTAGAATGTTTAGTGAAAGGGGTAGACATGCCCTTTAGAGTTTTTCATGCCCCACATATTTATGCTGATTCCCTGGTTAATCCAATCCAATTATAGACAAATACAAAATAATAATAGTAACCAATTGGCTCTTATACTAAACCTGAGAAACAACATTCAAATGAAAATTCTTGCAAAATGTGGAAGATATACCTTCACTAACTAACACCTATATGCTCTTACATTTATTCATTGCTATCCTAGGCTAGGCATAACACAATATTGCTGATTAACAGAATACTTCCATAAACCAATTGGTTGTCTGTAGATCAGGAATTAAAGTGGTAGCACCTTACCATTTACAGTATTGGCCAATTAGCCACACAGTTGGCTGTTAGTTCTCATTGCACGCACTGACTGTTTTGGCCTAAAATCTATAGTGATCAGTCAACTCAGCAAATCATGGCCTGATCAACCAAATTATTTTTTGTGGTGGTCACTTGGGTCAAATTATTAACCATATGCAAAGCCTTATAAAGAAGGGCAAAATATTGCAGGATTTCAATAACATATCAAAACAGCACATTTTGAAAAATACAGTAATCAGAGGTATTGCAATAGTTTTTAAGCACCCATAAGATATATATTTTTGTGCCTTAATTAAAGGGCATGTCCACCATTTTTCTTAATTTTGATAACAGTAAGGCTTCCCCCCCAGCTCTAACCGCTATATAGTTTTAGCAGAAACTCCCCCCATCATAACTTACCTTCCCTCTTTCCTCCGGCGTACTGCCCTCTGCTTGCATGAAAACTGCAAGTGAAACTGAGAGGCAGCCAATCACGGACGAAGCTGCCGGCAGTGGAGAACGCCAGGAGAGGAGAGAGGTAAGGCAAGTAGAGTTTGGGGGAGTTTCTGTAAAAACTATTATAGCGTTTGGGGCTGCGGAGGAAGCCCACTGAATACCAAAGTGGTTTGTAGCTAGGGGGAGGAAGAGCAAAACGGGTGGGAGAGGGAGGGAGGGAAGGGGGAGAGCTACAGTGCGCATGGCAAAATTTCCCAGAGGAGAGACAGGAGGCAGAGTCCTATATGGACTCTGCCAGGTACCTGGTGGCCAGTTTTCTGGACTTTGGAGGGACATAGCAGGTCAGCCATTTGGAGCAGGGATGTAAGGTAAGGATTTATTACACTACACATGGGGGCCAGTAGTGGGATAAATTATAGTTTGGGGGTGGACATGACCTTAAAGCTACTTTTGTAATAGAAGTACAGCATTTAAAAAGTTCAACATTTTATAAGTATTTTTATATTTACATCAACTATCATTACTCTTATGTGCATTTTTAAACAAATATAAATTTAATGGGACATTAAATAGTTCCAGGTGGTTCTATAATTCACAGTGAGATAGGATAGCTAATTTACCTCTCTTTGAATAAGCTATTGGCTTAATAACCTGCCAGATCAACTGCTAGAAGCAGCAAGCGGAACACTAGCAGGTAAGTATAACCCTGCACACGGTGAGGTCTATTATTACAGGTAGTGGAATAAGCTATCCTACCTCCTTGTGAATTATAGATCCACCTAGCAAATTTCAAATTGTAGTTTAGGGTCCAGTTAGGTAATCTACACCTTTCACGAGCATAAGCAAATACATATATGTAACATCTTTTAAAAATAATTTTTTAGATCTAGTTTTCTAATAAATGCTTACCGTATGCTTTAAAGTTATGATATTAAACCACTCATCTGCATACTTCTAATATTTATTTAACAATGTTGGGGAGCCTATGCCCTTCCCCGCAAATTTGGAACCCAGTTTTACTAAAACTGTGCTTGTGTTAATACTGCTGGAAGTCTGGGGCAACCTATTAAAAAACCATAAGAATCATTCTACATAGTGATAATTTAGGGGCCGTCAATGTATAAATAATTTAGCCACCAAATCTCCCCCAGTAATTACTGTGTAAGGCAGATAGTGCTTAGAGCTTTACAATTAAAGGCTATGTCCACCCCGAAAATAAACTTTTATATTCTGCTCCCCATGTCCCCCAGCCCCAACCGCATATTTTTTTTTTCAGAAAGCCCCCCAAACTCTTACTTACCTCCCCTCGATCCTCCGCCGCACTGCCGCCCTCTGCTTGCAAGAATGCAAGCAGAGGGGCGGGACCGGCAGTCGCGTCTGTGATTGGCTGAGCGGCAGCCAATCACGGACGCGGCTGCGGCTCATTCAGGCAGCGGAGGAAAGCGAAGAGGTAAGTAAGAGTTTGGGGAGCTTTTTTAAAAAAAAAACATGCGGTTGGGGCTGGGGGACATGGGGAGCAGAATATTAAGGGGGTTTTTCGCTAGGGGAGGGATAGTAGAACGGGAGGGAGAGGAGGAGAGGAGGGGGAGGGGGGGGGAGAAGGGCTGCAGCACGCATGGCAGGAATCTCCGGGAGGCCAGGTAGCAGGCAGTGTCCATATGGACCTGCTAGCCTCCTGGTGGGCAGTTTTTGGAACTTTGGGGGGGACTACAGGAGAACCAGATGGAGTTGGGATGTGAGGTAAGGATTAAACTACAACACTGGTGGGGCCAGTAGTGGGGGGATATAGTTTTGGGGTGGACATGCCCTTAAACATGTGGATCAAGGAAAAAATAATACCTGGCCATCAAAACACTATAGCTAACAAATTACCCCGCTTTCAGTAACATTTCAGGAAGGTAGCCCCAGACGCAGAGGCCATCGGACACTCCTGCCCAGACCATATTTGGGACACCATTACCCAAACTGCTGAAGCTCACAGTATTCTCTGCTAAAACACGTGGAATTCCATATATCAGCTGGATTGCCTGGAATGCATTTAAGAACAAGGACCATCAAAATGTTTCAAACATGGACTTGCTAGCGATTTATTTATCACAGTTATACCAATCTCTCATCTTAAGCTTTAGCCAAGAAAAAGCGCCGGCATCTCCTTTTTCTCGAAATTTCTGGTCCAACCAGAATCACAAATAAGTTAATCAGGCAATTAATAAAGGTCTGGGGTTGTCAAACCCAAACAAAAGATACTAGAAAACCAGTTACTTTTAGTATTTTGAGGAACATGATGCAGCACTACCTGATATATGTTATTCAGATTATGAGACAAAAATGTTTACCCTTTTGTTTGTTTTGGCCTTTTTCCAGGCGTTCCGAATAGGAGATCTAGTTTCAGAATCCAAAAACAAGCCAGGTGGCCTGCAGTAAGAGGACATTTCACTATTGAAGGATAAACTGAGAATCTTATTACATACAAAACTGATACAGACGGGAGGGGGACACTCCTTTGGCTTGGTGTATTTTCCGATACCAACCTATGCCCAGTCAAAGCCTACCAAGGGTATAAAACACTCAAACAATCTAACTCCGGTTCATTCTTTAGTCATAATGATGGCTCCCCATTATCCAAATTTCAGGTCAGAGCGGTCCTGAGTAAAGTTGTATCTGCCCTGGGCCTGTCATGCCAACATTATAAATTCCCCTCATTTAGAATTGGGGCAGCAACTCAAGCTTCCCTACTAGGCTTAGACTCTCAGTTCATTTGCTCTTTAGGTAGATGGTCCTCAAATAGGTACAAAATATACATCCGTCCAAGCCTGGTTGACAATGTTTAATCTTTTGCAGGTAGCAGGCAGCTCGCCATTTGGATTATCGGCATATATTTTGGGCTAAGAAGAGAGCAGAGAGGAGAATATATGGTGTCAATTTAGGATTCCCCCAGGCATCTGTTAGGATACGCTGGTTAGGTTTAAGAGGAGCAAAGAGGCATGACATAATGCTAATGCTAGCATCCCTATTAACTAAATGGGGTTCGCCAGATGCTTTGTTTATCCATCTAGGTGGTAATGAACTCGGTAAGATTAAATCCATGGAGTAAATCATTATTATTCGTAGAGCAAATGTCCAATTTATGCACCCTAATCGAAATTATAATATGGTCAGAAATAATACCGCGTTTGTTGGTTAAAGCCGTTGGAAAAGTGCAGGAAAAAGGTTAATTTCTCAATAGCAAAGTTTGCAAAAGATACAAATATTTTTGACACCAGGGGGCATATTTATATAAAGCTTCGTTAAGTTTCGCGGCCGTTTTCACTGACATTAACGCATAAATCGCGTTTAACGTGATTTATGAATGTCCGAAAACGGCCGCGAAAAGTTAACGAAGTGTTAACCCTTCGCGGCAATACTTACCTGTTACCGCCGCTTCTATTTATAAAGCGGCGGTATGTGTTTCGCAGTGCTAGTATCGGCTGTTTTACTAGCCGATACTAGCCTCCCCCGGCGGGGATGGGCAGGCAACCCGCGGCGGGTGGTCGCACCCGCCCCGGGAGGCACGCCCACCCCGCCCACAACCCCCCGCAGCGGCGGAGACCACCCGCCGCGCACCCCCTCCCCAGCAACCCCTCCAAGCCCCCCGCCCTGGCCCTCCCGGGGAGGGGGAGGGAGGGAGCCACTGGGAGGGGTGGAGGCACCCTCCAGCGGGCCCTGAGAAGGCCTATTGGGGCTTAAGGGTCCCGCGCTCGACCGGACCCCCTCCCTGGCCCTTGTAAGGGCCTTTGCGCACTTATAAGTGCCCTTGCGGCTCTAACAAGAGCCCTTTGGGGCTTAGGGGTCCCGCAGCTCGAACCGGACCCCTCCCCGGCCCTTGTAAGGGCCCTTGCGGCACTGACAAGTGCCTTTGGCGGGTCCCGCAGCTCGAACCGACCCCCAGTGTGCGGCTCTTAAGAGAGCCCTTGGGCGACGTCTTCGGGCTGGCGACACCAACCCCCCTCAGTTGCCGATGCCAGCGACTCACTGCGCCGGCAGTGAGCCCGCTGGCACTGCCGGCCTCAGCGGAGCCGATGTTGCCAACCCTTCTTTCTTCTTCAGCCATCTACTGCATGGCATCTGAGTTCCTCAGCGGAGTGCACCTCTTTATATAGGTTTGCAGAACCCCTAATTAATTTCGGATTGGTCAATTTTTTAATGCTTGGTTTGCATGCGTTACATTAACCAGTCAGATTTCAGAACTTTCCAGTAATCTGCTGCGGCCCCTTCCCGGCAGCCCCTCCTAGCCTCCTGTTCCGAGATTGCCACGAGCGGGGAAGGGGTTGGGAGAGGCTGCTGGGAAGCGGCGGCGGGTGGTCTCCGCCGCCGCGGGGTGTTGTGGGCGGGGTGGGCGTATGCCCCGCCCCCTTAGCAGAGGCGTCGGGAAGGGATTTTAAGTCCCTTTGCGGCGATACTGTACAGTATCGCCGCAAAGGGACTTAAAATTACCGCAACACATCGCGGCCGCGATACTTACTTAGAAGACAGCAGTTAACTTGGTGGGCAGGGCTGCTCTTCTTCCTTGTGGGCGCGGCTCTTCACTTCTGACCTCCGGTCCAGTCCTCCAACTCCCAGAGTCCCAGAGAAGTTCTGGTGCAGGAAATATGGGTAATGATGACCTAACCTTACAAACAGCACGGACACCACCCACCCTGTAAAGAAATCTTTCCTAACCTGAAGATGAAACTTCTTTTCTTCCGACCTTAAAGGGTGTCCACGAGTCCTCTGATATGACCTATTAGTAAACAATGCACCAGAGTGTTCATTGTACTGGCCATAAATATATTTGTATAAGGTTATCATGTCCCCACGCAAATGTCGCTTCTCCAATGTGAACAGCCCTAACTTGTCTAATCTGCCTGCATATTCAAGCCCCTCCATTCCCCTTATTAATTTAGTTGCCCTTCTCTGAACTGCTTCAATTTCCAAGATGTCCCTTTTGTATATGGGATTCCAAAACTGCACTGCAAGGTCAGCTTGCAGCACTTGCACATCATTTGAAGTTTCCAAAGCTCTGCATAGTTTAGTGTCATCAGCAAACACTGAGACCTTGCTCTCAATGCCCCCTTCTAAGTCATTTATAAACAGATTAAACAGAAGCGGCCCCAGTACAGAACCCTGAGGCACTCCGCTTAGAACTTTAGCCCACATAGATGTAGCTCCATTAACCACCAGTCTCTGTTTGCGATCCAATAACCAGTTCTCTATCCATGAACAGATGTTTTCTTCAAGGCCAACAGTCCTCAGTTTATACATTAGTCGCCTATGTGGCACAGTATCAAAAGCTTTTGCAAAATCCAAGTATACCACATCTACTGCTGTGCCTGAATCTAACTTCTCAGTAGCTTCTTCATAAAGACCAATTAAATTTGTCTGGCATGATCTATTTCTCATAAATCCATGCTGACTACTTCAAATAAGATGAGCTCTGGAGACAAAGTCAAGGATATGATCCTGTAACAAAGTTTCCAGCACCTTCCCTACCACTGATGTTAGGCTTACAGGTCTATAGTTACCAGGCTGTGAACGACTACCTTTTTTAAATATTGGTATTTCAGTGGCTTTTTTCCAATCCAGCGGCACATCCCCAAACCAAAGCGAATCTGAAAAGATGAGAAACAGTGGTCTAGATAGAACTGAACTAAGCTCCGAGGATGCGATCCATCTGGTCCTGGGGCTTTATTGATATTAAGTTTGTCTAATTGTTACCGTACCATATCTCTCTGTTAGCCAATGTGAATACTCTTCATTTCTCCTCTGCGTATTATTACAATCCCTGCTATAAGGACTAGGATTCTCAACAGTAAAACTGGTTGTTAAAAAAAAAAAAATTTTTGTTTTGTTAAAAACGCGTTTAGCAGATAGCCTTTTTGGCATCCGCTACAACCATCTCAGCCCCATTATTTAATGGTCCCACATTCTCAATCCTCATCTTTTTACCATTTATATACTTAAAAAACATTTTGGGGGTTGGACTTGCTTTGTTCTGTAATCCGTATTTCATTTTCTATTTTAGCTAGTTTAATTGCTTTCTTGCACTCTTTATTACAGCTTTTTTACTTCCTGTAAGACTGTTCTTGTTCCTCTGATTTCAAAATTTTAAAAGCCTTTTTCTTTTTTTCCATTTCCCTTTTTACCTGAGCATTAAGCCATGCTGGAGTGGACCTAATTTTTTTTACACTTGTTCCCTAAAGGTACAGATTTAGAAAAGTAATAGTTTAATATCCCTTTAAAGGTGATCCACATCTGCTCAGTATCTTTACCTAGAAACAAGGAGTGATTCCTTTAACAGCCTAAAATTAGCTTTCCTAAAGTTAAAGTTTTTGTTAACCCAGT
Organism: Hymenochirus boettgeri; assembly: GCA_019447015.1. Classification (NCBI taxonomy): domain Eukaryota; kingdom Metazoa; phylum Chordata; class Amphibia; order Anura; family Pipidae; genus Hymenochirus; species Hymenochirus boettgeri. The sequence goes on from CM033477.1 coordinate 88,538,907, forward strand.
GCACTTTAGTTTTTTGCAACCTATATTAAATGACACTATATCATGGTCACTATTCCCTAAGCTTCCCATTACCTTCATCTCCAAAATGAGCTCAGGGTTATTAGATATCACCAGATCCAACAACGCATTCTGCCTAGTAGGAACTTCTACCATCTGTGAAAGAAAATGCTCATATAGGAAATTTAAGAACTTTATACCTTTTGAGGTGCTGGCAGTTCCCTTACTCCAATCTATGTCAGGGTAGTTAAAACCTCACATAACCAAAACATGCCCCATACCAGCAGCCTTCGCCAACTGCATATGGAGATTCATTTCCACCTCCTCCCTGGCATTTGGCGGTTTATAACATACTCCAACAATTAATTTACCTACCTTCTTGCTTCCTGTACACAGTTCCACCCATATTGTTTCTGCTGTATTGTTTACGCCCCCATCTATTCCATCTTTTAAATTTGGCTTCATTTCCTGTTTAACATACATGCATACTCCTCCTCCTTTCTTATTCAATCTGTCATGTCTAAATAAGGAGTATCCTTTAATATTTACTGTCTAGTCATGTGAATCATTTAGCCATGATTCTGCTATACCAGTCACATTTCCTTTAAAGCTATTATTTCAAGTTCCCCGTTTTTTCCAGCCATACTTCTTGCATTTGTAAACATACATTTTAGATTATCAATTGATTTACTTCTATATATGGTTGTACATGCCCTCTTATCCTCTATGCTCCCCCCTCCCCCTTCTCCGTCCTCTGTTGTGTTATTAGCCCCCTTATCCCTAACTTCACTATCTACCCCTGTGTAGTTCAACGTACCCTCCCCACCATACCTAGTTTAAAATCTCCTCCAACCCCCTAGCCATCTTCTCCCCATCACCATTGAGGTGCAATCCATCTCTACTAAAAAGCCTGTAGCCAACAGAAAAGTCAGCCCTGTTCTCTAAAAACCCAAACCCCATCTCCTTACACCACCCTCTTAGCCATGCATTTATACTCCTGAGCTCCCATTGCCTCCTTAGCGTAGCACGTGGCTGCGGTAGTATTTCTGAAATCACTACCCCTGAGGTCCTTGCTTTTAACTTGGCCCCTAATTCTCTGAAATCATTTTTAAGGACCTCACCTCCACCTCTAACTTTGTCATTGGCACCAATGTGAACCAAGACCGCCGGGTCACTCCCAGCCCCACATAATAATCTGTCTACATGATCCACCACATGTCGAACCCTAGCACCAGGCAAACAACACACTGTTCGGCATGTAGGGTCTTGGCGACAGATTACCCTATCTACCCTTCTAATAATGGAGTCCCCTACCACTACCACCTGCCTATCCTTCCTAGCCCCCAGTTCTTCCACCTTTGTACTGGAGATGGCCGTCCCCTGGGTGCTCAAGGGAAATGCTTGCTCCATACATGCTGCTTCCGAGCCATCGTCCTCCACATCTTCGCCTAAAATGGCAAATCTGTTAGGATCAACCAGCTGGAAAGTAGCGCCCCTATCCTTCCGTCCCCTACTTACCCTGGTGACCCTTACAAATCTATCTTCCTTTACCACCTTATATGCCCCATTTCCACCCTCCAGTTTACTGGCCCCTGCCAGTACCTGCATTTCCCCCAGGTTTGCCAAGCCCTGCAATGCTGCAAGTTTCCCCTTTAGATTCTGGACCTCAGATTCCAAATGGGCAACCCACTCACACCTGAACCATATATAGGTCCCTTGCGGCGGCTGCTCCAAGATCCCATACATGAGGCAGGATGCACATTGCGTGGCCTCAACAAAACTGTCCATACTAAACAGCAATACACAGCAACAGCAATACACACAAGAGAATCAGCTATACACACCAGAGAAACAGCAGTGTTGTTCTTAAACCCTTTCTTGTTCTAAACACTTTTGTTTTTTAACGCACACCCCTTAAATACAGACAAACCCCTTTAAAACAGAAAATCTCTTTGAAAGAAAATCGCTCAAATGAACTGATATGAGGTTCAAAACCAAAGATCCAACAGTCACTGCTAGATAGTGTTCAATCTGCTCATATCTCCTTAATATTGTCTTAAAACTGCCACTGTCTGTTAGGGCTAGGCCACACTGCTGCGCCTTTTTTGCGTTTGCGCTCGCGTTTTTGGGTGCGTTTCATTTGCGATTTGCGTTCCGCATTTTAAATCGCAATCGCATGCATTTTACAATACTTAATGAATAAAACGCATGAGCAAACGTAACGAAATCGCACATGAAATCACATGCGATTCCGTGTGCGATTGTGTTTGCTTTGCAGTGTGGCCGTGCCCTTACAGATTGCATTCTATTTGCATCCCCTCCAAAAATACTCCGTTAATATTTACACAGTATAGAGTTGCAGGAGGAGGACAATAAAGTTAACCTGTTCTTAGCACCGCTCTGTGCAATGCATTTCTCAAAAGTGTACCTACCTGAATTTGAATGAAACCTTTCGAGCAGATCAATCTGGCTCCACGTTTGTGTTAATTTCCCAATCAACAACCTCTAACACTAACCCAGTTTAAATGAGATCTGAAGAAAATCCAGTGTGTGAGACTCATTATATGATGGTTGTAAGACTGGAAAAAGTGACATCTATTATTTATAAATCACAGGAAAGAAACAAAACTTTAAAGTAAGGCAAAAGATATAAGGTGAGTGAAAAAAGGTGTACATGTCCTATAAAGCACTACGCTGTTTCTCTATGGAACGAATACTAGTATCACTGTAAAAAAAGGTTTAAATACATTTTATCAAACTGATATTGTATATCATCAATTCCATAGCAGTATTTAGTATTTACTATGCTCTAGAGTTGTCATTTTAAGATACAATTGGTATGTGCTTCTTGATAATGCTTTCTAGTTTATTCTTTATATGATTTTGTTTTTGAGTCAAGAAATCTTTAACAGCAACATAAGTATACATTCTTATGGTATTAAAAACTGCAGTATTTAAAACCACAAAGAGAATGCATTATTTCCAGTGCTTAGCTGAAGAGCATGGTTGCAGTTGGGTTACCATGGCAACCAAAACATAGGAGATAAGAACACAAAAATTGTACCAATTAACCCACTGGCATTTGCCAAGAGTAAGCTGCTCTAATGATATCTTGTGCTCTCGGAAAACAGGTTTTCTAACACTAAGGGTCCTAATCGTGCAACAGGAAATCTAGATCAACCCTTATTAAAAACTCTATTAGTCTGGAAATGGCTTTCGTAATACAATTTGGTTACAAAGACAACAAATTTGCTTTAATGTAGTTGTTTCACAATGTTCTTCATCCAAAAATATAAATATATATATACAGTATATAGTGCAAAAATTTAAATCAAAATAGAATTGCAAAGCTTTTGGTAATTATTATGATGATGTTTATACAGTAATTATGCACATCAGTTGAAGGGGGCGTTAAGTTTTGAAAAAATAAATTGATTTAACTCTCTCTGGCTACACAACCTTGCTCCAATGTCCAATAAGACTGAGGCACCACTACAACGCACACAAAATTCAGCATGCAATCGCAAGCGATATCGCATGCGATTTCTGTGCGTTGCCGCGAGTTGTGCCATGTTTACGCATTTTGTAATTAAGTATTATAAAAACGCATGCATTAGCGTAAAAAATGGAACACGCAAAACGCATGCGCATACATGAGCGCATCGGAAATTGCAGGAATTTTCACGTTCCCGTAATTTCCATGTTAGCAAAAATTGCGTGCTCAAACGTGGCCTGGCCCTAATACTGCAATACATTTTTTTTACACAGGGTTAATAGGCACCATTGTTCACACTTGCAGGCAAATGTGAAAATGCTGTTGGACAATGTTTCTCCACTGCTAAAATTACTTTATTAGTGCTTGGCCACACTATCACTTTTTTTGCGTTTGCGCATGCGTTTTTTCCGATCATTGAAATCGAGGCTATCTAATGAGAAAACGCATGCGCTAACCCAACGAAATCACATGCGATTTCGATTGCAGTGTGACTGTGCGCTAAAATTCTGTTTTATTGAGGAATAGAAGATAAAAGAGCTGTGTCTTACCTCCCGTTCTTCAATTAAATATTCAGGAGCCTGGTCTCATGCTCCTCTGCCGCATCTTCTGACAGGTTCCGACGGCCTTTGTACGCTATGCGCATTCACAAGTGCAATGCGCATAGCGTACTAAGTCCATCGGGACCTGTCAGAAGACAATGTTTTATTGAAGAACGGGAGGTAAGACACAGCTCCTTTACCTCCCGTTCTTCAATAAAACTGAATTGAAATAAGTGATTATAGCAGTGGATATACCCTTTATGCTAAAATTTGCTTCTTAGAGAACTGTGGTTCTGTTGAAAAGAGCTCTCTTATAACAAATAAACACATTTGATGCAGTTATTTTTGACTCTTTTAACTCCTACTTTCTGCTATTTTTGACTATTGAGTACTAGGAGGTATAGGTGGCTTTTGCCTACTTGACAACAGGACCACCTACTTTGCATAATCTAAAGTCTCTCTTCTTACACTGTCTGTGCTTTCCTCTACCTATGCGCAGATCAAAGAAAGAACAACATTTCTTTACAGGCTTGTGGCTAGGTTGAAAAATCATAAGTTTAGGGCGGGGCTTATGATGCAGCTGATAAGTAGGAATGTTCAAACCAGGAGTTTGCTGGTTCTGGTTATGTCACAGCTCTCTCTGTAAGGTGGAAGTACCACCCTTTATACTGCTGTAAATCTATATAGACTGCAGCTTTAAACATTATATAGGAGTCATTTTAAACTGCTAGGTCATCACCCTGTATCCTTACTTTATTACTAAAAATTATCCCATCAACATTGGCTTCTGACAGCTGGCTCTGAACCCACCCCTCCACTTTCTTGTATTGAACCAATGGGAAGGCACATTTTGCAAGGAGAGTGTCTTCCCATTGGTCAGTCCAGCCATAGTCTAAGACTATGTTGTGTAAACAATTAGCACATTTTTTGCAGTTAAGACTAAGGGGCATATTTATAAACGTCCGTTAACTTTTTGCAGCCGAGTTTCCAGCCGTTTTCGCTATTAACACTATTTGTTAAAGGGTGAAACCCGGTCGCTAAAAGTTAACGAGGTACAACATTGTTTACAGTACCCAATCATATTTCAGAAATATGATTGGGTACTGTAAACCATGTGATACCAAGCATTGAAAAATTGACCAATCAGAATCTGATTAGGACTTTCTACAAAATCTATATAAAGAGCTGCAATCCTCCGCAGAGCTCAGAAGCCATCGCAGTAGATGGCAGAAAACATAAGAAAGAAGAGAAGAAAGAAGAGGCTGGCAACATCGGCTCCGCTGAAGCCAGCGGTGCCAGCGGGATCACTGGCAACCGCAGTGAGCCCACCCAGCAGCCGCAGTGAGCCCGTCTGGCATCGGCGACTTCAGTGGTGTGGGTGTCACCAGCTGTGATATGAAAGAAGACGTCGGATCAAGACGCCGGCAACCGCGGGACCCCTTAAGCCCCAATGGCCCTTGTGATGTGGCCTGTGGTCGCCGCCACGGGGTGCGAGGGCGGGGTGGGTGTACGCCCTTGCTGCCCCCTGTGGTGGTGGACACCGCCGCACATCACCGCAGTAACGATTTTCGCACCAATGTGCTTCACCTTTATAAATATGGAGTACAGTGTTGTTTTTGCCGCGGCGATGTGCGGCGGAAATAATTTCCCCCAGTCTATGAGTAGGAGTGATTCCTTTAACAACATAAAATTAGCTTTCTTAAACTTAAAAGTTTTTGTTAACACAGAGTTTTTTACAACCTATATTAAATGACGCTATATCATGATCACTATTCCCTAAGCTTCGCATTACCTTCATTTCCAAAATGAGCTCAGGATTATGAGATATCACCAGATCCAACAACGCATTCTGTCTAGTAGGAACTTCTACCATCTGTGAAAGAAAATGCTCATATAGGAAATTTAAGAACTTTATACCTTTAGAGGTGCTGGCAGTTCCCTTACTCCAATCTATGTCAGGGTAGTTAAAATCCGCCATAACCAAAACATGCCCCATACCAACAGACTTAGCCAACTGCATATGGAGATTCAATTCCACCTCCTCCCCGGCATTTGGTGTCTTATAACATACCCCAACAATTAATTTACCTACCTTCTTGCTTCCCGTACACAGCTCTACCCATATTATTTCTGCCATATCGTTTATACCCCCATCTATTCCATCTTTTAGATTTGACATAAATTCCTGTTTAACATACATACATAGTCCCCCTCCTTTCTTATTAACTTTGTCATGTCTAAATAAGGAATATCCTTAAATATTTACTGTTCAGTGTGTGAATCATTTAGCCAAGTTTCTGCTATACCGACTTGGATGAATGAGAACCTTCACAAACAATCCTCTAACTGCTATAAGACACCACACTTTGTCTATTAGCTATTTCTAGTAACACATTAACTAAACACCAACAAGTAAGCAGTATCTAGTAAGTTAGGACCAGCGTTTTCCATCATCCCTAACTAGGGTCCCGGTGCAAGCAGGGCTTAAGCCCTGACCAGAGCTGACAGTGTCTAATGCTTCCAGCAAGAGAGAATCTGCCCAAAAAAAAACTTTTACGGGTGTGGAGCACTGCTGTGGCCTAGGTTTCTAAATATGACTAACTTAACTCTTAATTTCCTTTTTAGGAGGAAAGTGCAACCTCCCTTTCCCACCTGGAAGGTTGGAATTCTACGGTCTGAAAAAAGAGGGTGAATAGGTTGGACTTAAAGGACGTATGTCTTTATTCAACCTTAATTGCTATGTTACTATGTCTTCAGGCTTTGGGCCTGTAGTATATAGTCAACCATCTGTTTTACCCTTATTTAGGGGTATCCTTGTCTGGCCTTGTCTGGCACCCAGAGTAATCTGTATATCCTACAAATAAGCATTGTATGTTTCTTTTGGGGTAAATAAGAAATATTTTTTTATCATTGAAACTCTGAAGTGTGACAAATCTCCATGAGAAGACAAGTTGGTCAACAAATATTACAAGTCTTTCTCTTGCATACTTCATCCCCATCTATTATCTATTAAAAATATATATATATATTGCTGTTTTCCCCTTTAGGGAACAAAAGGAAGTTTCCTGTGAGTAAAACAAACTAGAGTAGAATGTGTACAAAGTCCCTTGTTCTAAAGGACCTTGCTCTCAAGGACATAGAAAAAGAAGGACATTTAATCATTTTATGGTTGTATGGTGTGTGTGTGAAAGTTTGAAAATAAGTTTGAAAATAAGGATTGTTTGTGCTGATAGTGTGCTGTATTAAGGACTGTTTGTGCAGTAAGCAGATTAATCTTTCTTTCTTCCAGTTAAAGTGGTGCACTGGGCTTCTATATTCTAATATTGCACCTGTTGTAATTGCCAACAAGTTGTAAAAGGGTTAATAAGTGTTTTGTTTTTTCCCTCTCTTCCTGGCTCTTGCTCTAATTGTTGTGGGTGCTGGGGCCTATTAGTTAAATAGGATTCACATTGGTTGGACCTGTGGTTTGAACCTAACAAAAGGAGGTTTCCTGTGAGTGAAACGAACTAGAGTGGAATGTGTACAAAGTCCCTTGTTGTAAAGGAACTTGCTCTCAAGGATATAGAAAAAGAAGGACATTGAAACAAGAAGGGCAATTAAACAAGGCTGGTGTGTCACTGTGCTGCTTTTGTGTATTATAAGGGACAGTTTTGAACCTGGAGCAGACGTTCCAGGGGACTTATGTCTGTGTCAGGTGTGAGTAGGTTGCCCTTTTGAAAGCTGAGGTGGAGAGGGGGCAGCTTGCAGCATTGCAAGGATTGGCACATCTGGGGGGTCAGCAGGCACTGGCTGGGGCCAGTATAGAGATGCATGGAAGTGGGACAGGGAAGGTTGAGGGGAGAGGTAGTTTTGTTAGGGTTACTAGGGGAAGTGGGGGATGGAAGGATAGGGTTGCTTCTTCCCAGATTGCCCATCCCAACAGATTTTCCGCCTTAGGTGATGAAGTGGAGGAGGACACCTAGGCAGGGGACTGCTATCTCTAATACAAGAGGGGATAAACTTAGGATCAGGAATTTTAGGCAGGTGGTAGTGGTAGGGGACTACATTATAAGGAAGGTAGATAGGGTAATCTGCTGCCAAGACCCTACATGCTGAACTGTGTTTGCTAGGGTTTGGCATGTGGTGGATGGTGTAGACAGATTATTGAGTGGTCTTGGTTCACATTGGTGCCAATGACAAAGTTAGAGGAGGAGGTGAGGTCCTTTAACATGATTTCTAAGAGTTAGGGACCAAGTAAAAAACAAACACCTCCAGAGTAGTGTTTTCAGAAACACTACCGCAGCCACGTGCTACACTAGGGAGACAGCGGGAGCTTAGAAGCTTTAATGCGTGGCAAAGAGGGTGGTGTAAGTAAGAAGGATTTGGGTTTATAGAGAACTGAGCAGACTTTGCTGTCGGCTACAGGCTCTTTAGTAGGGATGGGTTGCACCTCACTGATGGCGGTGCAGCTGTTTTAGGGGAGAAGATGGCTAGAGGGTTGGAGGAGATTTAAAACTAAGTTTGGGGGGGAGGGTATTAGCAGTCTCATGGGGATAGATAGCCCAGTATGGTGGGTGGAAAGGGGGGTGGGGCTAGCATAGGGAGAAGGGCATGTGTATTAAAGTGTATGAATAAATTACAGGATCATAATCTAAAATGTATGTTTGCAAATGCGAGAAGCCTGGCTGACAAAATGGGTGAATTGGAGATTATTGGGTTAAATGAAAAGTATGATGTAATAGGTATAGCAGAAACGTGGTTGAACAGTTCTCACGACTGGGCTGTAAATTTAGAAGGATACGCCTTGTTTAGGCAGGACAGAGAGAAAAGGAAAGGGGGAGGAGTATGTGTTTATGTTAAAAAAGAATTGAAGCAATATTTAAAAGAAGAGATAACTGGCAATATGGATGTTTAAAGTGGAGGCAATATGGGTGGAATTAGGTAACAGGAAAGGGGATAATGTCATTGTTGGTGTCTGCTATAAGCCACCAAATGCTAGCAGGGAGAAGGTGAGTCAGCTTCATATGCAGTTGGCAAGGGCTGCAAGTTTGGGGAGTGTGCTCATTATGGGGGACTTTAATTACCCTGACATTGATTGGTGTAGTAGGATGAGTTCCTGAATTTGCTGCAAGATAATTTTCTCTCAAAGGTGGTTGAAGTTCCTACTAGAAAAAGAGCTCTGTTGGATCTGGTAATATCTAACATGGTGGAGCATGATGATACCTTTATAGATATAAAGGTAACTGGAGGCTTAGGGAATAATGACCATGAAATAGTGTCGTTTGGAGTATGTTGTCGAAAGGAACTTTGCTGACAATACCCACTTCCAAATCATTAATAAATAGATTAAATAGAAGCGGCCCCAACACAGAACCCTGTGGCACCCCACTTAGCACTTTAGTCCATAATGATGAAGCCCCATTAACAACTACTCTCTGCATCCTATTCATTAACCAATTTTCTATCCATGTACAAATGTGACTCCCCAGACCAACAGAACTTAGCTTATTCATTAGTCGCCTATGGGGGACTGTATCAAAAGCCTTTGCAAAATCCAAGTAAACTACATCTACTGCTATGCCAGAGTCTAAATTTCTACTTACTTCCTCATAAAAGCCAAGCAAGTTAGTTTGACAAGATCTATTCCTCCTAAATCCATGCTGGTTACTACTTATAATGTCAGTCCTTGAAACATACTCTAGAACATGTTCCCTTATTAAACTTTCCAGGAACTTCCCCACCACTGAAGTTAAACTTACAGGCCTGTAATTACCCGGCTGTGAACGACTACCCTTTTTGAATATTGGAATAACATCAGCCTTTTTCCAATCCAGAGGCACATCACCGGACATGAGGGAATCAGCAAAAATAAGAAACAATGGCCTAGATAAAACTGGCTCCTTAAAGGGTATGTCCACCTGAAAAATTAACATTGGCTAAAGTAAAAGAGCCCATTTAAATATGCATGGTACCTTTTATGGATTTTGTCTGTGTGCCCCTGTTTCTCTGATCTGTGTGCTGTAAGGTCCGCTTGGCACATTGAATATGCATCTCGCTGCCTTGCCAGTAGCAGGCAGTCCAACGCGCGCGCAATCCCGCGCATGCGCAGATCCGCCCATGCTGCGTCGGACTCCTTGACCCTGCTCCGGCTGAGGGAGTCAATCGGAACGTGTGCGTCCCGTTCCTATGGCTACAGAGATAGCCGCGAGAGCAGGGAGAGGACTGTCATGTGATCCGCCCCTTGCAGATCAGCTGATCCACTGCTGCTATGTACCCGGTGCCGGAGTTTGTTCCGTCCCTCGAGTAAGGTACTTACTGCTGTGCTGGATTGGAACACACACACACACACACACCCCTCTCCACACAAACCTCTCTTCCCCCAGCCACAGAAATGGCACGCTTTATGTATGAACTCTCTCTCTGCCAGCACTGTCTGTACAATGCATGAGAGAAAAGCACAGGGCACGCTTTATGTATGAACTCTCTCTCTGCCAGAACTGTCTGTTTTACTACAGTTCTGACAATGCAGGAGAGAAAAGCACAGGGTCAAGTGGGCGGGACCAAAACGCATGGTAATGCATTAATGCTCCTAAGCTCCCGCTGTCTCCCTGGCTTAGCACGTGCGGTAGTATTTCTGAAAACGGAGGTCCTTGCTTTTATCTTGGCCCCTAGCTCTCGGACCTCACCTCCACCTCTAACTTTGTCATTGGCACCAATGTGAACCAAGACCGCCGGGTCACACCCGGCCCCACCCAATAATCTGTCTACACGATCCACCACATGCCGAACCCTAGCACCAGGCAGGCCACACACAGTTCAGCATGTAGGGTCTTGGCGGCTTGGCGGCAGACTACACACACAGTTCAGCATGTAGGGTCTTGGCGGCTTGGCGGCAGACTACCCTATCTACCTTCCTTATAATGGAGTCCCCTACCACTACCACCTGCCTTGCATTCCTGACCCTTCATTCCTCCTCCCTTGTATCAGAGATGGCAGTCCCCTGGGTGCTCAAGGGACTAGCCCCATCCATACACGCTAATTCCGAGGTGTCCTCCTCCACTTCATTACCTAAGGTGGCAAATCTGTTGGGATGGACAATCTGGGAAGAAGCCCCCCTACTCTTCCGTCCCCCACTTCCCCTAGTAACCCTAACAAAACTACCTCCTTCCTCAACCTTTCCTGTCCCTCTTCCACCCACCTCTATACTGGCCCCAGCCAGTGCCTGCTGACCCCCCAGTTCTGCCAATCCCCGCAATGCTGCAAGCTGCCCCCTTAGACTCTCCACCTCAGCTTCCAAACGGGCAACCCACTCACACCTGACACAGACATAGGTTCCCCGGAATGTCTGCTCCAGGTTCCTATACATGTGGCACGATGCACATTGCATGGTACTGACAAAACTGTCCTTTCTCGAATTTCTGTGAAGGAACTTCCATCCATCACACCTGCCTCTGTGATTAAGGTATTAGAAACAGATTTTATGGACACAAACCAAAGGAAAGAAAATTTCTCAAGAAGTATTCAATTCTTACAGATTTTACAAAGTGAAATTCTACATAATGAAGAAGGACATTTGGAAATGCCCCTATCCTTCAAAGAACGTCCACAATTTCCAGGCAATAAGCTACTTGCAGCAAATAGAGTAAAACATTTAAAAGGAAAACTGGAGAGAGGATTCCAAATACAAGGAAGATTATGTTAAATTCATGAACATTGTCTAAGAGTGGAGAAGCAGAAGAAGAAATTACTATCAAAATAGAGAAATAATTGTATATTCCTCAATAGGGGTATACCACCCTAGAAAGCCAGAAAAATTAGAGTTGGATTTGATTAGAGCTGAGCTGTAATCACTGAAGAAAGCAGTGAAATAAAGGATTATAACATCTCCTAAAATTCTGGTCAGAAGGTGCACACGGTATGTGAAGGATATTTGTAATATTATATAATTGTAACTGTATTTGTGTAACTGATTCATACGCAGAATTTTTATGTAATGTGATATGGTTTAGAGAGATGTTTAGTTAAAGCTTCGTTGGTAAAATAGTAATAGGAAGGTAGTATTGCTAAAAAGGTATATTTCATAGAATTAACAGTATTGTATTTCATTTGTTTTAGTTTTCACGGTGTTCAAGGTGTTTCATGGTGTTGACAGTGTTAACAGTTTTTTAAAGTAAAAAGAAGTTAATAACATCTACATATATCAGTCAATTCAAGTGTTTTATCTTGTACCAGAGAGAAAAACTTTGGGAGCAGTTACAAGGACCTCTCCTCCTCTAACTTTGTCAATTTGAACCATGACTGTGACTGTAAAATGACTGCACAATGACTCAAACTATCCTTCCTGACCATCTGCTAACGCTGGTATGTCTGTATGGTTGTGAAGTTTACCATCTTTGTCAAAGAGCTTTTTTTTTTTGCTATGGTTTATTTCATGTAGTAAGGTAAAACTAAGAACTGAGCTTACTTAAACGCTGTAGAAAAGATGTCAATTTTGATGCCATTTAATGAGGGCAGTTAATTGTAATTCTAAGTTAAAATACTGTACATTTATAACACTTTAATTGCATTCAGGCCAATTAAACAGCATGCATCAAAAGTTAAGCACTTCAGTGCTCTTCTTCCCGCTGAGAAACAGTTTGGTTTAATGTGTCTATTGCAGTGCTTTAAATCTTTATATTCAGAGAATATTCATTTCTATATAATACTGAATGGGTGAGTTCACCACAGTCTCTAAGTAAAATTACATTTTCCTCCTCACATTTTTACATAAACCTTAACACCTATTTTTTATAATTTTCCTTTTAAAATAGACAGATATGATTCCAATAAAACTAGTGTTGAACCTCAGATGACTGATACAGTATTGTGAAAAAAGTATAGGCAGGTCTGAAAAAATGCTGTAAGCAAGCATGCTATCACAAATATAAACTATTTTACATTTGTTTTCTTAAACTCAACAAGAGGAACATGTTTGATTAAAATTACTCAGAGTACTAAGATGCAAAAATGTGAGTATGCATTACTTACTGCCTGAGATGCTGGGGATATATGAGTTTATATTAGGAAAAATGAATTCAGATGACCACTCACACTTGTGTGGAGGTCCTCGGTTCTCTGATTCCACTGCCAGGAAGTCCAATTTATTCCAACATATTAAAAAAAAAGAGAGAGTCCTTCAAATGTAAGTGAAAAACATGTTAATAGTTTTATCAACCCCTTCTTGCACACAAAACAGCAACATTTTGGGAAAAGCTGTGCCCTTCTCAAGCCTTGAGAAAGGGCACAGTTTGGAATTTGGTATTAAAATCTGAGATTTTGGAAAGTACAGTCAGGTTTCCAATTAACTAGAGGTGGGATCCGTGTTCGACACAAACCCGGATCCGACAGAACCTCTTGGTTCCGAAATCCGAAAGATCCATCCGAATCTGGGCGGATCGTCCCGATTTTGGGACTTCGGAACAAATTTTCGAAGATTTTCGAATGTACAAAGCTATTTTCGATAATTTTCAAAAATATCTTCAAACATTCGAAAATCCTCGAATATACGATCGGAAAATAGCTCCGTACATTCGAAAATCTTCAAAAATTCGTACCATTTTCGTATTTTTGGGATTTTCCTGAGATGCAGGAATCCGAAAACTGAACGAAACGATGTAGTTTCGGCCATCTCTATAATTAACCAAATACACCAAACAGGTTTTAATGATCATAGTTTTAATATGTTTGTTAAAAAACAGTACTAAGTGGGGCAGAGTCAGGCTACAAATGTGAGCAGACGTCCAAGCTCCTGACCAGGCCAATACAAAAAATCCAGCAGATGGGAAAAAGGGTTGCCTACCTTAACGGCAGCCAGAGACCTCTGCAAACATGACGAGATGCAGTGCACACACAAAAAACAGAGAACAAAGCCGCAATATAGGAAAAGTCTTTGGTGGCACAAAACAGATCCAGATGGCGCTGACAGCAAAAGCGATACTGCGTGTTTCTGCCCAGAGACACCTATAAAGAAAAAACAAGTAGAAATGCTTACCTTCACAAACAACAAAGGAATCTTGAACACGAGAACATTAATGGTAAGCAGACTACCTGTACAAAACAACTCAACCTATGTAACAACTTAGACATTATAAGGCCTCTCACGGCTAATTTATAGTTCTGAAAATGGCAGTATTTCTCTGAAAATACCCAATCTGACACTGGATTTTCAGACTCACCTAAAAATCCCTTTTACCATACACCAAAAAATGGTGATGAAGTAAGGGACCAAAGATTGAGAAAGATTAAATAACAGACCCATTAAAGGGAAAATTAGGTTCTTAATATCCCCTAAGAAATCCCCTTTATGAATGTCAAACGCAATGACCAATGTTAAAACCAAAAGTAGAAATAAAGACACTATGTTAAGCCTATTCTCCGTACCAGAAAAACAAATATGAACCCCAATTCCTCACAGGATATACCTTAAAGGGCACCCATAGTGGGAAAATGAACTTTTTTTCTTTCTTTCCATGTGTACTATAATTCCCCCCAACCCCCAGAGTGTTCTATTTTCTTCAGTTTCCCTCTCTTGTCCTGAGATACACAAATTAGAAGAAGACATGATTGCATTCCTCCTACTTGTATGTCAATAAATCCCTTTGATGACCTTTCCCTCCCTCAAGTAACTCCCTCACCCCTGCTATGTTAAAACATAGAGATAAGAACATTAGCAGGGGGGAGAGGTAGCTTTGATGGCAGAGATAAGGCTGCACTGACACCCTTCTTGATAGATTTCACTGATGATGGGTCACAAGAGAGAGATATATTGCAGCAGGACACGGAGAGATAGGTATCTCCAGGACAGCTTGCTTTCTATTGGCCACTGTCGTGGGTGTTTTTTCAGAATGTTTGAACATTTAACTTTCTGCTGACATGAGCCCTTGTGCGGGAGCCGGGTGTTTAGACATGGAGGAGGTAAGATGGGGGGGGGGGGGGAAGAGTGCTGCAGAGAGATCTGACACCATGGAAAAACAGAGTCACCGAGGTAGGAAAAAGGCAGCACAGAGTCCATGAATTTATCTTGAAATAGGGCAATGTGTTTTTCTTTCACTATAGATGCCCTTAAATCGCATAACAATGATCCAGTTGTTCTTATCCTTTTAATTAGCAATAAATATATAAATATCACCACAGTTGTGACTGATTATAAGACATATGAAGGTATCTGAACAAAATGGGATTTTCAGCCTGGTGGATACTTAAAAATCAAGACTATGATCTAAAATTCTTGTTTAACAGAATTGCAGACCTGGAGAGCAAATTCAGAAGAAACAACTTAAATCTAAGGGGCATCAAAGAAAATATTGAAGGGGAACTGTGGTCTCCAGAGGAATTTTTAAATGAAAGGCCAGTTTTCTAGCTTTAAAATGAGCCATCAACCACCTCTACGTGCTTTACATCCCAAGGTATAAAGAAATTACGACAAGAAAATTAATGGGTGGGAGGATGACATGTGAATTACAAAGGCTGCTCCTACCTTGCCACTGGCAGAGCACAATCTCAGACTTCACAGTGTGCGAGAGAAACAGGAAGTCCCTCCTCCAGTAGTCAAATATCCAGACACTACATATATGGAAATATATTACTAGGTTATCATATGGTTATATATTACTATATACACTAGTAATATATCATCCTATAATGTAGTGGCTGGATAGTATAACTGGTTAAAAGCACCACCTTTGATTTGGGAGAACCAGGGTTGAATGCTGGCTGGGGGTAACTATACAAATTTTGGATATATAATACCCTTAGTAAATAATACCTAGTAATATTAAAACTATATAATACCCTAGCAATATAAATGTTTTATTACTAGGTTATCATAAGGTTATTATATAATAGGTTTATTATATGGTTATTATTACTAGTATTTGGTTATTATATATAATACCCTAGTAATATAATAACTGTAATATAATAGCCATGTAACCTAGTATATAATAACCATATAATAAAACCTAGTAATATAATAACCATATGACTAGTAATATAATAACCATATTAATGGTATTATATTACTAGGGTATTAAATAATAGCTGCCCCTAGCCAGGATTTGAACCCTGGTCCCCCATGTTAAAGCAGTGCCTTTAACCACTACACATTCCAGCCACTACATTACACTACATACATTCTAGAGTTAGTGAACGGTCCATAATTCGTTAATTATCGTAAATTCGATAATTACGAATTTACGATCGAAAGTCCGGAAACATCGAAAGTCTGAGAATCCGGTCCGGGATAGTTTGAGAAGTCCCAGTCTGTTCGAACTCATAAAGTTGGGCTCGAGTTCTAGTCCATCCCTAGTAACCACACATATGGCATACCTTTTGATTCAGGACATTTGGGGAGAGATGATATTTAGTAACTTTTTTTACATTCCATGAGGTTTTGTCAAGATTTCTACGTTTTAAATGTTGTTTGATGTTATTTTTTTAGAAAAGTGCGAACTTCTACAAAGAACTGCGCCCACACCATTGGTGGTATGAATGAACGAACTATAGCATTACATAGCTGAAGGAATTATAGTGTGGTGTGTGGTAATTCTGAGTTTGGGGGGTGTGTTTTGGTGGAAAAACTGCAGACTGTTCAAATGCAAAGCTGGCTAATTTATTTTTGCTGTTACTGACATTTGGCATTGGTCACACTTGGGTTAGTTGGTACCCATGTCTCTGGGTACACCCATGAATGTGGCCTACTGTTTTTTTCGGGAGGGGTTAGGCTTTCATATTTGAGACACTCCTCTGCAGTTTTTAGCTGAAATTCGCATTTGATTTGTCTCTTGATTTACGTTGAGGAAAAAAAGGAAAATGTGAGAAAATAATTACAATTGGATGAAGAGTTGTGCCCAGGTATCTGCATTTTGATCGAAACTACCTCACTCATAAAATCTCACTTGTGGGGATATTTTAGTAATTTGAAGAGATATTCTGTGTTAACCGTCAGAGTGGTAATACATTCAATTTGCTGTAATTCTTGATTGCAGTTTTAGTTTGGGGGGTCTCCTCTCGGAAAAGTGGGGTACCTACTTATCTGGTATTGTTGTACTCGGGAGCATCAGTGCTTTCAGAAACAGTAAGGGCTAGGCCACACTGAAACGCAAACGCAAACGCAATAGCATGCGATTTCATGTGCGATTTTCGTTGTGTTTGCGATTGTGATTTCTTCAATAAGTAGGAAAACGCATGCGATTGCGATTAAAATGCAGAACGCAAAACGCAAACGCATCGAAAAACACGCTTTTTTTGCGTTGCCGCGTTTTCAATAAATTTTGAAAAACGCAAGCGCAATCGCAATCGCAAACGCAAGCGCAAAAAAAAACGCAGCGGTGGCCTAGCCCTAAGATTTTGGTGTAACCTTAAGATAACTATAAGTAAAAATGGAAAAATACATGAAAATTTGCAAATTTTTAATTTTTTTGACATATTTACCCATAATTTCAGTAAAATATCCAGAAAGTTAAAAAAAAAATTGTTACCATGTTAAAGTACATTGTTTGGAAAAAAACCATGTAAATATTCCTGATTTACTGGGGAGTTCCTAACTGTAAGCCAAATGTGTCTAAAATCCTGAAAATTCTTCTGGCATTTAACGAACGGAAAGTGGTTAATTTGCTGGCAGCGAAAGGGTTAAAAATAGCCTGAAAACCAAACCTCGACTTATACTCGGGTCACTCACCTCATTCTACAATCCGGCTGCCGCTCACTCCGCATCTACTGATCTGCCAGCTTAATTCACTACTCGGCACCTGTCTCACTTCTGGCACCAAGTATGATGTCAGGCGGCATTAGTGGATGGAGTGAGTGGCAGCTGGATTTCTGGATTGAAGACTGCACAAGTTAACTGTGGGGACTTTCGTGGGGGTGGGGAGGTGGGGTGGGCGTAATCCCACACAGTAACCCCCAATTCCTTGCCGCTGCAGATGTTTGGAAACTACAACTCCCAGCAACTAAGCATGCTGGGAGTTAGTTTCCAAACATCTTGGGTGCCAAGGAATGGGGTTACTGTATGGGAATTCTGCTGTCCATTTAAAGGGCAACAAAAGCCTCGAACCTAGATCGAATCGAGGCAGTAGTGGTCATAATTTCAAACCCATCGGCTTATACTCAGTCAATCAGGTTTTACTAATTTTCAGGTGAAAATAGGTGACCTCGGCTTGTACTCGGGTCAACTATACTCGCGTATATATGGTACAATTAATGTTAATTTTTATGAATTGTTCCTAAGGTTTTTCTGTGACTGTGTATGATGTAAATGTAAGATCACCGTGAGAGCTTTTGTTTTTTAGAAATAGTTAATTTTATTTCATTGTTTCTTGCACATTAGTGTTACAGAGAAAGGCAAGTGAGCCCAGAGAGTTTGCTGATACTATTACGATTTTTCTTCTTTCCCATCCCATATGTTCTCTTACTTTAGACATACTTCACTTTTCCAATAACCACTTGAGGTAGATACGTGAGTAGCCTTTAAATTATGAAGTTCCTGCAGCTTCACAGTTTTCGGTAAATGAAGGGCTATTCACACAGCCCAGAGAAAAATCTCTTGAAAAAATCAGCATTATGTTCCCATGAAATGTACCGATTATTTATTTATGACTACGGCACAAATGTTTTTCCTTTAAACTAACTTGAAAATAATCTTGTTTTCTTTTCCTATTTTGATTAAGTAATCTTTAAAAAAAACAAAAAAATCATTATATGTCGCTTGAACATATTTCAAATATTTTTACGCTTAATGTTTTATTTTATAACTATAACTTCCATTATTCTGTACCTTTTTAGGATGCTTAGAGCTTTTGTTCTGGAACAGAGTGTGCACTTTGGCTTCCTCTAAAATTACGCCAGTATGAACGACAGCCAGCTGAATCCGATAAAATCATAATGCATAAATGATTCCTTTTCCGTCACAGCGTTCATGTACCAAAGTTACCTGTTATTTGCTGATTCGGGAGTAACCTTTAAGTTAGATTTTGTCCTGAAGGGGTGCCTGCATTTCTCAATCTGAAATATCATAAATACTTGACTGTATAATATAAAAATACCAAAGTATGGCTGAAAATCTAAACCTGGATGAACAGCCCAGTACCCCCAAATATGGCAACTAAACACTGAAGGTCATGCTAAATATATCAACGTTTATTATTGCCCACAAATCAAATATATCAAACATCTTCAACTAATAACAGTAGCAGCATATCGTATAAATATACAAATATATAAAGTGCATAAACGCCATAAAATCCTACAGATGTCCTGAACTAAAAGCTACTTTACATCCACAAGGTCAACAAGTCCATATCGGCTCCAAGAGCCCCCTTCCCCAGCTGTATACAGTGAGATACAAAAGGACTCAAAAGGAAGCTATACAGTACATAGCTAAGTAATGTATCCACAAACAAATATACTGCTGGGACTTGAAGTGAGAAGCCAAGTCTGCGTGCTTCTGGGTTTAGCAATAGGGTTTCCTCAGACCCTAAGGAGCCCCATTGGTAAACCGGAAACTGGAAAAACAATGTGTTGGTCCAGTTAGTACCTGATCATCCTGGGCTACCATTTAGGATCCAACATTCCACACATCGGAATATGTCAGGTACCCGTCATCAGGGCTGTTTCAAGCCATCTTGGAGTCTAGCGTGCACAGATCGCAATCCATCTCACTTAAAATTGCAATAGTGTGGCCTAGCCCTCCAAAAATATTGGACTAAACTGTCATGACTTACCTGCCACTCCGGCACGAAATTCAAAAGCCGGTTTCTGGACCTGGACCTGGTACCTCCCTGGCTCTGTACTCACCTGCCTTGGATCCTGTACCACCTTACCCCTCCAGTTTACTTACTAGCCTGCATCCAGTCTCAGTTACTTACCTAGCCTGCATCCAGTCTCAAGTTACTTAACCTAGCCTGCATCCAGTCTAAGTTACTTACCTGCCTGCATCCAGTCTCAAGTTACTTACCTAGCCTGATCCAGTTCAAGTTACTTACCTTGCCTGCATCCAGTCTCAAGTTACTTACCTGGCTGCATCCAGTCTCAGTTACTTACCTTGCTGCATCCAGTCTCCAGTACTTACCTAGCCTGCATCAGTCTCCAGTTACTACCTACCCTGCATCCAGTTTCAAGTTACTTACCTTGCCTGCATCCAGTTCAGTTACTTACCTAGCCTGCATCCAGTCTCCAGTTACTTACCTTGCTGCATCCAGTCTCTAGATACTTACCTTGCCAGCATCCAGCCAGTTCCCAGCAGCTCCTTGTTCCGGCATCCAGCTACATTTCCCAGCAGCCTCTGTGTCCTGCAATTCCTGGATACGCCTCCTCCTAAGCGTTATTTGTAAGTACCCGGCCACGGGCCATGGGAAAACGCTGAGGGGGCTATGGCAGGGTTGAGTAAAACTCTCCAAACTTTGTCTAAAACGCATGGACATTTTTGAACCATCAGGGCCAGTTGGCTCAGTGCATGGACACCCTCGCTGTCCGGCTACCCCCAGCTTTTGCCTCTGCTCCGCGGGTCTACGGCCGCTCCTTCTACGTCCGGATCCAGTGACCCTTCTCTTCGGAGAGGGCCCCGCATACCTCTGCCCTCACGGTTTCAATGGTGATTGCCAAGCCTCAGTGCCCAATCAGTGCCGAAGCCAATTTGAACTTCAACCATCTCATTTTGCATTGGATTGTGCAAAGGTTGGTTATATCATCGCCTTGTTGGAGGGCGATGCTCTGCGCTGGGCTTATCCCCTAGGGAGAAAGACGATCCTTTATCAATAATGTTACTGACTTCCTGAATATGTTTCGAAGGTCTTCGATGCTCCAGGAAGAACCTCTGCTGCCTCCCCATTTGATGCAGCTCCGCCAAGGGTCTCGTTCTGTGGGTCAATATGTTATTAAATTTCATACCTTGCCGGGAGACTTCTTGGACAATGAGGACTTACAGCAGCCTTTGGCAGGGACTCTCTGATCGCCTCAAGAGATGAATTAGTATCTAGAGAATTACCTGTCCCATTGGAAGACTTGATTACGCTATGCATCCAGATGATAACCGCTTTCATGAACAGCAGGCAGAAGGTCTGCAGCTCCTTCCAGCTTCCTAAGACCTTTCCTAGGCCTGCTCAGACCTTTCCGCAACAATATCTTCGGTTGAAGAGCCGATGCAAAATTGGCGGCACTCATCTGTCACGCCGACGTACTAATGGACTTTGTCTCTATTGTGCTGGGCAAGGACACTTTGTAAGAAATTGTCCCCAGAAGTCGGGGAAACTATGACCTAGAGTTAAGGAGGAGCTCCTTCTAGGTAATGTTAAGTCTCCTGCAAAATTTGAAACCATTGAAACTCTTTCTACAAGCAACTATCACCTTTAATGGTAAAATTTGTTGATTCCGGTTGCAGCTGGAAACTTCATTGATTCTACTATGCAGCACAATTGGGGCTTCCTCTCCTTACTTGCAACAACCTCTTCAAGTTCTGGCTATTGACAAAACCCTTTGGCTTCTGAATTCATCTCCAAATCTACATCGAGTCCTATTTCGCATTGGCATATTTCACCAAGAACGTTGTCTTTCCTGTCATCCAAAGCCCTTCCGCTCCCCTGATTCTTGACTTCATGGCTCAGATAACACAACCCTACTAGATTGGTCTAGTAATGAACTCTAATGAAGTGTTCTGTTTCAAAAATTGCCTTTTCTATCTATGCACCACCATTACCTGTGAAAATAAATCTGAGAAAGATCTCCCTCAATGTTATTCATGATTTCTCTGAGTGTTTTGTAAAAAGCGAGCAACGATCTACAATTGCCCCTCGATTTTCTCTCAGGTACTTATGCCTCCGGGGGACGCACATACCCACCTCTCCTTCTGAAACTCTAGCCATGAAGAGTACATTACTGAACATTTGTCTAGGGGTTTTATACAACCTTCTACTTCCCCTGCTGGAGCTGGGTTCTTTTTTGTTGAAAAAAAAGACGGAGGTTACGACCCTGCATCGACTACCGTGGATAATAAAATCACAATAAAAAAAACGGTATCCTCTTCCTCTCATCTCTTGAACTATTTGACCAGATAAAGGGGCTAAAATATTTACCAACTGGACCTTCGGTGGGCATACAATCTGATCCGTATGCGTAAAGGTGACGAGTGGAAACAGCTTTAACACTCGGGACGGTCACTACGAATATCTCATAAGCCCTTTGGCCTTTGTAATGCTCCAGCGGTGTTCCAGAATTTGTGGATGACATTTTAATCTTTTCTCAAGAATCTGCCCTCCCACCGCCTCATGTAAACAGGTGTTACTACGTCGGAGAGAGAATAGCCTATATGCCAAATTGGAAAAAGTGTCTGTTTTAGTGTTCGCAAGTACCCTTTCTGGGCTACATGTATCAGCGCAAGTTTCCAGATGGATCCTGTGAAAGTTTCAGCCATCCAAGATTGGTCTCTTCCTATGGAACCAAAGCTATTCAAAGGTTCATTGGCTTTTGCCAATTACTACAGAACAATTCATTCAAGGGTTCTCGTCTATAATTTCCCCATATAGCCCTCATCAGTAAAGGGGTAAGCCTCATTCATGGACCCCTGCAGCCCTCGAAGCCTTTAAATGACTCAAGCAGCCTTTGCTGATGCACCTGTTCTAGTACATCCAGATCCTAGTCTTCCCTTCTACATCGAAGTTGATGCCTCGGACTTGGGAGCAGGAGCGGTCCTTCCCAAAGACAAGGCCCTAAAGGAAACTCCACCCCTGTGCATATTTTCTCCAAAAAGTTTCTACCCAACGAGCGGAACTATGATGTTGGGAATAGGGAACTTCTTGCTATCAAACTGGCCCTCGAGGAGTGGCGTCATCTATTGGAAGGCACCTCTGTACCTATTAACATCCTTACCGACCATAAGAACCTCAAACACCATCAGAATCTTAAAAGGTTAAATCCCCGTCAAGCACGGTGGTCCTTATTCTTTTCCCGATTCAACTTTGTTATCCCTGGTTCAAAAACAAAAAAGCTGATGCCCTTTTCCAGATCATTTGTTGCTTCCGACTGTACTAATCAGGATAAGGGCTCCATTATCCAACCACTAAATCTTGGACTCTATATCTCCTCAACTCTGTTCCACGAAAAAAATATAAAATCTGTTTTTTTTTTTATCATGTACCACTAGACTCAGGATTCAGCCGCACAGATTTGCTCCTCCTGACACACCTCTAGCAATCTTGTTCCTTTCTCTTAGGAACAATATCTTCTCATACTCACGTTCAACAAGCTGGGCTCCGGTGTTAACAAAACTTTAATATATTGCCCGTTCCCTTTGGTGGCAAAATGAGAAAAGAGATTAAAGACTTTATTCAAGCGTGTACCAGCTGTGCTCAATCCAAATCTTCTAGAACACTCCCCTGTGGTCTTCTTCAACCCCTCCCCATTCCATCCGGACCTTGGACCCATCTATCCATGGACTTTATTGTTGAACTATCCGCCCTTCCAAGAAAAACACGGTTATATGGGTGACAGTAGACCGCTTCATCAAAAATGGCCCATTTTGTACCTCCCTAAACTACCATCTTCAACGGAGTTAGCTCAACTATTTATTTCGCAATCTTCTCGCTTTCATGGACTTTCGGATTTTTTTTTACATTTATTTCCAAGGGTATAAATTAGATTGACTGGCTTAAAATCCCCTTGAAACAGTCCACTTCTGTTCATACATTTACCTGATAATACATTATCCCAGTTGACATTCTGAAGAGCTGCTTTTAACCTGGAAAATTTGCTTTCCTGAAATTAAATGTCTTGTTAACCCAGCGCCACTTTTGCTTTCGATAACAAAGTCCAAATGCCACTATTTCATGGTCACTATTCCCTAAGCCTCCAGTTACCTTATATCTATATGCGCTCCACAATGTTAGATATTACCAGATCCAACAGAGCTCCTTTTCTAGTAGGACTTCAACCACCTGTGAGAGAAATTATCCTGCAGCAAATTTTAGGAACTCCATCGCCTTTTTCTGTGATGGCATCCACCACCAATGTCAAGGTATTGAAGTCCCCCATAATGAGCAACACTCCCCAAACTGCAAGCCCTTGCCAACTGATATGAAGTTGACTACCTCCTCTCTGCTAGCATTTGGCGGCTTATAGCAGACAGCCAACACAGACATTACCCCCTTTCCTTGCTTAATTCCATTCCCCCCATATTGCCTCCACTTTATCATCCATATTACCAGTTATCTCTTCTTTTAAATTTGGCTTCAATTCTTTTTAACATAAACACATACTCCTCCCCCTTTCCTTTTTTTCTGTCCTGCCTAAAACAAGCTATCTCTCTATTATATCAGCCCATCGTGAAATCCCCGTTCAAACCCGTTTCTGCTATACTAACATTCATACTTTTCATTCAATGCCATCATTCCAATTCACCCCATTTTTTCAGCCAGGGCCTTCTCGTATTGCACAAAGATACATTTTAGATTATGATACTGGTAATTATTGACAACTTTAATACACATGCCTCCCCTTATACCCTATGCTAGCCCCACCCCCCTTTCTCCGCCCACCATGGCCTATCTACCAACCTGCTTTCCTCCTGGACTATCTATCCCAGTGAGACTGCTAATACCCTCCCCCCCAAAACCTAAGTTAAAATCCCTCCAACCCTTCATAGCCATCTTCTCCCCTAAAAACAGCTGCACCACCATCCAGTGAGTGCAACCCATCCCTACTAAAGAGCTGTAGCCAACTCAAGTTCTCCCAGTTCTCAATAACCCAAACCTTCTTCCTTCACACAAACCCACTATCTTAGCCCAAGCCCCCCTACTCTTCCGTCCCCCACTTCCCCTAGTAACCCTAACAAAACTACCTCCTTCCTCAACCTTTCCTGTCCCTCTTCCACCCACCTCTATACTGGCCCCAGCCAGTGCCTGCTGACCCCCCAGTTCTGCCAATCCCCGCAATGCTGCAAGCTGCCCCCTTAGACTCTCCACCTCAGCTTCCAAACGGGCAACCCACTCACACCTGACACAGACATAGGTTCCCCGGAATGTCTGCTCCAGGTTCCTATACATGTGGCACGATGCACATTGCATGGTACTGACAAAACTGTCCCTTCTAATACACCACACCAACACAGTGACGCACAAACCTTGTTTAATTGCCCTTCTTGTTTCTATGTCCTTGAGATCAAGGTCCTTAAGAGAAAGGGACACTCACTAGTTCGTTTCACTCACAGGAAACTTCCTTTTGTTAGGTCCAAACCACAGGCCCAACAACTGTGAATCCTATTTAACTAATAGGCCCCAACCCCCACACCAATTAGTGCAAGAAAGAGGGAAAAAAAAAACACTTATTAACACTTTCACAGCCTGTTTATGATTACAACAGGTACAATACTAGAATATAGAAGTCCAGCACACCCCTTTAACTGGAAGAAAAAAGATTAGTCTGCTTACTGCACACACAGTCCTGCACACATAGTCCTTAACAGTACAAACAATCCTTATTTTCAAACTTTCACACACACCATACAACCATCAAATGATTAAGTGTCCTTTTTCTATGTCCTTGAGATCAAGGTCCTTAAGAGAAAGGGGCATTCACTAGTTCGTTTCACTCACAGGAAACTTCTTTTTGTTAGGTCCAAACCACAGGCCCAACAACTGTAAATCCTATTTAACTAATAGGCCCCAACCCCCACACCAATTAGTGCAAGAGCCAGAAAGAGGGGGGAAAAAAACACTTATTAACACTTTCACAGCCTGTTTGTGATTACAATAGGTACAATACTAGAATATAGAGTCCAGCACACCCCTTTAACTGGAAGAAAAAAGATTAGTCTGCTTACTGCACACACAGTCCTGCACACATAGTCCTTAACAGTACAAACAATCCTTATTTTCAAATAAGAAGGGGACACTCACTAGTTCGTTTCACTCACAGGAAACTTCCTTTTGTTATGTGCCACATGGTTTTGTGTTGGGGCCGCTTCTATTTAATCTATTTATTAATGATTTGGAAGTAGGTAGGTATTGTCAGCAAGATTTCTGTGTTTGCTGATGACACAAAACTTTGTTGACCATTAAAAACTTCAGAGGATGTGCAATTGTTGCAGGGGGATCTAGATAGATTGTCACATTTGGCTGCTATGTGGCAGATGAGATTCAATGTTGAAAAATATAAGATGATGCATTTTGGACTTAAACATCCTTGTGCTGCTCATACTATAAATAGCTCTGTGTTAAGTGAATCCCTGTTGGAAAGGGATCTTGGAGTTTTGGTGGATAACAAACTTAAAGGTAGCAAGCAGTGCCAGGCGGCAACAACTACAGCCAGCATGGTATTGTCTTGTATAAAGAGAGGTATGGATTCAAGGGAGGAAAATGTTATTCTCGACTTTACAAAGCATTGGTAAGGCCTCATTTGGAATATGCAGTGCAATTTTGGAATCCTGTGTACAAAAAGGACATCTTTGAAATGGAAAGGGTTCAGAGAAGTGCAACTAAATTAATAAGGGGATTGGGGGAGCTTGAAAATGAAAAGAGACTGGAAAAGTTACAATTATGTACGCTGGAGAAAATGCGCTTGCGTGGGGATATGATTACTGTGTATAAATACATTAACGGGCCATACAATAAACTATCTGGGGCATTATTCACCAATAGAACACGTCAAAGGACACGCGGACATCCTTTAAGACTTGAAGAAAAAGATTTAGGCTTCAAGTTCAGAAAGGGTTTTTCACTGTGAGAACGGTAAAGCTATGGAACTGTCTTCCAGTGGACGTTGTTATGGCAGGTTCATTGGTCAGTTTAAAAAAAAAGCTGGATGAGTTTCTGCAAACAAGGAATGTTGCAAGTTACTGGTATTGATACATAAAGTAGAGTTGATCCAGGGAAATGTCCGATTGCCACTTGGAGTCAGGAAGGAATTTTTTCCCCCTTCATAAATTTGGTGGGGGGGTTTTGCCTTCCTCTGGATCAACAGATAGGCAGGAAATGAGGATATTGCTAGATGGGTTGGACTGGATGGACGTATGTCTTTATTCAGCCTCAAATACTATACTATATTATGCAAGAACTCTGAAACCAAGAGAAGTAATAACAGGAGAAGATTCGGATCCATATGCAGATAATACTGGGATGGAGTATAGTAGGATCTATAACACCTTATACTAGCTCAGCCAAAGGGACAAGATTTGTCATCGCATTTCTGTGAAGGAACTTCCATCCATCACACCTGCCTCTGTGATTAAGGTATTAGAAACAGATTTTATGGACACAAACCCAAAGGAAAAGAAAATTTCTCAAGAAGATATTCAATTCTTACAGATTTTACAAAGTGAAATTCTACATAATGAAGAAGGACATTTGGAAATGCCCCTATCCTTCAAAGAACGTCCACAATTTCCAGGCAATAAGCTACTTGCAGCAAATAGAGTAAAACATTTAAAAGGAAAACTGGAGAGGAATTCCAAATACAAGGAAGATTATGTTAAATTCATGAACATTGTCTTAAGAGATGGAGAAGCAGAAGAAGAAATTACTACTCCAAAATAGAGAAATACTTGGTATATTCCTCAACATGGGGTATACCACCCTAGAAAGCCAGAAAAATTAGAGTTGGATTTGATTAGAGCTGAGCTGTAATCACTGAAGAAAAGCAGTGAAATAAAGGATTATAACATCTCCTAAAATTCTGGTCAGAAGGTGCACACGGTATGTGAAGGATATTTGTATATATTATATAATTGTAACTGTATTTGTGTAACTGATTCATACTGCAGAATTTTTATGTAATGTGATATGGTTTAGAGAGATGTTTAGTTAAAGCTTCGTTGGTAAAATAGTAATAGGAAGGTAGTATTGCTAAAAAAGGTATATTTCATAGAATTAACAGTATTGTATTTCATTTGTTTTAGTTTTCACGGTGTTCAAGGTGTTTCATGGTGTTGACAGTGTTAACAGTTTTTTAAAGTAAAAAAGAAGTTAATTAACATCTACATATATCAGTCAATTCAAGTGTTTTATCTGTACCAGAGAGAAAAACTTTGGGAGCAGTTACAAGGACCTCTCCTCCTCCTCTAACTTTGTCAATGTGAACCATGACTGTGACTGATAAAATGACTGCACAATGACTCAAACTATCCTTCCTGACCATCTGCTAACGCTGGTATGTACTGTATGGTTGTGAAGTTTTACCATCTTTGTCAAAGAGCTTTTTTTTTTTGCTATGGTTTATTTCATGTATGTAAGGTAAAACTAAGAACTGCAGCTTACTTATAAACGCTGTAGAAAAGATGTCAATTTTGATGCCATTTTAATGAGGGCAGTTAATTGTAATTCTAAGTTAAAATACTGTACATTATAACACTTTATATTGCATTCAGGCCAATTAAACAGCATGCATCAAAAAGTTAAGCACTTCAGTGCTCTTCTTCCCGCTGAAAACAGTTTGTGTTTAATGTGTCTATTGCATTGCTTTAAATCTTTATATTCAGAGAATATTCATTTCTATATAATATCTGAATGGGTGAGTTCACCACAGTCTCTAAGTAAAATTACATTTTCCTCCTCACATTTTTACATAAACCTTAACACCTATTTTTCTTATAATTTTCCTTTTAAAATAGACAGATATGATTCCAATAAAACTATGTTGAACCTCAGATGACTGATACAGTATTGTGAAAAAAGTATAGGCAGGTCTGAAAAAATGCTGTAAGCAAGCATGCTATCACAAATATAAACTATTTTTATATTTGTTTTCTTAAACTCAACAAAGAGGAACATGTTTGATTAAAATTACTCAGAGTACTAAGATGCAAAAATGTGAGTATGCATTACTTACCTGCCTGAGATGCTGGGAGATATATGAGTTTATATTAGGAAAAATGAATTCAGATGACCACTCACACTTGTGTGGAGGTCCTCGGTTCTCTGATTCCACTGCCAGGAAGTCCAATTTAATATCCAACATATTAAAAAAAAGAGAGAGTCCTTCAAATGTAAGTGAAAAACATGTTAAATAGTTTTATCAACCCCTTCTGCACACAAAACAGCAACATTTTGGGAAAAGCTGTGCCCTTTCTCAAGCCTTGAGAAAGGGCACAGTTTGGAATTTGGTATTAAAATCTGAGATTTTGGAAAGTACAGTCAGGTTTCCAATTAACTAGAGGTGGGATCCGGGTTCGACACAAACCCGGATCCGACACAGAACCTCTTGGTTCCGAAATCCGAAAGATCCATCCGAATCTGGGCGGATCGTCCCGATTTTGGGACTTCGGAACAAATTTTCGAAGATTTTCGAATGTACAAAGCTATTTTCGATAATTTTCAAAAATATCTTCAAACATTCGAAAATCCTCGAATATACGATCGGAAAATAGCTCCGTACATTCGAAAATCTTCAAAAATTCGTACCATTTTCGTATTTTTGGGATTTTCCTGAGATGCAGGAATCCGAAAACTGAACGAAACGATGTAGTTTCGGCCATCTCTATAATTAACCAAATACACCAAACAGGTTTTAATGATCATAGTTTTAATATGTTTGTTAAAAACAGTACTAAGTGGGGCAGAGTCAGGCTACAAATGTGAGCAGACGTCCAAAGCTCCTGACCAGGCCAATACAAAAAATCCAGCAGATGGGAAAAAGAGGTTGCCTACCTGCTAATTCAGGCAGCCAGAGACCTCTGCAAACATGACGAGATGCAGTGCACACACAAAAAACAGAAGAACAAAGCCGCAATATAGGAAAAGTCTTTGGTGGCACAAAACAGATCCAAGATGGCGCTGACAGCAAAAGCGATACTGCGTGTTTCTGCCCAGAGACACCTATAAAGAAAAAACAAGTAGAAATGCTTACCTTCACAAACAACAAAGGAATCTTGAACCAAGAGAACATTAATGGTAAGCAGACTACCTGTACAAAACAACTCAACCTATGTAACAACTTAGACATTATAAGGCCTCTCACCGGCTAATTTATAGTTCTGAAAATGGCAGTATTTCTCTGAAAATACCCAATCTGACACTGGATTTTCAGACTCACCTAAAGAATCCCTTCTTACCATACACCAAATAAATGGTGATGAAGTAAGGGACCAAAGATTGAGAAAGATTAAATAACAGACCCATTAAAGGGAAAATTAAGGTTCTTAATATCCCCTAAGAAAATCCCCTTTAATGAATGTCAAACGCAATGTACCAATGTTAAAACCAAAGTAGAAATAAAGACACTATGTTAAGCCTATTCTCCGTACCAGAAAAACAAAATATGAACCCCAATTCCTCACAGGATATACCTTTAAAGGGCACCCATAGTGGGAAAATGAACTTTTTTTCTTTCTTTCCATGTGTACTATAATTCCCCCCAACCCCCAGAGTGTCTATATTTTCTTCAGTTTCCCTCTCTGTCCTGAGATACACAAATTAGAAGAAGACATGATTGCATTCCTCCTACTTGTACTGTCAATCAAATCCCTTTGATGTGACCCTCTTCCCTGCTCAAGTAACTCCCTCACCCCTGCTATGTTACAAACATAGAGATAAGAACATTAGCAGGGGGGAGAGGTAGCTTTGATGGCAGAGATAAGGCTGCACTTGACACCCTTCTTGATAGATTTCACTGATGATGGGTCACAAAGAGAGAGATCATATTGCAGCAGGACACGGAGAGATAGGTATCTCCAGGACAGCTTGCTTTCTATTGGCCACTGTGCGTGGGTGTGTTTTTCAGAATGTTGAACATTTAACTTCTACTGCACATGAGAAGCTTTGTCGGGCAGCCGGTGTTTAGACATGGAGGAGGTAAGATGGGGGGGGGGGGAAGAGTGCTGCAGAGAGATCTGACACCATGGAAAAACAGAGTCACCGAGGTAGGAAAAAGGCAGCACAGAGTCCATGAATTTATCTTTGAAATAGGGCAATGTGTTTTCTTTCACTATAGATGCCCTTTAACTCGCATAACAATGATCCAGTTGTTCTAATCCTTTTAATTAGCAATAAATATATAAGATATCACCACAGTTGTGACTGATCTATAAGACATTATTGAAGGTATCTGACACAAAATGGGATTCTTTCAGCCTGGTGGATACTTAAAAATCAAGACTATGATCTAAAATTCTTGTTTAACAGAATTGCAGACCTGGAGAGCAAATTCAGAAGAAACAACTTAAATCTAAGGGGCATCAAAGAAAATATTGAAGGGGAACTGTGGTCTCCAGAGAATTTTTAAATGAAAGGCCAGTTTTCTAGCTTTAAAATGAGCCATCAACCACCTCTCTACGTGCTTTACATCCCAAGGTATAAAGAAATTACTGACAAGAAAATTAATGGGTGGGAGGATGACATGTGACATTACAAAGGCTGCTCCTCCACCTTGCCACTGGCAGAGCACAATCTCAGACTTCACAGTGTGCGAGAGAAACAGGAAGTCCCTCCCCCTCCAGTAGTACACTATCCAGACACTACATTATATGGATAATATATTACTAGGTTATCATATGGTTATTATATTACTATATAACCTAGTAATATATCATCCATATAATGTAGTGGCTGGATAGTATACTGGTTAAAGGCACCACCTTTGATTTGGGAGACCAGGGTTTGAATGCTGGCTGGGGGTAACTATACAAATTTTGGATTATTATAATACCCTAGTAATATAATAACCTAGTAATATTATAACTATATAATACCCTAGCAATATAATATTGTTATATTACTAGGTTATCATAAGGTTATTATATTACTAGGTTATTATATGGTTATTATATTACTAGTTTATTATGGTTATTATATTATAATACCCTAGTAATATAATAACCTAGTAATATAATAGCCATGTAACCTAGTAATATAATAACCATATAATAACCTAGTAATATAATAACCATATGATAACCTAGTAATATAATAACAATATTATATGGTTATTATATTACTAGGGTATTATAATAATAGCTGCCCCTAGCCAGGATTTGAACCCTGGTCCCCCATGTTAAAGGCAGTGCCTTTAACCACTACACTATCCAGCCACTACATTACACTACACTACATTCTAGAGTTAGTGAACGGTCCATAAATTCGTTAATTATCGTAAATTCGATAATTAACGAATTTACGATCGAAAGTCCGGAAACATCGAAAGTCTGAGTAATCCGGTCCGGGATAGTTTGAGAAGTCCCAGTCTGTTCGAACTCATAAAGTTGGGCTCGAGTTCTAGTCCATCCCTAGTAACCACACATATGGCATACCTTTTGATTCAGGACATTTGGGAGATTGATATTTAGTAACTTTTTTTACATTCCATGAGGTTTTGTCAAGATTTCTACGTTTTAAATGTTGTTTGATGTTATTTTTTTTAGAAAAGTGCGAACTTCTACAAAGAACTGCGCCCACACCATTGGTGGTATGAATGAACGAACTATAGCATTACATAGCTGAAGGAATATATAGTTTGTGGTGGGTAATTCTGAGTTTGGGGGGTGTTTTGGTGGAAAAACTGCAGACTGTTCAAATGCAAAGCTGGCTAATTTATTTTTGCTGTTACTGACATTTGGCATTGGTCACACTCTGGGTTAGTTGGTACCCATGTCTCTGGGTACACCCATGAATGTGGCATACTGTTTTATTCGGGAGGGGTTAGGCTTTCATATTTGAGACACTCCTCTGCAGTTTTTAGCTGAAATTCGCATTTGATTTTGTCTCTTGATTTACAGTTGAGGAAAAAAAGGAAAATGTGAGAAAATAACTTACAATTGGATGAAGAGTTGTGCCCAGGTATCTGCATTTTGATCGAAACTTACCTCACTCATAAAATCTCACTTGTGGGGATATTTTAGTTAATTTGGAAGATATTCTGTGTTAACCGTCAGAAGTGGTAATACATTTCAATTTGCTGTAATATTCTTGATTGCAGTTTTAGTTTGGGGGGTCTCCTCTACAGGAAAAGTGGGGTACCTACTTATCTGGTATTGTTGTACTCGGGAGCATCAGTGCTTTCAGAAACAGTAAGGGCTAGGCCACACTGAAACGCAAACGCAAACGCAATAGCATGCGATTTCATGTGCGATTTTCGTTGCGTTTGCGATTGTGATTTCTTCAATAAGTATAGGAAAACGCATGCGATTGCGATTAAAAATGCAGAACGCAAAACGCAAACGCAAACGCATCGAAAAACACGCTTTTTTTGCGTTGCCGCGTTTTCAATAATTTTGAAAAATCGCAAGCGCAATCGCAAACGCAAGCGCAAAAAAAACGCAGCAGTGTGGCCTAGCCCTAAGAATTTTGTGTGTAACCTTAAGATAACTATAAGTAAAAATGGGAAAAATACATGAAAATTTGCAAATTTTTAATTTTTTTGACATATTTTACCCATAATTTCAGTAAAATATCCAGAAAAGTTAAAAAAAAATTGTTACCATGTTAAAGTACACTTTGTGCTGAAAAAAACAATGTATAATATTCCTGATTTACTGGGGAGTTTCCTACTGTAAGCCAAATGTGTCTAAAATCCTGAAAATTCTTCTGGCATTTAACGAACGGAAAGTGGTTAATTTGCTGGCAGCGAAAGGGTTAAAAATAGCCTGAAAACCAAACCTCGACTTATACTCGGGTCACTCACCTCATTCTACAATCCGGCTGCCGCTCACTCCGCATCTACTGATCTGCCAGCTTAATTCACTACTCGGCACCTGTCTCACTTTCTGGCACCAAGTATTGATGTCAGGCGGCATATTAGTGGATGCGGAGTGAGTGGCAGCTGGATTTCTGGATTGAAGACTGCACAAGTTAACTGTGGGGACTTTCGTGGGGGGTGGGGAGGTGGGGTGGGCAGTAATCCCACACAGTCACCCCCAATTCCTTGCCGCTGCAGATGTTTGGAAACTACAACTCCCAGCAACTAAAGCATGCTGGGAGTTGTAGTTTCCAAACATCTTGGGTGCCAAGGAATGGGGGTTACTGTATGGGAATTCTGCTGTCCATTTAAAGGGCAACAAAAGCCTCGAACAATACTGAATCAGAAGGCAGTAGTGGTCATAATTTCAACCCATCGGCTTATACTCAAGTCAATCAGGTTTTACTAATTTTCAGGTGAAAATAGGTACCTCGGCTTGTACTCGGGTCAACTATACTCGCGTATATATGGTACAAATTAATGTTAATTTTTATGAATTTGTTCCTACAGGTTTTTCTGTGACTGTGTATGATGTAAATGTAAGATCACCGTGAGTAGCTTTTGTTTTTTTAGAAATAGTTAATTTTATTTCTATTGTTTCTTGCACATTAGTGTTACAGAGAAAAGGCAAGTGAGCCCAGAGAAAAGTTTGCTTTGATACTATTACGATTTTTCTATTTTCTCCCATCCATATGTTCTCTTACTTTAGACATACTTCACTTATTCCAATAACCACTTGAGGATACGATAGGAAAGTAGCCTTTATAATGTATGAAGTTCCTGCAGCTTCTACAGTTTTCGGTAAATGAAGGGCTATTATCACAAGCCCAGAGAAAAATCTCTTGAAAAAATCAGCATTATGTTTCCCATGAAATGTACCGATTTATTTTCATTTACTGACAGGCACAAAATGTTTTTCCTTTAAACTAACTTTGAAAATAATCTTTGTTTTCTTTTCCTATTTTGATTAAGTAATCTTTTAAAAAAAAACAAAAAAAAATCATTATATGTCGCTTGAACAATATTTCAAATATTTTTACGCTTAATGTATTTTATTTTTATAACTATAATAACTTCCATATATTTCTGTACCTTTTTAGGATGCTTAGAGCTTTCTGTTCTTGGAACAGAGTGTGCACTTTGGCTTCCTCTAAAAATTACGCCAGTATGAACGACAGCCAGCTTGAATCAGAATAAATCATAATGGCATAAATGATTCCTTTTCCTGTCACAGCGTCTAATGTACCAAAGTTACCTGTTATTTTGCTGATTCGGGAGTAACCTTTAAAGTTAGATTTTGTCCTGAAGGGGTGCCTGCATTTTTCAATCTGAAATATCATAAATACTTGACTGTATAATATAAAAATACCAAAGTATGGCTGAAAATCTTAAACCTGGATGAACAGCCCAGTACCCCCAAATATGGCACTAAACACTTGAAGGTCATGCTAAATATATCAACGTTTATTATTGCCCACAAATCAAATATATACAAACATCTTCAACTAATAACAGTAGCAGCATATCGTATAAATATACAAATATATAAAGTGCATAAACGCCATAAAATCCTACAGATGTCCTTGAACTAAAAGCTACTTTACATCCACAAAGGTCACAAGTCCTATATCGGCTCCCAAGAGCCCCCTTCCCCAGCTGTATACAGTGAGATACAAAAGGACTCAAAAGGACGCTATACAGTACATAGCTAAGTAATGTTATCCACAAACAAATATACTTGCTGGGACTTGAAGTGAGAAGCCAAGTCTGCTCCGTTGCTTCTGGTTTAGCAATAGGGTTTCCTCAGACCCTAAGGAAGCCCCATTGGTAAACCGGAACCCTGGAATGAAACATGTGTTGGTCCAGTTAGTACAGCTGATCTATCCTGGGCTACCATTTAGGATCCAACATTTCCACACATCGGAATATGTCAGGTACCCGGTCATCCAGGGCTGTTTCAAGCCATCTTGGAGTCCTAGCGTGCACAGATCGCAATCCCATCTCACTTAAAATTGCAATAGTGTGGCCTAGCCCTCCAAAAATATTGGACTAAACTGTCATGAACTTACCTGCCACTCCGGCACGAAAATTCAAAAGCCGGTTTCTGGACCTGGACCCGGTACCTCCCTGGCTCCTGTACTCACCTGCCTTGGATCCTGTACCTACCTTTACCCCTCCAGTTACTTACCTAGCCTGCATCCAGTCTCAAGTTACTTACCTAGCCTGCATCCAGTCTCAAGTTACTTACCTAGCCTGCATCCAGTCTCAAGTTACTTACCTTGCCTGCATCCAGTCTCAAGTTACTTACCTTGCCTGCATCCAGTCTCCAGTTACTTACCTTGCCTGCATCCAGTCTCCAGTTACTTACCTAGCCTGCATCCAGTCTCCAGTTACTTACCTACCCTGCATCCAGTTTCAAGTTACTTACCTTGCCTGCATCCAGTCTCCAGTTACTTACCTAGCCTGCATCCAGTCTCCAGTTACTTACCTTGCCTGCATCCAGTCTCTAGATACTTACCTTGCCAGCATCCAGCCAGTTCCCAGCAGCTCCTTGTTCCGGCATCCAGCCTACATTTCCCAGCAGCCTCTGTGTCCTGCAATTCCTGGACTATACGCCTCCTCCTAAAGCGTATTTGTAAGTACCCGGCCAATCGGGCCATGGAAACGCCTGAGGGGGCTATGGCAGGGTTGAGTAAAACTCTCCAAACTTTGTCTAAACGCATGGACATTTTTGAACACCATCAGGGCCAGTTGGCTCAGTGCATGGGCACCCTCGCTGTCCGGCTACCCCCAGCTTCTGCCTCTGCTCCGGGGTCTACGCCGCCTCCTTCTACGTCCGGATCCAGTGACCCTTCTCTTCGGAGAGGGCCCCGCATACCTCTGCCCTCATGGTTCAATGGTGATGCCCAAGCCTCAGTGCCCAATCAGTGCCGAAGCCAATTTGAACTTCAACCATCTCATTTTGCATTGGATTGTGCAAAGGTTGGTTATATCATCGCCTTGTTGGAGGGCGATGCTCTGGCCTGGGCTTATCCCCTATGGGAGAAAGACGATCCTCTTATCAATAATGTTACTGACTTCCTGAATATGTTTCGCAAGGTCTTCGATGCTCCAGGAAGAACCTCTGCTGCCTCCTCCCATTTGATGCAGCTCCGCCAAGGGTCTCGTTCTGTGGGTCAATATGTTATTAAATTTCATACCCTTGCCGCGGAGACTTCTTGGAACAATGAGGCACTTACAGCAGCCTTTTGGCAGGGACTCTCTGATCGCCTCAAGGATGAATTAGTATCTAGAGAATTACCTGTCCCATTGGAAGACTTGATTACGCTATGCATCCAGATTGATAACCGCTTTCATGAACAGCAGGCAGAAAGGTCTGCAGCTCCTTCCAGCTTCCCTAAGACCTTTCCTAGGCCTGCTCAGACCTTTCCGCAACCAATATCTTCGGTTGAAGAGCCGATGCAAATTGGCGGCACTCATCTGTCACGCCGACGTACTAATGGACTTTGTCTCTATTGTGCTGGGCAAGGACACTTTGTAAGAAATTGTCCCCAGAAGTCGGGGAAACTATGACCTAGAAGTTAAGGAGGAGCTCCTTCTAGGTAATGTTAAGTCTCCTGCAAAATTTGAACCATTGAAACTCTTTCTACAAGCAACTATCACCTTTAATGGTAAAATTTTGTTGATTCCGGTGCAGCTGGAAACTTCATTGATTCTACCTATGCAGCACAATTGGGGCTTCCTCTCCTTCACTTGCAACAACCTCTTCAAGTTCTGGCTATTGACAATAACCCTTTGGCTTCTGAATTCATCTCCAAATCTACATACGAAGTCCTATTTCGCATTGGCATATTTCACCAAGAACGTTTGTCTTTCCTTGTCATCCAAAGCCCTTCCGCTCCCCTGATTCTCTGACTTCCATGGCTCAGATAACACAACCCTACTAGATTGGTCTAGTAATGAACTCTAATGAAAGTGTTCTGTTTCAAAAATTGCCTTTCTACTCATTGCACCACCATTACCTGTGAAAATAAATCTGAGAAAGATCTCCCTCAATGTTATCATGATTTCTCTGATGTGTTTTGTAAAAAGCGAGCAACGATCCTACAATTGCCCCATCGATTTTCTCTCAGGTACTATGCCTCCGTGGGGACGCACATACCCACTCTCTCCTTCTGAAACTCTAGCCATGAAAGAGTACATTACTGAACATTTGTCTAGGGGTTTTATACAACCTTCTACTTCCCCTGCTGGAGCTGGGTTCTTTTTTGTTGAAAAAAAAAGACGGAGGTTTACGACCCTGCATCGACTACCGTGGATTAAATAAAATCACAATAAAAAAACGGTATCCTCTTCCTCTCATCTCTGAACTATTTGACCAGATAAAAGGGGCTAAAATATTTACCAAACTGGACCTTCGGTGGGCATACAATCTGATCCGTATGCGTAAAGGTGACGAGTGGAAAACAGCCTTTAACACTCGGGACGGTCACTACGAATATCTCATAATGCCCTTTGGCCTTTGTAATGCTCCAGCGGTGTTCCAAGAATTTGTGGATGACATTTTAATCTTTTCTCAAGATCTGCCCTCCCACCGCCTCCATGTTAAACAGGTGTTACTACGTCTGAGAGAGAATAGCCTATATGCCAAATTGGAAAAGTGTCTGTTTTAGTGTTCGCAAGTACCCTTTCTGGGCTACATTGTATCAGCGCAAGGTTTCCAGATGGATCCTGTGAAAGTTTCAGCCATCCAAGATTGGTCTCTTCCTATGGGAACCAAAGCTATTCAAAGGTTCATTGGCTTTGCCAATTACTACAGACAATTCATTCAAGGGTTCTCGTCTATAATTTCTCCCATATTAGCCCTCATCAGTAAAGGTGGTAAGCCTCATTCATGGACCCCTGCAGCCCTCGAAGCCTTTAAATGACTCAAGGCAGCCTTTGCTGATGCACCTGTTCTAGTACATCCAGATCCTAGTCTTCCCTTCTACATCGAAGTTGATGCCTCGGACTTGGGAGCAGGAGCGGTCCTTTCCCAAAGACAAGGCCCTAAAAGGAAACTCCATCCCTGTGCATATTTCTCCAAAAAGTTTCTACCCAACGAGCGGAACTATGATGTTGGGAATAGGGAACTTCTTGCTATCAAACTGGCCCTCGAGGAGTGGCGTCATCTATTGGAAGGCACCTCTGTACCTATTACCATCCTTACCGACCATAAGAACCTCAAACACATCCAGAATCTTAAAAGGTTAAATCCCCGTCAAGCACGGTGGTCCTTATTCTTTTCCCGATTCAACTTTGTTATCCCTGGTTCCAAAAACAAAAAAGCTGATGCCCTTTCCAGATCATTTGTTGCTTCCGACTGTACTAATCAGGATAAGGGCTCCATTATCCCAACCACTAAAATCTTGGACTCTATATCTCCTCAACTCTGTTCCAAGATTCAAGCCGCACAAGATTCTGCTCCTCCTGACACACCTTCTAGCAAAATCTTTGTTCCTGTTTCTCTTAGGAAAACTATCCTTCTTCATACTCACTGTTCCAAGCAAGCTGGGCATCCCGGTGTTAACAAAACTTTTAATATTATTGCCCGTTCCCTTTGGTGGCCCAAAATGAGAAAAGAGATTAAAGACTTTATTCAAGCGTGTACCAGCTGTGCTCAATCCAAATCTTCTAGAACACTCCCCTGTGGTCTTCTTCAACCCCTCCCCATTCCATCCGGACCTTGGACCCATCTATCCATGGACTTTATTGTTGAACTTCCGCCTTCCAAGAAAAACACGGTTATATGGGTGACAGTAGACCGCTTCATCAAAATGGCCCATTTTGTACCCCTCCCTAAACTACCATCTTCAACGGAGTTAGCTCAACTATTTATTTCGCATATCTTCCGCTTTCATGGACTTTTCATGGATTTTTTTTACATTTATTTCCCAAGGGTATAAATTTAGATGTGAACTGGCTTAAAATCCCCTTGAACACAGTCCACTTCTGTTCAGTACATTTACCTGATAATACATTATCCCAGTTGACATTCTGAAGAGCTGCTTTTAACCTGGGAAAATTTGCTTTCCTGAAATTAAATGTCTTTGTTAACCCAGCGCACTTTTGCTTTCGATAACAAAGTCCAAATGCCACTATTTCATGGTCACTATTCCCTAAGCCTCCAGTTACCTTTATATCTATAATGCGCTCTACAATGTTAGATATTACCAGATCCAACAGAGCTCCTTTTCTAGTAGGAACTTCAACCACCTGTGAGAGAAATTTATCCTGCAGCAAATTCAGGAACTCATCGCCTTTTTCTGTGATGGCAGTTCCACCACACCAATCAATGTCAAGGTAATTGAAGTCCCCCATAATGAGCACACTCCCCAAACTTGCAGCCCTTGCCAACTGCATATGAAGTTGACTCACCTCCTCTCTGCTAGCATTTGGCGGCTTATAGCAGACACCAACAATGACATTACCCCCTTTCCTGTTGCCTAATTCCACCCATATTGCCTCCACTTTATCATCCATATCACCAGTTATCTCTTCTTTTAAATTTGGCTTCAATTCTTTTTTAACATAAACACATACTCCTCCCCCTTTCCTTTTTTTTCTGTCCTGCCTAAACAAGGCATATCCTTCTATATTTACAGCCCAGTCGTGACAACTGTTCAACCACGTTTCTGCTATACCTATTACATCATACTTTTCATTCAATGCCATCATTTCCAATTCACCCATTTTGTCAGCCAGGCTTCTCGTATTTGCAAACATACATTTTAGATTATGATCCTGTAATTTATTCGTACACTTTAATACACATGCCTCCCTATCCCCTATGCTAGCCCCACCCCCCTTTCCGCCCACCACTGGCCTATCTACAACCTGCTTTCCTCCTGGACTATCTATCCCAGTGAGACTGCTAATACCCTCCCCCCCCAAACCTAGTTTAAAATCTCCTCCAACCCTCTAGCCATCTTCTCCCCTAAAACAGCTGCACCACCATCAGTGAGGTGCAACCCATCCCTACTAAAGAGCCTGTAGCCAACAGCAAAGTCTGCCCAGTTCTCAATAAACCCAAACCCTTCTTCCTTACACCACTCTCTTAGCCACGCATTAATGCTCCTAAGCTCCCGCTGTCTCCCTGGCTTAGCACGTGGCTGCGGTAGTATTTCTGAAAACACTACCCTGGAGGTCCTTGCTTTTATCTTGGCCCCTAGTTCTCGGAAATCATGTTTAAGGACCTCACCTCCACCTCTAACTTTGTCATTGGCACCAATGTGAACCAAGACTGCCGGGTCACACCCGCCCCCACCCAATAATCTGTCTACACGATCCACCACATGCCGAACCCTAGCACCAGGCAGGCAACACACAGTTCGGCATGTAGGGTCTTGGCGGCAGATTAACTTATAATGGAGTCCCCTACCACTACCACCTGCCTTGCATTCCTGACCCTTCGTTCCTCCTCCCTTGTATCAGAGATGGCAGTCCCCTGGGTGCTCAAGGGACTAGCCCCCTCCATACACGCTAATTCCGAGGTGTCCTCCTCCACTTCATTACCTAAGGCGGCAAATCTGTTGGGATGGACAATCTGGAAAGAAGCCCCCCTACTCTTCCGTCCCCCACTTCCCCTAGTAACCCTAACAAAACTACCTCCTTCCTCATCCTTTCTTGTCCCTCTTCCACCCACCTCTATACTGGCCCAGTGCCTGCTGACCCCCCAGTTCTGCCAATCCCCGCAATGCTGCAAGCTGCCCCCTTAGACTCTCCATCTCAGCTTCCAAACGGGCAACCCACTCACACCTGACACAGACATAGGTTCCCCGGAACGTCTGCTCCAGGTTCATATACATGTGGCACGATGCACATTGCATGGTACTGACAAAACTGTCCCTTCTAATACACCACACCAACACAGTGACGCACAAACCTTGTTTAATTGCCCTTCTTGTTTCTATGTCCTTGAGATCAAGGTCCTTAAGAGAAAGGGACACTCACAAGTTTGTTTCACTCACAGGAAACTTCCTTTTGTTAGGTCCAAACCACAGGCCCAACCACTGTGAATCCTATTTAACTAATAGGCCCCAACCCCCACACCAATTAGTGCAAGAGCCAGAAAGAGAGGGAAAAAAAACCCCAAACACTTATTAACCCTTTCACAGCCTGTTTGTGATTACAACAGGTACAATACTAGAATATAGAAGTCCAGCACACCCCTGAACCTGGAGCAGACGTTCCGGGGAACCTATGTCTGTGTCAGGTGTGAGTGGGTTGCCCTTTGGAAGCTGAGATGGGAGTCTAAGGGGGCAGCTTGCAGCATTGCGGGATTGGCAGAACTGGGGGTCAGCAGGCACTGGGCCAGTACAAGGTGGGTGGAAGAGGGACAAGAAAGGATGAGGAAGGAGGTAGTTTTGTTAGGGTCCTAGGGGAAGTGGGGGACGGAAGAGTAGGGGGGCTTCTTTCCAGATTGTCCATCCCAACAGATTTGCCGCCTTAGGTAATGAAGTGGAGGAGACACCTCGGAATTAGCGTGTATGGAGGGGGCTAGTCCCTTGAGCACCCAGGGGACT
Source organism: Hymenochirus boettgeri (assembly GCA_019447015.1). Lineage (NCBI taxonomy): Eukaryota > Metazoa > Chordata > Amphibia > Anura > Pipidae > Hymenochirus > Hymenochirus boettgeri. Next base: position 88,581,167 of record CM033477.1, read on the forward strand.
GCCATCTCTGATACAAGGGAGGAGGAACGAAGGGTCAGGAATGCAGGCAGGTGGTAGTGGTAGGGGACTCCATTATAAGGTAATCTGCCGCCAGACCCTACATGCCGAACTGTGTGTGGCCTGCCTGGTGCTAGGGTTCGGCATGTGGTGGATCGTGTAACAATTATTGGTGGGGGCGGGTGTGACCCGGCAGTCTTGGTTCACATTGGTGCCATGACAAAGTTAGAGGGTGGAGGTGAGGTCCTTAAACATGATTTCCGAGAACTAGGGGCCAAGATAAAAGCAAGGACCTCCAGGTGTGTTTTTTCAGAAATACTACCGCAGCAACTACTAAGCCAGGGAGACAGCGGGAGCTTAGGAGCATTAATGCGTGGCTAAGAGAGTGGTGTAAGGAAGAAGGGTTTGGGTTTATTGAGAACTGGGCAACTTTGCTGTTGGCTACAGGCTCTTTAGTAGGGATGGGTTGCACCTCACTGATGGTGGTGCAGCTGTTTTAGGGGAAGATGGCTAAGGGTTGGAGGAGATTTTAAACTAGGTTTGGGGGGGGAGGGTATTAGCATTCTCACTGGGATAATAGTCCAGGAGGAAAGCAGGTTGTAGATAGGCCAGTGGTGGGCGGAAAGGGGGTGGGGCTAGCATAGGGGATAGGGAGGCATGTGTATTAAAGTGTACGAATAAATTACAGGATCATAATCTAAATGTATGTTTGCAAATACGAGAAGCCTGGCACAAAATGGTGAATTGGAAATGATGGCATTGAATGAAAAGTATGATGTAATAGGTATAGCAGAAACGTGGTTGAACAGTTGTCACGACTGGGCTGTAAATATAGAAGGATATGCCTTGTTTAGGCAGGCAGAAAAAAAAGGAAAGGGGGAGGATGTATGTGTTTATGTTAAAAAGAATTGAAGCCAAATTTAAAAGAAGAGATAACTGGTGATATGGATGATAAGTGGAGGCAATATGGGTGGAATTAGGCAACAGGAAAGGGGGTAATGTCATTGTGGGTGTCTGCTATAAGCCGCCAAATGCTAGCAGAGAGGAGGTGAGTCAACTTCATATGCAGTTGGCAGGGCTGCAAGTTTGGGGAGTGTGCTCATTATGGGGGACTTCATTACCTTGACATATTGTGTGGTGGAACTGCCATCACAGAAAAGGCGATGAGTTCCTGAATTTGCTGCAGGATAAATTTCTCTCACAGGTGGTTGAAGTTCCTACTAGAAAAGGAGCTCTGTTGGATCTGGTAATATCTAACATTGTAGAGCGCATTATAGATATAAAGGTAACTGGAGGCTTAGGGAATAGTGACCATGAAATAGTGGCATTTGGACTTTGTTATCGAAAGCAAAAGTGCGCTGGGTTAACAAAGACATTTAATTTCAGGAAAGCAAATTTTCCCAGGTTAAAACAGCTCTTCAGAATGTCAACTGGGATAATGTATTATCAGGTAAATGTACTGAACGAAGTGGACTGTGTTCAAGGGATTTTAAGCCAGTTCACATCTAAATTTATACCCTTGGGAAATAAATGTAAAAAAAATCCATGAAAAGTCCATGAAAGCGGAAGATATGCGAAAAAATAGTTGAGCTAACTCCGTTGAAGATGGTAGTTTAGGGAGGGGTACAAAATGGGCCATTTTGATGAAGCGGTCTACTGTCACCCATATAACCGTGTTTTTCTTGGAAGGCGGAAGTTCAACAATAAAGTCCATGATAGATGGGTCCAAGGTCCGGACGGAATGGGGAGGGGTTGAAGAAGACCACAGGGGAGTGTTCTAGAGATTTGGTTGAGCACAGCTGGTACACGCTTGAATAAGTCTTTAATCTCTTTTCTCATTTTGGGCCACCAAAGGGAACGGGCAATAATATTAAAATTTTTGTTAACACCGGGATGCCCAGCTTGCTTGGAACAGTGAGTATGAAAAGGATAGTTTTCCTAAGAGAAACAGGAACAAGATTTTGCTAGAAGGTGTGTCAGGAGGAGCAGAATCTTGTGCGGCTTGAATCTTGGAACAGAGTTGAGGAGATATAGAGTCCAAGATTTTAGTGGTTGGGATAATGGAGCCCTTATCCTGATTAGTACAGTCGGAAGCAACAATGATCTGGAAAGGGCATCAGCTTTTGTTTTTGGAACCAGGGATAACAAAGTTGAATCGGAAAGAATAAGGACCACCGTGCTTGACGGGATTTAACCTTTTAAGATTCTGGATTGTTTGAGGTTCTTATGGTCGGTAGGATGGTAAATGTACAGGGTGCCTCCAATAGATGACGCCACTCCTCGAGGGCCATTTTGATACAAAGTTCCTATTCCCAACATCATATTTCCGCTCGTTGGTAGAAACTTTTTGGAAAATAGTGCACAGGGATGAGTTTCCTTTTAGGGCCTTGTCTTTGGAAAAAGGACCGCTCCTGCTCCCAAGTCCGAGGCATCACCTTCGATGTAGAAGGGAAGACTAGGATCTGGATGTACTAGAACAGGTGCATCAGCAAGGCTGCCTTGAGTCATTTAAAGGCTTCGAGGGCTGCAGGGTCCATGAATGAGGCTACCACCTTTACTGATGAGGGCTAATATGGAGAAATTATAGACGAGAACCCTTGAATGAATTGTCTGTAGTAATTGGCAAAGCCAATGAACCTTTGAATAGCTTTGGTTCCCATAGGAAGAGACCAATCTTGGATGGCTGAAACTTTCACAGGATCCATCTGGAAACCTTGCGCTGATACAATGTAGCCCAGAAAGGGTACTTGCGAACACTAAAACAGACACTTTTCCAATTTGGCATATAGGCTATTCTCTCTCAGACGTAGTAACACCTGTTTAACATGGAGGCGGTGGGGGCAGATCTTGAGAAAAGATTAAAATGTCATCCACAAATTCTTGGAACCCCGCTGGAGCATTACAAAGGCCAAAGGGCATTATAGATATTCGTAGTGACCGTCCCGAGTGTTAAAGGCTGTTTTCCACTCGTCACCTTTACGCATACGGATCAGATTGTATGCCCACCGAAGGTCCAGTTTGGTAAATATTTTAGCCCCTTTTTCTGGTCAAATAGTTCAAGGATGAGGAAGAGGATACCGTTTTTTTATTGTGATTTTATTTAATCCACGGTAGTCGATGCAGGGTCGTAAACCTCCGTCTTTTTTTTTCAACAAAAAAAACCCAGCTCCACAGGGGAAGTAGAAGGTTGTATAAAACCCCTGACAAATGTTCAGTAATGTACTCTTTCATGGCTAGAGTTTCAGAAGGAGAGAGTGGGTATGTGCGTCCCCGCGGAGGCATAGTACCTGAGAAAATCGATGGGGCAATTGTAGGATCGTTGCTCGCTTTTTACAAAACACATCAGAGAAATCATGAACCATTGAGGGAGATCTTTCTCAGTTTTTATTTCACAGGTAATGGTGGTGCAATGAGTAAAGGGCAATTTTTGAAACAGAACACTTTCATTAGATTCATTACTAGACCAATCTAGTAGGGTTGTGTATCTCTGAGCCATGGAAGTCAGAGAATCAGGGGAGCGGAAGGGCTTTGGATGACAAGAAGACAAACGTTCTTGGTGAAATAGCCAATGCGAAATAGGACTTCGTATGTAGATTTGGAGATGAATTCAGAAGCCAAAGGGTTATTGTCAATAGCCAGAACTTGAAGAGGTTGTTGCAAGTGAAGGAGAGAGCCCCAATTGTGCTGCATAGGTAGAATCAATGAAGTTTCCGCTGCACCGGAAATCAACAAATTTTACCATTAAGGTGATAGTTGCTTGTAGAAAGAGTTTCAATGGTTCAATTTTGCAGGAGACTTAACATTACCTAGAAGGAGCTCCTCCTTAACTTCTAGGTCATAGTTTCCCCGACTTCTGGGGACAATTTCTTACAAAGTGTCCTTGCCCAGCACAATAGAGACAATTCCATTAGTACGTCGGCGTGACAGATGAGTGCCGCCAATTTGCATCGGCTCTTCAACCGAAGATATTGGTTCGGGGAAAGGTCTGAGCAGGCCTAAAGGTCTTAGGGAAGCTGGAAGGAGCTGCAGACCTTTCTGCCTGCTTTTTCATGAAAGCGGTTATCAATCTGGATGCATAGCTTAATCAAGTCTCCCAATGGGACAGGTAATTCTCTAGATACTAATTCATCCTTGAGGCGATCAGAGAGTCCCTGCCAAAAGGCTGCTGTAAGTGCCTCATTGTTCCAAGAGTCTCCGCGGCAAGGGTATGAATTTTATAACTAATTGACCCACAGAACGAGACCCTTGGCGGAGCTGCATCAAATGGGAGGAGGCAGCAGAGGTTCTTCCTGGAGCATCAAGACCTTGCGAAACATATTCAGGAAGTCATAACATTATTGATAAGAGGATCGTCTTTCTCCCTAGGGGATAAGCCCAGCCAGAGCATCGCCCTCCAACAAGCCGATGATATAACCAACCTTTGCACAATCCAATCAAAAGGAGATGGTTGAAGTTCAAATTGGCTTCGGCACTGATTGGGCCATGAGGCTGGGCATCACCATTGAACCATGAGGGCAGAGGTATGCGGGGCCCTCTCCGAAGAGAAGGGTCACTGGATCCGGACGTAGAAGGAGGCGGCGTAGACCCCGGAGCAGAGGCAGAAGCTGGGGTAGCCGGACAGCGGGGTGCCCATGCACTGAGCCAACTGGCCCTGATGGTGTTCAAAAATGTCCATGCCTTTGGACAAAGTTTGGAGAGTTTTACTCAACCCTGCCATAGCCCCCTCAGGCGTTTCCATGGCCCGATTGGCCGGGTACTTACAAATACGCTTTAGGAGGAGGCGTATAGTCCAGGAATTGCAGGACACAGAGGCTGCTGGGAAATGTAGGCTGGATGCCGGAACAAGGAGCTGCTGGGAACTGGCTGGATGCTGGCAAGGTAGTATCTAGAGACTGGATGCAGGCAAGGTAAGTAACTGGAGACTGGATGCAGGCTAGGTAAGTAACTGGAGACTGGATGCAGGCAAGGTAAGTAACTTGAAATGGAGCAGGGTAGGTAAGTAATGGAGACTGGATGCAGGCTAGGTAAGTAACTGGAGACTGGATGCAGGCAAGGTAAGTAACTGGAGACTGGATGCAGGCAAGGTAAGTAACTTGAGACTGGATGCAGGCAAGGTAAGTAACTTGAGACTGGATGCAGGCTAGGTAATTAACTTGAGACTGGATGCAGGCTAGGTAAGTAACTTGAACTGGATGCAGGCTAGGTAAGTAACTTGAGACTGATGCAGCTAGGTAAGTAACTGAGACTGGATGCAGGCTAGGTAAGTAACTGGAGGGGTAAAGGTAGGTACAGGATCCAAGGCAGGTGAGTACAGAGCCAGGGAGGTACCGGGTCCAGGTCCAGAAACCGGCTTTTGATTTTCGTGCCGGAGTGGCAGGTAATTTTCATGACAGTTTAGTCCAATTTTTGGAGGCTAGGCACACTATTGCAATTTTAAGTGAGATGGGATTGCGTCTGTGCACGCTAGGACTCCAAGATGGCTTGAAACAGCCCTGGATGACGGGGGGTACCTGACATATTCCGATGTGTGGAAATGTTGGATCCTAAATGGTAGCCCAGGATAGATCAGCTGTACTAACTGGACCAACACATGTTTCATTCCAGGTTCCGGTTTACCAATGGGGCTTCCTTAGGGTCTGAGGAAACCCTATTGCTAAACCAGAAGCAACGGAGCAACTTGGCTTCTCACTTCAAGTCCCAGCAATTTATTTGTTTGTGGATAACATTACTTGCTATGTACTGTATAGCGTCCTTTTGAGTCCTTTTGTATCTCACTGTATACAGCTGGGGAAGGGGGCTCTTGGGAGCCATATAGGACTTGTGCCCTTTGTGGATGTAAAGTAGCTTTTAGTTCAAGGACATCTGTAGGATTTTATGGCGTTTATGCACTTTATATATTTGTATATTTATACTATTGCTGCTACTGTTATTAGTTGAAGTGTTTGTATATATTTGATTTGTGGGCAATAATAAACGTTGATATATTTAGCATGACCTTCAAGTTTTTAGTGCCATATTTGGGGTTACTGGGCTTGTTCATCCAGTTTTAAGTTTTCAGCCATACTTTGGTATTTTATATTATACAGTCAAGTATTTATGATATTTCAGATTGAAAATGCAGGCACCCCTTCAGGACAAAATCTAACTTTAAAGGTTACTCCCGAATCAGCAAAATAACAGGTAACTTTGGTACATTAGACGCTGTGACGGAAAAGGAATCATTTATGCCTTATGATTTATTCTGATTCAAGCTGGCTGTCGTTCATACTGGCGTATTTTTTAGAGGAAGCCAAAGTGCACACTCTGTTCCAAGAACAGAAAGCTCTAAGCATCCTAAAAGGTACAGAAATTATGGAAGTTATTATAGTTATAAAAATAAAATACATTAAGCGTAAAAATATTTGAAATATTGTTCAAGCGACATATATGATTTTTTTTTGTTTTTTTAAAAGATTACTTAATCAATAGGAAAAGAAAACAAGATTATTTTCAAAGTTAGTTTAAAGGAAAAACATTTTGTGCCTGTCAGTAAATGAAAATAAATCGGTACATTTCATGGGAAACATAATGCTGATTTTTCAAAGATTTTTCTCTGGGCTTGTGATAATAGCCCTTCATTTACCGAAAACTGTAGAAGCTGCAGGAACTTCATACATTATAAAGGCTACTCCTATCGTATCCTCTCAAGTGGTTATTGGAATAAGTGAAGTATGTCTAAAGTAAGAGAACTATATGGGAGAAAATAGAAATCGTAATAGTATCAAGCAACTTTTCTCTGGCTCACTTGCCTTTTCTCTGTAACACTAAGTGCAGAAACAATAGAAATAAAATTAACTATTTTCTAAAAACAAAAGCTACTCACGGTGATCTTACATTTACATCATACACAGTCACAGAAAAACCTGTAGGAACAAATTCATAAAATTAACATAATTTGTACCATATATACCGAGTATGTTGACCCGAGTACAAGCCGAGGTACCTATTTTCACCTGAAATTAGTAAAACCGGATTGACTTGAGTATAACGATGGGTTGAAATTATGACCACTACTGCCTTCTGATTCAGTATTGTTCGAGGCTTTTGTGGCCCTTTAAATGGACAGCAGAATTCCCATACAGTAACCCCCATTCCTTGGCACCCAAGATTTTTGGAAACTACAACTCCCAGCATGCTTTGTTGCTGGGAGTTGTAGTTTCCAACATCTGCAGCGGCAAGGAATTGGGGGTGACTGTGTGGGATTACTGCCCACCCACCTCCCCACCCCCCACGAAAGTCCCCACAGTTAACTTGTGCAGTCTTCAATCCAGAAATCCAGCTGCCACTCACTCCGCATCCACTAATATGCCGCCTGACATCAATACTTGGTGCCAGAAGTGAGACAGGTGCCGAGTAGTGATTAAGCTGGCAGATCAGTAGATGCGGAGTGAGCGGCAGCCGGATTGTAGAATGAGGTGAGTGACCCGGTATAAGTCGAGGTTTGGTTTTCAGGCTATTTTTAACCCTTTCGCTGCCAGCAAATTAACCACTTTCCGTTCGTTAAATGCCAGAGAATTTTCAGGATTTTAGACACATTTGGCTTACAGTAGAAACTCCCCAGTAAATCAGAATATTATACATTGTTTTTTTCAGCACAAAGTGTACTTAACATGGTAACAATTTTTTTTTAACTTTTCTGGATATTTAACTGAAATTATGGGTAAAATATGTCAAAAAAATTAAAATTTGCAAATTTTCATGTATTTTTCCCATTTTTACTTATAGTTATCTTAAGGTTACACACAAAATTCTTAGGGCTAGGCCACACTGCTGCGTTTTTTTTGCGCTTGCGTTTGCGATTGCGCTTTGCGATTTTTCAAATTATTGAAAACGGCGGCAACGCAAAAAAAGCGTGTTTTTCGATGCGTTTGCGTTTGCGTTTGCGTTCTGCATTTTTAATCGAAATCGCATGCGTTTTCCTATACTTATTGAAGAAATCACAATCGCAAACGCAACGAAAATCGCACATGAATCGCATGCTATTGCGTTTGCGTTTGCGTTTCAGTGTGGCCTAGCCCTTACTGTTTCTGAAAGCACTGATCTCCCGAGTACAACAATACCAGATAAGTAGGTACCCCACTTTTCCTGTAGAGGAGACCCCCCAAACTAAAACTGCAATCAAGAATATTACACAAATTGAAATGTATTACCACTTCTGACGGTTAACACAGAATTCTTCCAAATTACTAAAATATCCCCACAGTGAGATTTTATGAGTGAGGTAAGTTTCGATCAAAATGCAGATACCTGGGCACACTCTTCATCCAATTGTAAGTTATTTTCTCACATTTTCCTTTTTTTTCCTCAACTGTAAATCAAGAGACAAAATCAATGCGAATTTCAGCTAAAAACGTGCAAGGAGTGTCTCAAATATGAAAGCCTACCCCCTCCCGAATAAACAGTTGCCACTTCATGGGTGTACCCAGAGACATGGGTACCAACTAACCCAGAGGGTGACCAATGCCAAATGTCAGTAACGCAAAAAATAAATTAGCCAGCTTTGCATTTGAACATTCTGCAGTTTTTCCACCAAAACACCCCCCAAACTCAGAATTACCACCCCACAAACTATATATTCCTTCAGCTATTGTAATGCTATGTTCGTTCATTCATACCACCAATGGTGTGGGCGCAGTTCTTTGTAGAAGTTCGCACTTTTCTAAAAAAAATAACATCAAACAACATTTAAAACGTAAAATCTTGACAAAACCTCATGGAATGTAAAAAAAGTTACTAAATATCAATCTCCCAAATGTCCTGAATCAAAAGGTATGCCATATGTGTGGTTACTAGGGATGGACTAGAACTCGAGCCCAACTTTATGAGTTCGAACAGACTGGGACTTCTCAAACTATCCCGGACCGGATTACTCAGACTTTCGATGTTTCCGGACTTTCGATCGTAAATTCGTTAATTATCGAATTTACGATAATTAACGAATTTATGGACCGTTCACTAACTCTAGAATGTAGTGTAGTGTAATGTAGTGGCTGGATAGTGTAGTGGTTAAAGGCACTGCCTTTAACATGGGGGACCAGGGTTCAAATCCTGGCTAGGGGCAGCTATTATTATAATCACCCTAGTAATATAATAACCAAAATATTGTTATTATATTACTAGGTTATCATTGGTTATTATATTACTAGGTTATTATTGTTATTATATTACTAGGTTACATGGCTATTATATTACTAGGTTATTATATACTAGGTTTATAATATAATAACCATAATAAACTAGTAATAAAACCATTAATAACCTAGTAATATAATAACCTTATGATAACCTAGTAATATAACAATATTATATTGCTAGGGTATTATAAGTTTAATTTACTAGGTTATTATATTACTAGGGTATTATAATAATCCAAATTTGTATAGTTACCCCCAGCCAGCATTCAACCCTGGTCTCCCAAATCAAGGTGGTGCTTAACCATTATACTATCCAGCCACTACATTATATGGATGATATATTACTAGGTTATATAGTAATATAATAACCATATGATAACCTAGTAATATATTATCCATATATGTAGTGTCTGGATAGTGTACTACTGGAGGGGAGGGACTTCCTGTTTCTCTCGCACACTGTGAAGTCTGAGATTGTGCTCTGCCGTGGCAAGGTGGAGGAGCAGCCTTTGTAATGTCACATGTCACCCCCACCCATTATTTTCTTGTCAGTAATTTCTTTATACCTTGGGATGTAAAGCACGTAGAGAGTGGTTGATGGCTCATTTTAAGCTAGAAAACTGGCCTTTCATTTAAAAATTCTCTGGAGACCACAGTTCCCCTTCAATATTTTCTTTGATGCCCCTTAGATTTAAGTTGTTTCTTCTGAATTTGCTCTCCAGTCTGCAATTCTTGTTAAACAAGAATTTTAGATCATAGTCTTGATTTTTAAGTATCCCCAGGCTGAAAGAATCCCATTTTGTGTCAGATACCTTCAATAATGTCTTAAGATCAGTCACAACTGTGGTGATATCTTTATATTTATTGCTAATTAAAGGATTAGAACAACTGGATCATTGTTATGCGAGTTAAAGGGCATCTATAGTGAAAGAAAACACATTGCCCTATTTCAAGATAAATTCATGGACTCTGTGCTGCCTTTTTCCTACCTCGGTGACTCTGTTTTTCCATGGTGTCAGATCTCTCTGCAGCACTCTTCCCCCCCCCCCCCCCATCTTACCTCCTCCATGTCTAAACACCGGCTGCCGCAAAGCTTCTCATGTGCAGTAGAAGTTAAATGTTCAACATTCTGAAAAACACCCCACGCACATGGCCAATAGAAAGCAAGCTGTCCTGGAGATACCTATCTCTCCGTGTCCTGCTGCAATATGTCTCTCTCTTTGTGACCCATCATCAGTGAAATCTATCAAGAAGGTGTTCAAGTGCAGCCTTATCTCTGGCCATCAAAGCTACCTCTCCCCCCTGCTAATGTTCTTATCTCTATGTTTGTAACATAGCAGGGGTGAGGGAGTTACTTGAGCAGGGAAGAGGTCACATCAAAGGGATTTGATTGACAGTACAAGTAGGAGGAATGCAATCATGTCTTCTTCTAATTTGTGTATCTCAGGACAGAGAGGGAAACTGAAGAAAATATAGACACTCTGGGGGTTGGGGGGAATTATAGTACACATGGAAAGAAAGAAAAAAAGTTCATTTTCCCACTATGGGTGCCCTTTAAAGGTATATCCTGTGAGGAATTGGGGTTCATTTTTTGTTTTTCTGGTACGAGAATAGGCTTACATAGTGTCTTTATTTCTACTTTGGTTTTAACATTGGTACATTGCGTTTGACATTCTTAAAGGGGATTTTCTTAGGGGATATTAAGAACCTTAATTTTCCCTTTAATGGTCTGTTTTTTTAATCTTTCTCAATCTTTGGTCCTTACTTCTCACCATTTATTTGGTGTATGGTAAAGGATTCTTTAGGTGAGCTGAAAATCCAGTGTCAGATTGGGTATTTTCAGAGAAATACTGCCATTTTCAGAACTATAAATTAGCCGGTGAGAGGCCTTATAATGTCTAAGTAGGTTGAGTTGTTTTGTACAGGTAGTCTGCTTACCATTAATGTTCTCTTGGTTCAAGATTCCTTGTTGTTTGTGAAGGTAACCATTTCTACTTGTTTTTCTTTATAGGTGTCTCTGGGCAGAAACACGCAGTATCGCTTTTGCGTCAGCGCCATCTTGGATCTGTTTTGTGCCACCAGACTTTTCCTATATTGCGGCTTTGTTCTTCTGTTTTTTGTGTGTGCACTGCATCTCGTCATGTTTGCAGAGGTCTCTGGCTGCCTGAATTAGCAGGTAGGCAACCTCTTTTTCCCATCTGCTGGATTTTTTGTATTGGCCGGGTCAGGAGCTTTGGACGTCTGCTCACATTTGTAGCCTGACTCTGCCCCACTTAGTACTGTTTTTAACAAACATATTAAAACTATGATCATTAAAACCTGTTTGGTGTATTTGGTTAATTATAGAATGGCCGAAACTACAACTCGTTTCGTTCAGTTTTCGGATTCCTGCATCTCAGGAAATCCCAAAAACGAAAATGGTACGAATTTTAAAGATTTCGAATGTACGGAGCTATTTTCCGATCGTATATTCGAGGATTTTCGAATGTTTGAAGATATTTTTGAAAATTATCGAAATAGCTTTGTACATTCGAAAATCTTCGAAAATTTGTTCCGAAGTCCCAAAATCGGGACGATCCGCCCAGATTCGGATGATCTTTCGGATTTCGGAACCAAGAGTTTCTGTGTCGGATCCGGGTTTGTGTCGAACCCGGATCCCACCTCTAGTTAATGGAAACCTGACTGTACTTTCCAAAATCTCAGATTTTAATACCAAATTCCAAACTGTGCCCTTTCTCAAGGCTTGAGAAAGGGCACAGCTTTTCCCAAATGTTGCTGTTTTGTGTGCAGAAGGGGTTATAAAACTATTTAACATGTTTTTCACTTACATTTGAAGGACTCTCTCTTTTTTTTTAATATGTTGGATATTAAATTGGACTTCCGGGCAGTGGAATCAGAGAACCGAGGACCTCCACACAAGTGTGAGTGGTCATCTGAATTCATTTTCCTATATAAACTCATATATCTCCCAGCATCTCAGGCAGGTAAGTAATGCAATACTCACATTTTTGCATCTTAGTACTCTGAGTAATTTTAATCAAACATGTTCCTCTTGTTAGTTTAAGAAAACAAATATAAAAATAGTTTATATTTGTGATAGCATGCTTGCTTACAGCATTTTTTCAGACCTGCCTATACTTTTTTCACAATACTGTATCAGTCACTGAGGTTCAACATAGTTTATTGGAATCATATCTGTCTATTTAAAAGGAAAATTTAAGAAAAATAGGTGTTAAGGTTTATGTAAAATGTGAGGAGGAAAATGTATTTTTACTTAGAGACTGTGGTGAACTCACCCATTCAGATATTATATAGAAATGAATATTCTCTGAATATAAATTTAAAGCAATGCAATAGACACATTAAACACAAACTGTTTTCAAGCGGGAGAAGAGCACTGAAGTCTTAACTTTTGATGCATGCTGTTTAATTGGCCTGAATGCAATATAAAGTGTTATAATGTACATATTTTACTTGAATTACAATTAACTGCCCTCATAAAATGGCATCAAAATTGACATCTTTTCTACAGCGTTTATAAGTAAGCTGCAGTTCTTGTTTTACCTACATACATGAAATAAACCATAGCAAAAAAAAAAGCTCTTTGACAAAGATGGTAAAACTTCACAACCATACAGTACATACCAGCGTTAGCAGATGGTCAGGAAGGATAGTTTGAGTCATTGTGCGTCATTTTTATCAGTCATCAGTCATGGTTCACATTGACAAAGTTAGAGAGAGGAGAGGTCCTTGTAACTGCTCCCAAAGTTTTCTCTCTGGTACAGATAAAACACTGAATTGACTGATATATGTAGATGTTAATTCACTTCTTTTTTACTTTAAAAAACTGTTAACACTGTCAACACCATGAAACACCTTGAACACCGTGAAAACTAAAACAAATGAAATACAATACTGTTAATTCTATGAAATATACCTTTTTTAGCAAACTACCTTCCTATCTATTTTACCAACGAAGCTTTAACTAAACACTCTCTAAACCATATCACATTACATAAAAATTCTGCAGTATGAATCGTTACACAAATACAGTTACAATTATATAATATATACAAATATCCTTCACATACCGTGTGCACCTTCTGACCAGAATTTTAGGAGATGTTATAATCCTTTATTTCACTGCTTTTCTTCAGTGATTACAGCTCAGCTCTAACAAATCCAACTCTAATTTTTCTGGCTTTCTAGGGTGGTATACCCCATTTTGAGGAATATACCAAGTATTTTCTCTATTTTGAGTAGTAATTTCTTCTTCTGCTTCTCCATCTCTTAAGACAATGTTCATGAATTTAACATAATCTTCCTTGTATTTGGAATTCCTCTCCAGTTTTCCTTTTAAATGTTTCTCTCTATTTGCTGCAAGTAGCTTATTCCTGGAAATTGTGGACGTTCTTTGAAGGATAGGGGCATTTCCAAATGTCCTTCTTCATTATGTAGAATTTCACTTTGTAAAATCTGTAAGAATTGAATATCTTCTTGAGAAATTTTCTTTCCTTTGGGTTTGTGTCCATAAAATCTGTTTCTAATACCTTAATCACAAGGCAGGTGTGATGGATGGAAGTTCCTTCACAAATGCGATGACAAATCTGTCCCTTTGGCGGACGAGTATACAAAGGTTTTTTCGTATCTCCTATTTTCTGATAGGATAGTGGTAATGCTTACTGAAGGTATCTTGAGGTTCCCCAGGTGTTAGTTGTTTCATTATAATACATAGGTGATAGATTATTGTCTTTTGTGAGGGTGGGAAAAGGTTCAGGTTTATGTTTAGCAGGGCTAGTGCTGGATTGGTTCAATAGATGTGTTAAGTAATCTATTGATAAAATAGAACACCTTGTACCAAACTCTTTTTATTCTGGGGCATGTCCACCATAAATGTAATAGGGGCCCTGGTGTGTACATCCTTCCAGCATAGAGGCGAACAAGTTTGAACCATCTATGTATCAAGGTGGGATGTTATAGAATCTTAATGCTATTTTTTTATTAATCTCCCAATGTTTATAGAATGGGAAAAATTGGGAAAAATTGCAATTTAAATCATTTCCCACTTGGACAAACATACCAGGTTCTCAAATTGATCTTAGCATATAAGAGTTTGTAAAATTTAGATATCAGTTTGGATGATATTCCTCATAAATAGAAGTTCTATCAGTACTTTTATATTCGTATTCGGATCCTGGTTAGATTTCACTTTAGATAATTTTTTAATGAGGCTTGTTATTTGATAGAAATTCAGCCGGTAGCTTTCAGGTACATTATATTTGTTTTTTATTGTCTCAAAATGGGCGCCAGTTCTCCTTTATTAGAAAGTCAGCGATTTGGGTTATACCTTTATCTTCCCATATAGATATTTCACATTATCGAAATGTTCCCCTATCATTACAACAGACACGTATGGGAATAAGGTAGGTGCAATATTATGTGATTTTGTGATTTGTTTCCATATCTTAGTAGCGCTAATTGTGACCCAATCATCTTGGGATACTTCAGCTTGAAAGAGATCATTTCTAGGATTGTTTTAGGTGGCACGCCTTTGTTGAGATATTTTCAATGTTCAACCCTTTTTTGTTTTCATTTGGGGACCACCATGATTTTATTGTTCTACGTAGCTGCATAGTAATAATCTTTAAGACAGGGAATGCGATACCCCGGCTGATTTTGCTTTGGCTAGTATTTTCATTTAATTTTGACTCTTCCCCCTCCAGAAATAGGCATTAACTGTATTATTTAAAAGTCTAAAAGATTCTGGAATCACAATGGTAGCGTTCTGAACTTATAAGGGATTTGGGTAATAACAACATTTCATAGAGATACTCTGGATAACCAAGGTAGGTATTAGTTGACCACCTTGAAGTTCTTTTTGTATCTCTTCCAGGTACGTTTGGAAGTTTGCTTTGATAAGTCCTCTGTACATGCTGTTAGTTGAATGCCAAGGTATGTTTAGATTTTTTTCCCCATTTATAGTGTATTTAGCACTCAGGAACAATTGTAAAGCCATTGACACATTGATTCCTGAAATAGGATTTACTTTCATTAATTTTGTAGTGTGATATTTTTCCGAATGACTTAAATACCTGTTGTAGGTGAATTAGCGATGTTATAGGGATGGACAGGGCTAGTATTATGTCATCTGCATATAGAGACAGTTTGTTGCTCTGTTCACCTATTTTTACTCCTTTTATTAATGAATTAGTTTGATAAGTTCCGCTAGGGGTTCCATAGTGAAGTCAAAGATCATTGGGGATAAAGGGCATCCCTGTCTGACTCCATTAGAGATGTTAAAGGGTTTTGACAACATTGTGATATATATACCTTTGCAAAGGGGTTAATGTATATGCCATAATGGCATCTTGTATCCAACCTTTAATATTGAATTTATTTAACATTTTTTCTAGGTAGAGCCCCCCTACTCTGTCATACGCTTTTTCATCGTTAGGGTAAGTATAATGGATGTCTTATTCTTTTTTTGTGCCCAGTTAATGATATCAATAATTTCTGGTATTGTCCCCGGGCTGTCTGTTAGGAACAAACCCATTGATCCGGGTTTATTAAAGGGATAAGTAAGATTGTAACCTATTCGCAATATCTTCGCATATATCTTTGTATTGTATTCAGAAGTGAAATTGGTCTAAATTCTGGATATGATTCATATCTTTGTTTGCTTTGGGAATGGGTATATCACTGCTTCCAGCATTTCTTGGGAGTTTTTTTGTGCTATGGCTAGTGTATATTTCTGTAGATGGGGAACTAAGACTGTATAAAAGGTTTTATAGTATTCGTTTATTAGCCATCTCCTCCGGGTGATTTGTTGTTTGGAAGCGAGAAAATCACTTTGTATATTTCTGTTTTCTGTATTGGCTGTTTATGCTGGAGTTGAAAGTTTGTTAGGGAGGGTAGGTAGATTTATCTTTTCCAAAATGTTATCTATACTTGTTTCGGGGGTATTACAATCGGGTTGGTCTTTAAGGTTGGATAATGTTTCATAATAACGAGCGAACTCGTCAGCTATCCTTTGTGGATTATATATTTTTGTATCCTGTTTATCTATAATATGTGAGATTTTTGTTTTATTTATTTTGGCTTTGAATCTGCTCGCTAGGTACTTACTAGCTTTAGGGCCTGTATGTAAAAATCAGCTTTTAATCTTCGTAGCAGTTTGTCGTATTGTAATGGTCTAGGTTGATAATTGTTTTTAATCTGTTTTACCCTTGGAAGTTTTCTTTGTAGGACCTTCTATGATTTTTCTTGATCTTTCAAATTTTATTAATTGGAGTCTTTCTTTCAATCTTATTTTTTTTTGTGTAGCTGCAATTTTGATTAGTGTTCCTCTGAGGTATGCCTTATGGGCGTTCCATATCGAGAAAGGTTGAGCTAGGTTGTTATCATTGTATAAAAAATAGTTTTCTAATTCCTTGGTATCTGTTGTTGTGTCAGGGTTAGCTAGTAGATATGGGGTGAGTCTCCACATTGAAACTGATAGCATTGATATCTTCTTATATAATAATCTCTACCGGTGCATGGTCTGAAATGTTCTCACATGAATTTTGCTGGATTTGATGTTGTAAAGTCCACTTATCTGTAGCAATCATATCTATCCCCGAAAAACAGTTATGGTTTTGGAAAAATAGGTGTAATCTTCATTTAGGGTTTAGGACCGACCATGCATCATACAGTCCTCTTTTTTAAACTGTTGTAGGTCCCTTCTGCGTTTTATGTGTTTCGCTGAGTGGGTATCTCTCTTCTCTATCATATGTGAGGTTGTAATCTCCGCACAAGATTAACTGTGTTTCGAGTAAGATTGTATCTTTGTATTATTTTATGGATAAACCTAATCTGTTGGGGTTAGGTGTATAAATACATGCTAGGGTATATGGTTTGTTGTTGATTTTGCAGTCTAGGATTATATACCTTCTGTTTTTATCTATTACTTTGTTCCTCTCCTCATATGCAACCGAACTTTTGTTGCATTGCAACTCCTCTTTTTTTTATTCATAGTGGAAGCTTTATAAATTGTTGGATATAATTTGTGGTTTAACAGATTTTCATTTTGTGCAGTTAAATGAGTTTCCTGGATACATAATATATCCACTTTATATAAACTGGCTTCTTCCACATGGCGTGTCTTTTATACGGAGAGTTAAGTCTCTTACATTGTAAGTGATTATCTTAATATTCATAGTGTTAATTTTTTTTCGAGTTCTGCTTATTATCTATATGATTCTCTTTTTTTCCCCTTCTCTCTCCTTCCAAAGGGGTTTAGGGATTTCATAAACCTTGTTACACACATTGCCCAACATCATTATCTCTGAGAGTGACTCCCACTAGTCACCATATATATTGACAGTTTGTTAGTAACATTCTTATCCTCAGTACAATACAACACAACAAACAGTATAAAACATTTCAAAACTTAAACCTGATTATCACATGGGGGATTTGAGTCCGCCATGTATCAATAGGATAATGGGGGTATTAAAGGTACTTGAGTCATTATTGCGATTGAGTATTTGACAACCCATATTTAACATTGAAGAGAGTGTTCGTATCAACCAATTGTATCAGTGAGAGGAGACAAAAAAAAAAAATTTTTAGCAACCTTTGCAAGTCTTGGAGTATCAAATTTCCATACGCTTACCACATTGAGGTTCCCATCTTTCTCTTCCTTCCCTTTGTTGAGGAATGAAGTTTTGTTTTTTCCTCTCTTTTCTTCTGTGACAGTCCAATATTTGCTTTAAGAGAAAAAAAAAACAAAAAAAACAAAAACAAACAAAAAAAAAAAAAACACCTTAGCATAGCAATAGGGATGGCATAGAACTCGAACTCGAACCCGAGGTCGAGCCGAACTGTTCGAGTTCGAACGGACCCGGACTTCTCGAACTATCTCGGACGCGGACTTTCGATATTTCCCGGACTTCGATGATTTATCGAAATTCGAGTGTTCGAACGTTCGAATCCGCGAGTAAAAGTACAAGGTATCTAGGTGCGAACATCGAATCTGCGAGTAAAGTCTCCATTACAGCCTATACGCGAGTATTGAATCTGCGAGAAAATGTCCATGTTACCTCGAAAGTTCGAACGCGAAAGCTCGAAGTAGAGCGCCGTGAGAGGAAAATCGATTTTACGAAAGTCCTGGATATTGGAACATACTCCCCAGACCATTCCCAGGTCCCCAAGCCATTTACAAAGTTACCATTAATATTTTAGTTGTATTTGACTCGAACTTTTCGAACTATTTGCCTCCCATAGATTTTAATGGGTCCGTTTTCGAACTTTCGAACTTTACAATAGTTAGAGTTCGAAAACGGACCGAACTTTCAATAGTTCGACCATCTCTACTTAGCAACCCCTCCTCTTTTCCTCCCTTCTTTTGACCTTCTATTTCTATCTCTTTCAGTTTTAATTCCCAGGATTGGCTTTTAAGAGCATTCTTTCCATTCTGTATTTATGTGTGTGGGTTTTTCCTATTTCCTGTTGTGTTGGTTTTTTGTTTGGTGGTTACTGGCTGTACAATCCTCCACTTCTGGAGTAGTGCTGTGGCCACGTTGTTATCGGTTATCATGTGTGAGGAATTCCCTAGTATTATTATTAGGTTAGTGGGAATCCGCATCGTATTGGATTCCTCTGTCTCTTAAAATCTTTGTGGTTTCCGCAAATCTCTTTCTCTGTGCAATGGCTCAGGTGCTAAATCAGTGTAGATTTGAATATCTTGAAACTTTTTTGGTATGGTGATTCCTGCTCTTCTGATTTTCAGAAGTCTGTTTTATGGAGTAGAAATGCAGTCTCAGTATTACATCTCTAGGGGCGCTAGGGGGCGCTGCTTTAGCTTTAGGGAGTCTGTGGATTCTATCTATAACCAAATCAAGTTCAGTTGCATCTGGCAATAACAGTTTAAAGAATCCAATGAATATTCCAATAATTGGTCATTTTTAACTGACTCAGGTACCCCTCTCAGCTTTATATGTTCTTTCTGGATCTGTTTTCAAGGTCAGTTAATAGCACACATAGCAGAGACATTGTTTTCCAATTCATTGTGTGAGTCAACCAGTATGTTATATTCCTCTGTAATTCACTGATTTGGTTTCCATATGGTCTGTGTGTTCTCCTATAGCTGTATGTCTTTTTAATCTCCTGAAACAATATGGAGAAGTCAGCCATCAGGGCTCTGGATTGTGATATGAGTAAGTCTTTTAAGATTGTGGTTGTAATTGGTTCCTGGGAATTGGAATGATTCCAGGTTGTAAAAAAGATTCTTTCTGTCTGGTCTCTCCTTTTGGAGTATTGTGTATATTATTATGTTCCACAACAGTGGTGATGATGAATGCTCAGGAGAGTTTTGAAACTCCATTTGTGATGTTAGAGCTTCAAAGAGTTATGTTCCTTTATGTTTGTTTTTGGTGAGGGTGGTGATCCTCTGTGTAAAGGTTTCTCACCTCTTTTTGCAGGTGTTCCAGGGATTTCTTTCCCCCCACAGCCTTCATTGCATGCTGCTCTGGTTCTGTGCCATGCTGCAAGGAGTCGGCGCCATCTTGGATTTTTGGTTTTGCTGGATAGAACTTGGTAAGTTTATTGTTGGTGGTTTATTACTTTTCCCGAATATAATGCTGCCCTGATGTTCCGGCTGCAATTTCTGGGTCCGGTTTGGTCTGGGTGTCGCTTTATCCCCGCTTTCCAAGTTTGCTGGTGGAGGAGCTCAGCAAGTTGCTTCACTCCAGCAGCAGGTCCTGGCCACCCCCAAAAGAATATTTTAAGTCAAAAATAATTATTTTGAGGGCCAATAACTCTGAAAACAATTGTGGACATCTTTCACAGATCTACTTCTCCATTTCATCCTGGAACATTAAGTCATTGTTTGACCTGTTTTTGTTTATATTAAATGAATTCAAATCATTAGCTGAATCTCTGAATTCTAATTAGATTTAAGGAACTCTGCCTCTGAGACTCTACGTTTTACCAGTATATTATATTCTACTAGACATAAGCCCGCTACAAAACGGGCACTAGAAGCATAGAGTGCCCTACGTGTCCCAAGGCCATAGTCCTCCTCCATGTCCCAAGGCCAGAGTACCCTCTAGTGTCCCAAGGCCACTCTCCCTCTAGGGTGGGTCAATAGGAAATCCAGAGACTCTCCCTCTAGTGGTGAGTCAATAGGAAATGCAGAGACTCTCCTCTAGTGGTGAGTCAATAGGAACTGCAGAGACTCTCCCTCTAGTGGTGAGTCAATAGGAACTGCAGAGACTCTCCCTCTAGTGGTGAGTCAATAGGAACTGCAGAGACTCTCCTCTAGTGGTGAGTCAATAGGAATGCAGTGACACACACACGAACACAGGGACGCACACTAGGGTTTTATTATATATGATTGGATCCTGTTATATTCCTACCTACTTGTATCTGGTAGCAAATAAATGGTCATTATTATTGTACAGCTGTGCATGCTGGGTAGAGTGTGGTGTACCGTTTAACACACCTGTTGGCAGTTACTGATGGTTCATGGTAAATATATATATATATTTTAGTGGGTTTCGCAGTGAGCAAAGCTGCTCAGAGCGCCCCTGGGCTGAGGATTGTAGTGTCCACGTTTACAGTGACAACTATACAATCTATCTAGATCCCCCTAATGATCTGCAGGGGATTTTGTAGCATTCTAAAGGAAACAGGCATATACGGTGCCAGAATTGCACTATAATGGAGGGGCTGCATAGCACTTGCTGGTGTGTTGTTTTGGCATCCATACTAAGGAATGTTGCAAGTACTGGTATTGATACATAAAGAGAGTTGATCCAGGGAAAATTACGATTGCCACTTGGAGTCTGGAAGGAATTTTTTTCCCCTTTATAAATTCCTTCCTTGGATCAACAGTTAGGCAGGAAAAGAGGATGTTGCTAGATGGGTTGAACTTGATGGACGCATGTTTATTCAACCTCAAATTCTATACTATACTATACTATACTATACTACCACTTGGTCCTCCAAAATTGATTTGTTAATTAACAATGTTCAGCGTAAATTTACGGCCATGGTCGTACATTAATGTACAACAACGGTATCGCTGGGATATTTTGGGATATCGCGTGTTTTAAATAGGGCCCTTAGACCTCTAAAAGGCCTAACACTAAATTTGTCCCAAAATTTTTTAGGGGGGGTTAGTCCTTAAAAGGACATTTAGGTCCCAAATGTTGTGAATACAGGAGTGGTTAACAACAAGTGCTAATCCACCACACTAAAATTCACACACAGAAAGCTCAAAAGCAGGGGAAAAAAAATCTAACACCTATACTGTCAGGTCTCCACTAAATTCACTTTAACACACTGACAAAGGGGGTTGGCATGGGTAAAAATAGCTGTCATTGGTATATTTGATACATAAATTTAAAAAATTTCAAACGTGGGATCGGAAATTCGGAAAACGTAATTCTGGAAAATCAAATCCGTGTTCGAATCCACGAACTGGCATCTCCAATAGAGATGGACTAGAACTCGAACTTGAACCTGATTTCGAGCCAAAACTATCAAGTTGGAACGGAACCAGACTTCTCGAACTATCCCAGACCCAGATTTCTCTGACTTTCGAACTTTCGATAATTATCGAATTTGAAAACCGAAAGATTTTCAAGTTATTTATGGGATAATTCTCAAATGTTAAATCATTTATGGGATAATTCTCGAATGTTCGAATCGTTTATGGGATAATTATGAAAATCGAATGCGGGAGCTTGAAAGTACCGCGCGTGAGAATAAATGATTTGTTGAAAGTTCTGGATATTCAAATGTGTTCCCCAGACCATTTCCCAGGTGCCAGAGCCATTTACATTAAGTTACCATTGATATTTTAATTGTATTTCATTAGAACTTTTCAAACTATTTGACTCCCATTGACTAATGGGTCCGTTTTCCGACTTTCAAACTTTCCATATAGTTCGAAAAAAGACCGACATTTGAGGCAATATGAACAATTTTTCTGACTATTCTGCAATAATTGCCACCTCATGCAGGTCCTGCTCTGATCATCATAGGGTAATTGGGTAATTATCAATATAATTTTGAGCATTAGGGAATGTAATATGTACCAGTGTGTTTGATGTTATATGTATTTGTCTGTATGAGCTGGGCATAAGGGCCATCATATGTACCCATCTGTGTGAGCTGGCCGTGAGGTAACTTGGTTAGGTTAGTTAGGGCCCTGCTGAAAAAATCTACCTTGACATGGTGGCGGGCTACAAATCTTTTGGAAAGAAAAATTTTATTTACAGTAATTATGGTGTGGATAAATATATTTTTGAGGAACTTGATAAATACCCCTGTGAAGTTAAAATGACTAAATGTTTAAACAACCCCATTCATAGAAGCACGCCACACACCTAACCCTGGTTGCAGTGGTGCACTTCATGGCCGTAGTTGGACATAGGGGCGCCATTCAAAAGTTTGGCTCAGGTGGCAAAAACCCTAGAGACACCCCTGCCCCCTCCCTCCCTCCATGTAGATCCATCCTCTGCAGCCGTGGCACCTAGCGTGAAACCCTTTAGTTATAAGGTAGGTGCCCCCAACCACCAAATATTTCTTTAAAAAATGTTTAGATCACTACTTACAGTTACAGACCCTTCTCTTCCGCGGCGTCTCCATTGACAGCAGCCGCATCTGTGATTGGCTGCCAGTCTGGCCCCTGCTTGCAAACTTCCGGGGAGCAGGGAGCCGGATCAGAGACTCTGTGGAAGAGAAGCAGCTGTAAGTAGCGATCTGAACATTTTTTTAGAGAAATATCTCGGCTGTTGGGGTGGGGCAGGGGCTAGCTACCTTATGCCCAAAGTTAATTTTTAGGGTGGACATGCCCATTAATCTGTGCTAAGGGTCAGAGCCAGATTTAGGGAAAATAGAGCCCAGGCAAATGTAACATTACATGCAGGCAACCATAATGCTTTGTGCAATCCAAGAGTCAGATGTGACTCTCTTAAAGGGTATGTCCACCGTGATTTTAAATGTTTATTTTTCCAGTTTAACTGAAGGAGAGGAGGTAAATGCGATATGTCTTACCTCCTCTCCTTCAGAAAAACTTACAGGAGAGCAGAAGAAACTTACAGATACACATCCTTTGCATGGTTTGCGCATGCGCACACAGTACATAGGAACGTGGACGCGGAGGAGACTGTCAGTGAAGCCGGCGCAGAAGCGATACGCAGTAAGTTCTTCTGCTCTCCTGTAGGTTTTACTGAAGGACAGGAGGTAAGACAATCGATTTACCTCCTGTCCTTAGTTAAACTGGAAACATAAACGTTTAAAATCACGGTTGACATACCCTTTAACAATAGTGGAGCAATTAAGGGTATTTCTTTTACTTTGTTCCATTCATTCTCACCATTTACTGGTCCTACTCTCCCCTTTTCCTTTATTTCAATCCGCTTTTGCTTTTTTTTTTTTTTAACAAAAAGAAGCAGAGCACTAATCTTGCGTATTCACAGTTTAATATACATGTGGCACGATGCACATTGCATGGTACTGACAAAACTGTCCCTTCTAATACACCACACCAACACAGTGACGCACAAACCTTGTTTAATTGCCCTTCTTGTTTCTATGTCCTTGAGATCAAGGTCCTTAAGAGAAAGGGACACTCACAAGTTTGTTTCACTCACAGGAAACTTCCTTTTGTTAGGTCCAAACCACAGGCCCAACCACTGTGAATCCTATTTAACTAATAGGCCCCAACCCCCACACCAATTAGTGCAAGAGCCAGAAAGAGAGGGAAAAAAAACCCCAAACACTTATTAACCCTTTCACAGCCTGTTTGTGATTACAACAGGTACAATACTAGAATATAGAAGTCCAGCACACCCCTTTAACTGGAAGAAGAAAGATTAGTCTGCTTCTGCTTCTTTTGTTAAAAAAAAAAAAAAAGCAAAATGCGGATTGAAAGTAAAGGAAAAGGGGAGAGTAGGACCAGTAAATGGTGAGAATGAATGGAACAAAGTAAAAGAAATACCCTTAATTGCTCCACTATTGTTAAAGGGTATGTCAACCGTGATTTTAAACGTTTATGTTTCCAGTTTAACTGAAGGACAGGAGGTAAATGCGATATGTCTTACCTCCTGTCCTTCAGTAAAACCTACAGGAGAGCAGAAGAAACTTACTGCGTATCGCTTCTGCGCCGGCTTCACTGACAGTCTCCTCCGCGTCCACGTTCCTATGTACTGTGTGCGCATGCGCACACAATGCAAAGGACTGTGTATCTGTAAGTTTCTTCTGCTCTCCTGTAAGTTTTTCTGAAGGAGAGGAGGTAAGACATATCGCATTTACCTCCTCTCCTTCAGTTAAACTGGAAACATAAACATTTAAAATCACGGTGGACATACCCTTTAAGAGAGTCACATCTGACTCTTGGATTGCACAAAGCATTATGGTTGCCTGCATGTAATGTTACATTTGCCTAGGGCTCTATTTTCCCTAAATCTGGCTCTGACCCTTAGCACAGGATTAATGGGCATGTCCACCCTAAAAATTAACTTTGGGCATAAGGTAGCTAGCCCCTGCCCACCCCCAACAGCCGAGATATTTCTCTAAAAAAATGTTCAGATCGCTACTTACAGCTGCTTCTCTTCCACAGAGTCTCTGATCCGGCTCCCTGCTCCCCGGAAGTTGCAAGCAGGGGCCAGACTGGCAGCCAATCACAGATGCGGCTGCTGTCAATGGAGACGCCGCGGAAGAGAAGGGTCTGTAACTGTAAGTAGTGATCTAAACATTTTTTTAAAGAAATATTTTGGTGGTTGGGGGCACCTACCTTATAACTAAAGGGTTTCACGCTAGGTGCCACGGCTGCAGAGGATGGATCTACATGGAGGGAGGGAGGGGGCAGGGGTGTCTCTAGGGTTTTTGCCACCTGAGCCAAACTTTTGAATGGCGCCCCTATGTACAACTAGGCGCCATGAAGTGCACCACTGCAACCAGGGTTAGGTGTGTGCGTGGCTTCTATGAATGGGGTTGTTTAAACATTTAGTCATTTTAACTTCACAGGGGTATTTATACAGTTCCTCAAAAATACATTTATCCACACCATAATTACTGTAGAATAAAAGTTTTCTTTCCAAAAGATTTGTAAGCCCGCCACCATGTCAAGGTAGATTTTTTCAGCAGGGCCCTAACTAACCTAACCAAGTTACCTCACGGCCAGCTCACACAGATGGGTACATATAAGATGCCCTTATGCCCAGCTCATACAGACAAATACATATAACATCAAACACACTGGTACATATTACATTCCCTAATGCTCAAAATTATATTGATAATTACCCAATTACCCTATGATGATCAGAGCAGGACCTGCATGAAGGTGGCAATTAGTGCAGAATAGTGCAGAAAAAATTGTTCATATTGCCTCAAAGTTCGGTCCTTTTTCGAACTATATGGAAAGTTTGAAAGTTCGGAAAACGGACCCATTAGTCAATGGGAGTCAAATAGTTTGAAAAGTTCTAATGAAATACAATTAAAATATCAATGGTAACTTAATGTAAATGGCTCTGGCACCTGGGAAATGGTCTGGGGAACACATTTGAATATCCAGAACTTTCAACAAATCAATTTTATTCTCACGCGCGGTACTTTCAAGCTCCCGCATTCGATTTTCAATAATTATCCCATAAACGATTCGAACATTCGAGAATTATCCCATAAATGATTTGAACATTTGAGAATTATCCCATAAATAACTTGAAAATCTTTCGGTTTTCAAATTCGATAATTATCGAAAGTTCGAAAGTCAGAGAAATCTGGGTCTGGGATAGTTCGAGAAGTCTGAGTCCATTCCAACTTGATAAGTTTGGCTCGAAATCAGGTTCAAGTTCGAGTTCTAGTCCATCTCTATTGGAGATGGCCAGTTCGTGGATTCGAACACGGATTTGATTTTCCAGAATTACGTTTTCCGAATTTTCCGATCCCACGTTTGAAATTTTTTAAAGATTTTATGTATCAAATATACCAATGACAGCTATTTTTACCCATGCCAACCCCCTTTGTCAGTGTGTTAAAGTGAATTTAGTGGAGACCTGACAGTATAGGTGTTAGATTTTTTTCCCCTGCTTTTTGAGCTTTCTGTGTGTGAATTTTAGTGTGGTGGATTAGCACTTGTTGTTAACCACTCCTGTATTCACACAATTTGGGACCTAAATGTCCTTTTAAGGACTAACCCCCCCTAAAAAATTTTGGGACAAATTTAGTGTTAGGCCTTTTAGAGGTCTAAGGGCCCTACTTTAAAACACGCGATATCCCAAAAATATCCCAGCGATACCGTGTGTTATCGATAATGTACGACCATGGCCGTAAATTTACGCTGAACATTTGCTAATTAACAAATCAATTTTGGAGGACCAAGTGGTAGTATAGTATAGTATAGTATAGTATAGAATTTGAGGTTGAATAAAGACATGCGTCCATCAAGTTCAACCCATCTAGCAACATCCTCTTTTCCTGCCTAACTGTTGATCCAGAGGAAGGAATTTATAAAGGGGAAAAAAATTCCTTCCAGACTCCAAGTGGCAATCGTAATTTTCCCTGGATCAACTCTACTTTATGTATCAATACCAGTAACTTGCAACATTCCTTAGTATGGATGCCAAAACAACACACCAGCAAGTGCTATGCAGCCCCTCCATTATAGTGCAATTTCTGGCACCGTATATGCCTGGTTTCCATTTAGAATGCTACAAAATCCCCTGCAGATCATTGCAGGGGGATCTAGATAGATTGTATAGATTGTCACTGTAAACGTGGACACTACAATCCTCAGCCCAGGGGCGCTCTGAGCATGCTTTGCTCACTGCGAAACCCACTAAAATATATATATATATTTACCATGAACCATCAGTAACTGCCAACAGGTGTGTTAAACGGTACACCAATCTACCCAGCATGCACAGCTGTACAATAAAATAATGACCATTTATTTGCTACCAGATACAAGTAGGTAGGAATATAACAGGATACAATCATATATAATAAAACCCTAAGTGTGCGTCCCTGTGTTCGTGTGTGTGTCACTGCAGTTCCTATTGACTCACCACTAGAGGGAGAGTCTCTGCAGTTCCTATTGACTCACCACTAGAGGGAGAGTCTCTGCAGTTCCTATTGACTCACCACTAGAGGGAGAGTCTCTGGATTTCCTATTGACCCACCACTAGAGGGAGAGTGGCCTTGGGACACTAAGAGGGTACTCTGGCCTTGGGACATGGAGGAGGACTATGGCCTTGGGACACTAAGGGGGCACTCTATGCTTCTAGTGCCCGTTATTGTAGCGGGCTTAATGTCTAGTAGAATATAATATACTGGTAAAACGTAGAGTCTCAGAGGCAGAGTTCCTTAAATCTAATTAGAATAATCAGAGATTCAGCTAATGATTTGAATATCATTTAATATAAACAAAAACAGTGCAAACAATGACTTAATGTTCCAGGATGAAATGGAGGAAGTAGATCTGTGAAAGATGTCCACAATTGTTTTCAGAGTTATTGGCCCTCAAAATAATTATTTTTTGACTTAAAATATTCTTTATTGGGGGAGTGGCCAGGACCTGCTGCTGGATGGAAGCAACTTGCTGAGCTCCTCCACCAGCAAACTTGGAAAGCGGGGATAAAGCGACACCCAGACCAAACCGGACCCAGAAATTGCAGCCGGAACATCAGGGCAGCATTATGATTCGGGGGAAAAGTAATAAAACCAGCAACAATAAACTTACCAAGTTCTATCCAGCAAAACCAAAAATCCAAGATGGCGCCGACTCCTTGCAGCATGGCACAGAACCAGAGCAGCATGCAATGAAGGCTGTGGGGGGAAAAGAAATCCCTGGAACACCTGCAAAAAGAGGTGAGAAACCTTTACACAGAGGATCACCACCCTCACCAAAAACAAACATAAAGGAACATAACTCTTTTGAAGCTCTAACATCACAAATGGAGTTTACAAACTCTCCTGAGCATTCATCATCACCACTGATTGTGGAACATAATAATATACACAATACTCCAAAAGGAGAGACCAGACAGAAAGAATCTGTTTACAACCTGGAATCATTTCCAGATTCCCAGGAACCAATTACAACCACAATCTTAAAAGACTTACTCATATCACAATCCAGAGCCCTGATGGCTGACTTCTCCATATTGTTTCAGGAGATTAAAAAAGACATACAGGCTATAGGAGAACACACAGACCATATGGAAACCAAATTCAGTGAATTTACAGAGGAATATAACATACTGGTTGACTCACACAATGAATTGGAAAACAATGTCTCTGCTATGTGTGCTAAATTAACTGACCTTGAAAACAGATCCAGAAAGAACAATATAAAGCTGAGAGGGGTACCTGAGTCAGTTAAAAATGACCAATTATTGGAATATACATTGGAATTCTTTAAACTGTTATTGCCAGATGCAACTGAACTTGATTTGGTTATAGATAGAATCCACAGACTCCCTAAAGCTAAAGCAGCGCCCCCTAGCGCCCCCAGAGATGTAATACTGAGACTGCATTTCTACTCCATAAAAGACAGACTTCTGAAAATCAGAAGAGCAGGAATCACCATACCAAAAAAGTTTCAAGATATTCAAATCTACACTGATTTAGCACCTGAGACATTGCAACAAAGAAAGAGATTTGCGGAAACCACAAAGATTTTAAGAGACAGAGGAATCCAATACAGATGCGGATTCCCAGCTAACCTAATAATATACTATGGGAATTCCTCACACATGATAACCGATAACAACGTGGCCACAGCACTACTCCAGAAGTGGAGGATTGTACAGCCAGTAACCACCAAAACAAAAAAACCAACACAACAGGAAATAGGGAAAAACCCACACACATAAATACAGAATGGAAAGAATGCTCTTAAAAGCCAATCCTGGGAATTAAAACTGGAAAGAGATAGAAATAGAAGGTCAAAAGAAGGGAGGAAAAGAGGAGGGGTTGCTAAGTAGAGATGGTCGAACTATTGAAAGTTCGGTCCGTTTTCGAACTTTCGAACTATTGTAAAAGTTCGAAAGTTCGAAAACGGACCCATTAAAATCTATGGGAGGCAAATAGTTCGAAAAGTTCGAGTCAAATACAACTAAAATATTAATGGTAACTTAATGTAAATGGCTGTGGGACCTGGGAAATGGTCTGGGGAGTATGTTCCAATATCCAGGACTTTCGTAAAATCGATTTTACTCTCACGCGCGCTACTTTCGAGCTTTCGCGTTCGAACTTTCGAGGTAACATGGACATTTTACTCGCAGATTCAATACTCGCGTATAGGCTGTAATGGAGACTTTACTCGCAGATTCGATGTTCGCACCTAGATACCTTGTACATTTTACTCGCGGATTCGAACGTTCGAACACTCGAACGTTCGATAAATCATCGAAAGTCCGGGAAATATCGAAAGTCCGCATCCGAGATAGTTCGAGAAGTCCGGGTCCGTTCGAACTCGAACAGTTCGGCTCGAACTCGGGTTCGAGTTCGAGTTCTATGCCATCCCTATTGCTAAGGTGTTTTTTTTTTTGTTTTGTTTTTGTTTTTTTGTTTTTTTTTTCTCTTAAAGCAAATATTGGACATGTCACAGAAGGAAAAGAGAGGAAAAAACAAAACATTCATTCCTCAACAAAGGGAAGGAAAGAGAAAGATGGGAACCTCAATGTGGTAAAGCGTATGGTAAATTGATACTCCAAGACTTGCAAAGGTTGCTAAAAATTTTTTTTTTTTGTCTCCTCTCACTGATACAATTGGTTGATACGAACACTCTCTTCAATGTTAAATTATGGGTTGTCAAATACTCAATCGCAATAATGACTCAAGTACCTTTAATACCCCCATTATCCTATTGATACATGGCGGACTCAAATCCCCCATGTGATAATCAGGTTATAAGTTTTGAAATGTTTTATACTGTTTTGTTGTGTTGTATTGTACTGAGGATAAGAATGTTACTAACAAACTGTCAATATAATATGGTGACTAGTGGGGATTCACTCTCAGAGATAATGATGTTGGGCAATGTGTGTAACAAGGTTTATGAAATCCCTAAGACCCCTTTGGAAGGAGAGAGAAGGGGAAAAAAAGAGAATCATATAGATAATAAGCAGAACTCGAAAAAAAATTAACACTATGAATATTAAGATAATCACTTACAATGTAAGAGACTTAAACTCTCCGTATAAAAGACACGCCATGTGGAAAGAAGCCAGTTTATATAAAGTGGATATATTATGTATCCAGGAAACTCATTTAACTGCACAAAATGAAAATCTGTTAAACCACAAATTATATCCAACAATTTATAAAGCTTCCACTATGAATAAAAAAAAAGAGGAGTTGCAATAGCAATCAAAAGTTCGGTTGCATATGAGGAGAGGAACAAAGTAATAGATAAAAACAGAAGGTATATAATCCTAGACTGCAAAATCAACAACAAACCATATACCCTAGCATGTATTTATACACCTAACACCAAACAGATTAGGTTTATCCATAAAATAATACAAAAGATACAATCTTACTCGAACAACAAGTTAATCTTGTGCGGAGATTACAACCTCACATATGATAGAGAAAGAGATACCCACTCAGCGAAACACATAAAACGCAGAAGGGACCTACAAAACAAGTTTAAAAAAGAGGAGCTGTATGATGCATGGTCGGTCCTAAACCCTAATGAAAGAGATTACACCTATTTTTCCAAAACACATAACTGTTTTTCGGGGATAGATATGATTGCTACAGATAAGTGGACTTTACAAAACATCAAATCCAGCAAAATTCATGTGAGAACAATTTCAGACCATGCACCGGTAGAGATTATTATATAAGAAGATATCAATGCTTCATCAGTTTCAATGTGGAGACTCAACCCCTATCTACTAGCTAACCCTGACACAACAACAGATTACCAAGGAATTAGAAAACTATTTTTTATACAATGATAACAACCTAGCTCACCTTCTCGATATGGAACGCCCATAAGGCATACCTCAGAGGAACACTAATCAAAATTGCAGCTACACAAAAAAAAATAAGATTGAAAGAAAGACTCCAATTAATAGAAAATTTGAAAGAATCAGAGAAAAATCATAAAGAATGTCCTAACAAAGAAAACTTCCAAAGGGTAAAACAGATTAAAAAACAATTATCAAACCTAGACCATTACAATACGACAAACTGCTACGAAGATTAAAAGCTGATTTTTACATACAAGGCCCTAAAGCTAGTAAGTACCTAGCGAGCAGATTCAAAGCCAAAATAAATAAAACAAAAATCTCACATATTATAGATAAACAGGATACAAAAATATATAATCCACAAAGGATAGCTGACGAGTTCGCTCGTTATTATGAAACATTATACAACCTTAAAGACCAACCCGATTGTAATACCCCCGAAACAAAGGATATAGATAACATTTTGGAAAAGATAAATCTACCCTCCCTAACAAACTTTCAACTCCAGCAGATAAACAAGCCAATACAGAAAACAGAAATATACAAAGTGATTTTCTCGCTTCCAAACAACAAATCACCCGGAGGAGATGGCTATATAAACGAATACTATAAAACCTTTTATACAGTCTTAGTTCCCCATCTACAGAAAATATACAATCTAGCCATAGCACAAAAAAAACTCCCAAAAGAAATGCTGGAAGCAGTGATAATACCCATTCCCAAAGCAAACAAAGATATGAATCATATCCAGAATTTTAGACCAATTTCACTTCTGAATACAGATACAAAGATATATGCGAAGATAATTGCGAATAGGTTACAATCTTACTTATCCCATTTAATAAACCCGGATCAAGTGGGTTTTGTTCCTAACAGACAGCCCGGGGACAATACCAGAAGATTTATTGATATCATTAACTGGGCACAAAAAAAGAATAAGACATCCATTATACTTACCCTAGACGATGAAAAAGCGTATGACAGAGTAGGGTGGCTCTACCTAGAAAAAATGTTAAATAAATTCAATATTAAAGGTTGGATACAAGATGCCATTATGGCATTATACAGTAACCCCTTTGCAAAGGTATATATATCACAAATGTTGTCAAAACCCTTTAACATCTCTAATGGAGTCAGACAGGGATGCCCTTTATCCCCAATGATCTTTGACTTCACTATGGAACCCCTAGCGGAACTTATCAGAACTAATTCATTAATAAAAGGAGTAAAAATAGGTGAACAGGAGCACAAACTGTCTCTATATGCAGATGACATAATACTAGCCCTGTCCATCCCTATAACATCGCTAATTCACCTACAACAGGTATTTAAGTCATTCGGAAAAATATCACACTACAAAATTAATGAAAGTAAATCCTATATTCAAGGAATCAATGTGTCAATGGCTTTACAATTGTTCCTGAGTGCTAAATACAACTATAAATGGGGAAAAAAATCTATAACATACCTTGGCATTCAACTAACAGCATGTACAGAGGACTTATACAAAGCAAACTTCCAAACGTACCTGGAAGAGATACAAAAAGAACTTCAGAGGTGGTCAACTAAATACCTACCTTGGTTATCCAGAGTATCTCTATTGAAAATGTTGTTATTACCCAAACTCCTTTATAAGTTCAGAACGCTACCAATTGTGATTCCAGAAATCTTTTTTAGACTTTTAAATAATACAGTTAATGCCTATTTCTGGAGGGGGAAGAGGTCAAGAATTAAAATGAAAATACTAGCCAAAGCAAAATCAGCCGGGGGTATCGCATTCCCTGTCTTTAAAGATTATTACTATGCAGCTAACGTAGAACAAATAAAATCATGGTGGTCCCCAAATGAAAACAAAAAATGGTTGAACATTGAAAAATATCTCAACAAAGGCGTGCCACCTAAAACAATCCTAGAAATGATCTCTTTCAAGCTGAAGTATCCCCAAGATGATTGGGTCACAATTAACGCAGCTACTAAGATATGGAAACAAATCACAAAATCACATAATATTGCACCTACCTTATTCCCATACGTGTCTGTTGTAATGATAGGGGAACATTTCGATAATGTGAAAATATCTATATGGGAAGATAAAGGTATAACCCAAATCGCTGACTTTCTAGATAAAGGAGAACTGGCCCATTTTGAGACAATAAAAAACAAATATAATGTACCTGAAAGCTACCGGCTGAATTTCTATCAAATAACAAGCCTCATTAAAAAATTATCTAAAGTGAAATCTAACCAGGATCCGAATACGAATAATAAAGTACTGATAGAACTTCTATTTAATGAGGAAATATCATCCAAACTGATATCTAAATTTTACAAACTCTTATATGCTAAGGATCAATTTGAGAACCTGGTATGTTTGTCCAAGTGGGAAATTGATTTAAATTGCAATTTTTCCCAATTTTTCCCAGTCTATTAAACATTGGGAGATTAATAAAAAAATAGCATTAAGATTCTATAGACATCCCACCTTGATACATAGATGGTTCAAAACTTGTTCGCCTCTATGCTGGAGAGGATGTACACACCAGGGGACCCTATTACATTTATGGTGGACATGCCCCAGAATAAAAAGAGTTTGGTACAAGGTGTTCTATTTTATCAATAGATTACTTAACACATCTATTGAACCAAATCCAGCACTAGCCCTGCTAAACATAAACCTGAACCTTTTCCCACCCTCACAAAAGACAATAATCTATCACCTATGTATTATAATGAAACAACTAATCACCTGGGGAACCTCAAAGATACCTTCAGTAGAGCAAATTACCACTATCCTATCAGAAAATATGAGATACGAAAAAACCTTCTACATAACACAAAACAACTTTAAAAATTTTATAGAGCGTGGGAAATGTGGTACATTGATGATAGGTCCTAAATTTAAAGAGAAAGGAAAAAGGATAAAAGAAACAGGATAGAAGAAACCTGCTCTTTTTACTATGTCTCCTCTTAGTAAAAGAAATGAGGGAGAAAGATATGTTTATCCCACCACTGTCTCACCATGCCCAAAGCTCTTAGTACAATGTAATGAAAGTTTTAAATGTTAATTGTATTATGTGTTATCTAAGCGATATTGCACTACAAATGATAAGCATAACCATGTGATAATGGTTGAATGTATATGAAAATGTTTTATTTAATATCTGAAAAAAAAGCAATAAAAATGTAATGTTATAAAAAAATATTCTTTATTGTACATGAAAAATATATAAAACAAACATTTATACCGCGTACTGCGTCGCAGGCAGGCTGGTGGCAATACACAAGCACTCATGTGGTGCAAAAAACCTAACATATACAATAGGCCCTCCAATTTATTCATGACTTAACGTTCTTACTTTGACAGTACAAACTGTACAGTACAATTAATCGCCGTCTTCTTCCTCTGCTCTGTCCATAATGGAATAGCCTCTGAGCAAGCTATGGATTAGCTTGCGGCAGTCCAGAATGGACATCCTTTCCAGGAATCACCTGGTACTTCTTAGTACCAGGTGATTCCTGGCTATCCAGATAGCGCCCTTAAAACAGTTCATAAGGCGCAAGGCTTTCTGGATTGCCTGGTCACCGTGAGCTCCAGGAAATAGTCCATAAAGCACCGAATGGTGAGAGAGGCTGTTCCTGGGCACATTGTCTCTGAGTTCATGTTCCAAGGCATCCAACAAGGCCTGTGCCACAGGGCATGCCCAGAAGAGATGCAAAGCAGTCTCCTCCTGGACGATGCAGAATGGACAATGTCTGTAGCGGCACAGGTTGCGGGCATGCATGAAAGTCCTGAGAGGTAATCCCCCCTGAACAGACATCCATGCCAGGTCATTATGCTTGTTGGTGAGCTTGCTGCTGGCAATATTGTCCCAAACAGTCTCAGCTGTAGCAGCAGGGAGCCCTGGAATAAACTCCATTATGTCTTTGGCTCTGATGAGCTTGTAGATTACCTTTGATTTCCACAGATCCGGATTAACTCCTTCCAGTTGGTGTTCCCTCACAAACTTTGTAACATCCAGGTAAAACCAAGGTATGTCCCAGTTGTAAGGGATGGAGCTGTCCCACTTGTCCCATCCAAGACCTCTCCAAAGAGGTAACAGGAAGAAGTGTGACATGGAGTTTCCCGTGGAGCTGTTAGCAAAACTTGTAATTGTCCTGCGGATACAGTTACATACAAAGAAAATCCGAAGCATGGTGGGGAAGTCAGGGATTCCCTTCCCTCCCCTGCTGCGGTCCTTGTACATCACTGACCTCTTTACTCTGTCCATCTTGGAGCCCCAGATAAAGTAAAACACTGCCATAGTGATGGCTCTGGCCACTGTTGCCAGTGGAGGCCAGGCCTGGGCCATATACTGCAGAACAGGATCAATCTCGTTCCGCAATACAAGTGTTTTACCTTCAATGGAAAGGTCTCTGATGCTCCATAGTCCAAACTTCTGTCTCATCTTTGAAAGTCTCTCATCCCAAGATTTCAAGGCCGCTGCCTGGGCCTGTGTCTCTTCCTGCCTCTGACCTGTCACCATCATAAGTTTCTTCTGCAATCCGATTGTGTGTTAAAAAGCGCACACTAGTGTGTCTCATCTCCATTAGCGGAGCTCCACGTCAGTGGCCTTTCAGCATGGTGCCACAGTCCTTGAAAACATATACACTGCAAACAACGGGCCTCAAGCTGGAGGGTTTTAAAACTTCACTTTTATTTGTAAGCATTACAAATTGGTATGCTAACCAATAAGATTCTTTTTCAATCAGAATTGGTTACAATCAGATTGGTCTGTTCCCCAGACCATTTCCGAGGTCCCAGTAAGTTACTATATCATTTTTTTGTTACAACATTTTCGAAAATACCTGAAAACCTGAAAATTTTCTAAAAATTCTGAATGCGTCTTGTAAATAAAATGTGGAAACTCGAAAAAACAGTGAGATCATAAGGGAAAGACATTTTTTTAAAAGTTCTGAATATATGTACGTGTTAAAGTCTATGGAGCTTGAGCCAAATGAAGATTTTCATTTGGAAGGTACATGGAAAGTGCGATTAACATAGTTATTGCTAGAAAACCACCATGTATGTTACCCTTTTATTATAACTATGCTGAAAATTACCTTAGTGATAATTAACCATGCATTACCTTATTACCAAAACAGATTTTTTCCTCCCCTGGTAACTTTTAAACTGTTTATATATATTGCTGGAAAATGCTATTGGCTTTTTTATTTTCACTTTTTTCTTCATTTAAATGTGTTACCTATTCACCATCAGTATTCCCTAATCTGGTGATAGAAAATGTTTTGGTTTCATATATAAATATATATCATATAATCATCATATATAATATATATATAAATAGGCACCCAGGCCCATAAACCACTGCAAAAACCTGCAGCAATAAAACATTATTTCTCCAATATGTTGTTGATATCACATAACTGCAATCTGTTGGTTAGTATTTTAACCTTAGTTTTCCTTTACTACCTTTTTGAGTCTATTTTGTAATAAAACCTTAATTCCTTTAAATTGCAGGTTTTTACATTCTGTTGCTTGGATAAACATTGAAACCACTTTCACATCTTGTACCTTCTGGGAGATTCTGTATTGTGATGAGTCAGTCCAGTGTTATGATCCTGGCTGTTGATTTTGTAATTGAAGGATCCTGACATTAGCTGGTCATACAGATCTTTGATTTTTTTTTTCCCCACTGAAATGTCCTCTATTTAGAAAAATCTCTATTTCGGTATTATCATCCCCTCCTTTACTTTGCTTATCTTTAAATCATAGCACTGGGGGTGAATCTGTGTATGATTGCTAGTACCGTAATGACAGCACAAGTGACCTATTTTGGTTGTAATTGATGGCGGGTATAATACTAAAAACTGTCTTTTGCTTCATTGATATGCAAATAGAAAATGTGCACATTTAGCAGCATGATCTGGAGGTTGGTTACTGTTTATTCTCTTATGTCAGAAATTTTCCATTTATTAAAATGTCAAAACGCTATTAAATGTTTTAGCAGATAATTATGCATTTATCAAATGACAAAATATTTTTTCTCATTTTCAGCGCTAAAGGGCATATAATCCCAAGCAATGTTTACAAGGATAAAAAACATTTATGAGCACAAAAGGCCTACGTTTAGGAATACTAAACATGTTTGAATACTGTAATATGCTGTAATTTACGTCTAATTATTTAGCT
This sequence comes from Hymenochirus boettgeri, assembly GCA_019447015.1. NCBI lineage: Eukaryota > Metazoa > Chordata > Amphibia > Anura > Pipidae > Hymenochirus > Hymenochirus boettgeri. The sequence continues at coordinate 88,618,504 of CM033477.1, forward strand.
TAGGTTTGTATTTAAAAAACCCTTCACTGATGCTTAAGCTGAATTCAATTCAAATTTTGAATTTAAATATATTTCTTCCTATGACATATAGGGCCATATTTGTTTAGGAACAATTTAGCAAAATAACGATGTAGCATTATAATGATACAATCATTAACGTTAAAAAATAACATTTTCATAAAATACCATGCAGTATTTTTCAATGCTGTGCCGTTATAAATATGCCTCATTGTTTTATTTATGTACAATATTACATAAGCAGCTTACATTATAACAGGAGCAGCAGTGGATTATGAAAAGATAATGTTTCATTGCAGCTCTATACCCTTAAAGGGTAACTGTGATCTCAAATTCTTTCAAACTAGTAAGGATTGTATAAAAAGCCTTCTATCATTCCTTCAAATTAAAACCTAAATCACATCTCTAGATAAAATTGGTGAGAAGTTATTGCTGGAATGGTTCAGCAATATTACTTCCTGATTGAACACTTCCTGTTTTCAGTAATGTGACCAGCTTGTAGTCATGTGACCAGCCTCTGTCTGCATTAATAGTCTTCCTTTCTCAACTGTCAATTTTTTCCTGATTTCCCCAGCATTAAGTCTTAACTGAGCATGCTTCTCCCCCAGGGTGGAGGTGGGGCAGAGGTCTGGTGAGGTCACACAACCTACTGGAAGCAGGAAATTTGAACATTCACCCCAATGTAATTTCTCACAGACTGCAGCCAGAGATGTGCTTGTCAGCTCAATTTAAAGGAAATACTGCAGTCTTTCATGAAACCCTAACTTGTTTTGAGACCACAGTTGCCCTTTTAGGCCATCAGCCAGTTTAACCAGAATTAATCCTCCATAACCCACTGATAGATTTTACCCATAATGCAGTCTGCATGCAGAGAGCATGCCCTTATGACTCATAGGATAGAGTGCACTCTCTCTCTCTGCTTCCCAGGTCTACCTGGGTTCTGTATAGCAATATTTTTCTCACTAATATCTTTCATTAATATAAGGATATTACATCACTGAGGAATTCCCTGACCATATAAAAGCACAAGGCTACAGGCAGAAAACTTGTTGTTATAATGTAAAGGGGTGTTTTATTTCTTATAATATATAATGCTTATATATTTACGACTGTGTACAGCATTAAAATGAGTATGTCTTCAGAACCATTGCAATGCTTTAATTTAAACCAAAAAAAAAGAAGAAACCGACCACAATTTACTTACTTATCACAACTTAGGTCAATCAGGATTAATCCTTTGTAACTGAGTAATAGTTTTTACCTGGTAGGCCCCTCAACATCTGACTGTGGATATACTATAACAAATATTACACCTCTGAAGCCAAATATAAATGGTCTATATAGGGAACATGTTCTTTAATATTGTATATAAAAAATATATTTTGAGCATATAAAAAACAATAATCAATGCCAATAGATCTATTATAACATCCGGGAAATAATATAAATATTTATATTAAAATCTCTGTTACTGAGCAAAAAGTGTCCATAAATTGTTCAAAGTTTCAGATACTTACCTGTTGGTGCCAAATACTCCCACCACAAGTAAAAAAGCAAACCTGGTTCAGCATCTCAAAAGAAAGCAGTCTATTGGTCTCTCTATGCAATATCAAGTAATCCAATACAGGTAATCCCAATATAAATTGTTAATGTTCTCCCACGCACACCTGTGTGTGATTCTTCCAGGTACCGCACTGAGGCTACTCCTGGAAGCTGGAAACGTACACTCAACAGAATAACTGTAATACAAAAACAATTTAATAAAATGTGAATTGTAATTCGATTCATGCATTTATAAAATGTTCATATAGTAAAAGATTCTATGCTATGCATTTTGCACCTACTTCCTTAGGCTTATGTATTAATTATCAATTAAAAACATTTTATTAATTTGGGATAAACCATAGAATAATCTAGATGGGTAATATCATAATGTTTTATATTCAATTAAACAATCATACATATATGTAACCCTCTGGTTACTCAAAATAGAAGTTTGGTGGGGTGGAACTGCCAACACAGAAAAGGGCAAAGGTTCCTCAAGGTGAATTTTCACTCACAGGTGGTTGAAGTTCCTACTAGAAAAGGAGCTCTGTTGGATCTGGTAATATCTAACATTGTGGAGCGTAATATAGATATAATGGTAACTGGAGGCTTAGGGAATAGTGACCATGATATAGTGTCGTTTGGAGTATGTTAAAAAAAAAAGAAAAAGTGTGCTGGGTTAACAAAGACTTTTAATTTCGGGAAAGCAAATTTTCCCAGGTTAAAAGTAGCTCTTCAGAATGACAACTGGGATAAGGTATTATCAGGTAGAGGTACTGAACTGAAGTGGACTGTGTTTAAGGGGATTTTAAGCCATTTCACATCTAAATTTATACCCTTGGTTATGTAAAATGAATCCGCTCCCATGGGGCTAAATTCTGATGTAAAGAGGCAAATGGAAAGGAAGAAAAAGGCATTTAAAATCGTTAAGTCAGAGAGAACAGAAAGGGCCTTTAGGGATTATAAAAACTGTGACAAGGAGTGTAAGAAAGCAATCAAACTAAGCCTAAAAATTCTTTTAAGTATATTAATAATAAGAAGATGAGGACTGAAAATGTGGCACCATTAATTAATGGGGATAAGTTAGTTACGGAGGATGGCGATAAAGCAAATGTTTTAAATATTTTTTTCCCTCTGTATACACTATAGAATATCCAAGTACAGATATCATATATCTGTATAGTATAGTAGCAATAATGGTATAAAAGATGCAAGTACACTTTGGTTAACCGAGGATATGGTAAAGAAACAACTAAATAAGGTTAATAATAAATCTCCTGGACAGGATAAAATACATCCTCGGGTACTAAGGGAGCTAAGTTCAGTTTTATCTAGGCCACTGTTTCTTATTTTTGCAGATTCCCTCATGTCCGAAAGTGTGCCTCTGGATTGGAAAAAGGCTGATGTTATTCCAACATTAAAAAACGGTAGTCATTCACAGACGGGTAATCACAGGCCTGTAAGTTTAACTTCAGTGGTGGGGAAGATACTGGAAAGTTTAAAAAGGGAACATATTCTAGAGTATGTTTTTAAAGGACTGACATTATAAGTAGTAATCAGCATGGATTTAGGAGGAATAGATCTTGTCAAACTAACTTGCTTGGCTTTTATGAGAAAGTAAGTAGAAATTTAGACTCTGGCATAGCAGTAGATGTAGAATACTTGGATTTTGCAAAGGCAAGGGCTTTTAATACAGTCCCCCCAGTCCCCCATAGGCGACTTATGTGTAAGCTAAGGTCCTTTGGGCTGGGGAGGCACATTTGTACATGGATAGAAAATTGGTTAATGAATAGGATGCAGAGAGTAGTTGTTAATGGGGCTACATCATTATGGACTAAAGTGGGGTGCCAAAGGGTTCTGTGTTGGTGCCGCTTCTATTTAATCTATTTATTAATGATTTGGAAGTGGGTATTGTCAGCAAGGTTTCTGTGTTTGCTGATGACGCAAAACTTTGTCGACCATTAAAAACTTAGTTGCAGGGAGATCTAGATAGATTGTCACATTGGGCTGCTAAGTGGCAGATGAGATTCAATGTTGATAAATGTAAGGTGATGAATTTTGGACTTAAAAATCCTTGTGATGCTTATACTATAAATGGCTCTGTGTTAAGTGAATCACTGTTGGAAAGGGATCTTGGAGTTTTGGTGGATAACAAACTTAAAGTTAGCAAGCAGTGCCAGGCGGCAACAGCCAGAGCCAGCATGTTATTGTCTTATATAAAGAGAGGTATGGATTCAAGGGAGGAAAATGTTATTCTCCTCTCTCCTCATTTGGAATATGCAGTGCAATTTTGGAATCCTTTGTACAAAAATGACATCTTTGAAATAGAAAGGGTTCAGAGATGGGCAACTAAATTAATAAGGGGATTGGGGGAGCTTGAATATGAAGAGAGACTGGATAAGTTACAATTATGTATGCTGGAGAAAACATTAACAGGCCATACAATAAACTATCTGTATGGTCATGTCAGAGGACACGTGGACATCCATTAAGACTTGAAGAAAAAAGGTTTAGGATTCAAGTTCGGAAAGGGTTTTTCACTGTGAGAACGGTAAAGATATGGAACTGTCTTCCAGCGGACGTTGTTATGGCTGGTTCATTGACAAGTTTCAAAAAAAAGCTGCATGAGTTTCTGCAAACAAGGAATGTTACAAGTTACTGGTATTGATACAAAAGGAGAGTTGATCCAGGGAAATTTCAGCTTGCCACTTGTAGTCAGGAAGAAATTATTTCCCCTTCATAAGTTTGGTGGGATTTTTTTGCCTTCCACTGGATGAACAGTTAGGCAGGAAATTAGGGTATTTCTAGATGGGTTGGACTGGATGGACGTATGTCTTTATTCAATCTGAAATACTTTACTATACTGTACTATAAAGCTCCTGGACAAGATAAAATACACCAACAGGTTATAAAAGCAATTAAGCTGGGTACACTCATGAACGAGAAAGCGACAGTACTTTGGCTCCAACAAATGTTAGGTGATGCATTTGGTGTTTAACAATCCTGCAATGCTTCTGTTGCTTATACTTTTAAATAGCACGGTTGCTCAGTGGTTAGCACTGATGCCTTGCAGCAAGTCCTGAGTTCAATTCCACACTTGGACACATCTGCAAGGAGTTTCTATGTTCTCCCCGCTTGCGTAGGTTTACTCTGGGTACTCCGGTTTCCCCCACAATCATAAAAGACATACTGATAGGTTGTATGTGTCAAATAAATGTGCTTAGATTGTAAGCTCTTATGGGTAGGGCATGATGTGAATGTATACATGTAATTGTAAAGTGCTATATAAATCCACAATAATAATAATAATAGCTCTGCGCTAAGTTGGTCTCTATTGGAAAAAGATTTGGGTGTTGTAGTAAATAACAGACTTAGCTGTAGCAAAGTGCCAGACAGCAACGGTTAGAGCTAGCAAGATATTGTCTTGTATAAAGAGGGATATGCTGTACATTCAATGGAGAAAAAATATTATTTTCCCTCTTTATAAATCACTGGAAAGGCTTCATTAGGAATATGCGGTGATGGTTTTGAAATCCTGTATATAAAAGGGACATCTTAGAAAATAAAAGAGTTCAGAGAAAGGGAATTAAATCTTTTAACACATACATAGTACATACATAGTAATTAAGGTTGAATAAAGACATTCGTCCATCAAGTCCAACCTATTCCCTTTTTTTTTTTTTTTTAACCCTACCTAACAGTTGATCCAGAGGAAGGCAAAAAACCCCAGCTAAAAAAGGGGGGAAAAAATTCCTTCCTGACTCCAAACGGCAATCGGAAAGTATCCCTGGATCAACCAGATCTATATGCATTAATACCAGTAATTCTCAATATTTTTTAGTTTTAGAAACTTATCCAGGCCTTTTTTAAAGTTATTCAATGAACTTGCCATTACCACCTCTGCTGGAAGACAGTTCCACAGTTTCACCGTTCTCACTGTAAAGAAACCTCTCCTAACCTGAAGATGAAACTTCTTTTCTTCCAACCTTAAAGGATGTCCACGAGTCCTCTGATATGACCTATTAGTGAACAATGCACCAGAGAGTTCACTGTATGGGCCATTAATATATTTGTATAAGGTTATCATGTCCCCACGCAACCGCCGCTTCTCCAATGTAAACAGCCCTAACTTGTCTAATCTGCCTGCATATTCAAGCCCCTCCATTCCCCTTATTAATTTAGTTGCCCTTCTCTGAACTGCCTCAATTTCCAAGATGTCCCTTTTGTATATGGGATTCCAAAACTGCACCGCATATTCCAAATGTGGCCTTACCAGTGCCTTGTAAAGAGGGAGAATAATATTTTTCTCTCTTGATTCCATTCCCCTCTTTATACAAGACAATATCTTGCTAGCTCTAGCTGTTGCTACCTGGCATTGTTTGCTACAGCTAAGTCTGTTATCTACCAGAACCCCCAAATCTTTTTCCATTACAGATGAACTTAACACAGAGTTATTTATGGTGTAGATGGCACAGGGATTATTAAATCCCAAATGCATCACCTTACATTTATCTACATTGAATCTCATCTGCCATTCTGCTGCCCATTTTGATAATCTATCTAGGTCTGCTTGCAGCACTTGCACATCATTGGAAGTTTCCAAAGCTCTGCATAATTTAGTGTCATCAGCAAACACAGAGACCTTGCTCTCAATGCCCCCTTCTAAGTCATTTATAAACAGATTAAACAGAAGCGGCCCCAGTACAGAACCCTGAGGATCTCCGCTTAGAACTTTAGCCCACATAGATGTAGCTCCATTAACCACCACTCTCTGTTTGCGGTCCAATAACCAGTTCTCTATCCATGAACAAATGTTTTCTTCAAGGCCAACAGTCCTCAGTTTATACATTAGTCGCCTATGTGGCACAGTATCAAAAGCTTTTGCAAAATCCAAATATACCACATCCACTGCTGTGCCTGAGTCCAACTTCTTACTCACTTCTTCATAAAAACCAATTAAATTTGTCTGGCATGATCTATTTCTCATAAATCCATGCTGACTACTACTAATAAGATGATCTCTGGAGACAAAGTCAAGGATATGATCCCTTAACAAAGTTTCCATCACCTTCCCTACCACTGATGTTAGGCTTACAGGTCTATAGTTACCAGGCTGTGAACGACTACCTTTTTTGAATATTGGTATTACATTGGCTTTTTTCCAATCCAGCGGCACATCCCCAGACAAAAGCGAATCTGAAAATATGAGACACATTGGTCTTGCTAGAACTGAACTAAGCTCTTTTAAAATCCTAGGATGCAATCCATCTGGTCCTGGCGCTTTATTGATATTAACTTTGTCTACCATTACAAGGAAAGAAATTATAATTTTTATATGGACGTTTGTCTGATATTGGTGACATTTAACAGGTTAACATTAGAGATGTTCGAAACTGGCGAGTTTCATTCTGTTTTCAAATTTTAGGAATTCCAAAAAAAAAAAAATAAGGATAAAATAAGGATAAATAAAACATGGATAATTACTGTAGATGGCTCAGGCATCTGGTTCAAAGGAACACATATGAATCACCAAAATTAAACATAATAAAATAAAACCGAATTTTAGTTACACAACCTAATTTTGAACTTTCACATGTATATTTGAATATATGGTAACCAATGTTCCCTCTAATTTTAAATCGGCTGTTTGCACACAATATATTTTCTGTGCACATATAAAGTAACATTTTGTGCACTCCATACCACAACAGATTTTTGTGTGCGCAACAACCTTAACTTTAGTGGCACAAAAATGAACGCATTTTAAATGCTGGTGTTACCCTCCACGCACCTTACATTCTGGGTTCCCACAGTAAATCGGAAGGAAGAGGAGTGCAGAGTCAGAGTGTAAGTATTACATCTCCCTGACATAGTATTATTTTCCTAGATATCCACTTAGTGTAAATGTAAGTAAATTCAGAGCTGAACCATAATACTAAAAAATTCACATTGAAGTATCAGAGATACAGACAAAATTATACCAGCTAAATGTTAAATATTAACTTGCTGGCTTTACCTTCCTGTAATATTTTTATTGCTGACAGTTCTGCGTTTTCTTTAACACACACTAAAGAACATGATGTGTGACAGGATTCCTTCTGATTGACTTGCAATATTTGACCTTTTCTTAAGATTCCTATCTTGTCTAAATGTGTACAGTCTGCCTGGTCCTTGTGCTTGTTACTTACTGTTGCTTAAAGCGTTTTTGTAAAATAATCTCTGAACATTTGTCTTTTACACAGGTTAACATCTAAAAGCTCTTCTGCCAAGCTCTTATTCTGCTTGGTTCAAGCCTCTGCAGAAATACCTTCTGGTTATTTGCAGTGAGTTGAAAAAATAGCTTTCTTGAGGTATATAATAAACATGAATAAATTTTGTAGCATACATAGCGAATAGTGAATTTATATTTTAAAGCTTTTGTGATGTGGTAAGATTATCATTTATTCAAAAGTCAAACCAGAGTATATGTTGATTTTAAAGAAGACAAATTAGTTGCTATCCACAAGAAACTAACTATAATATACAACTGTGAGCTTCTGTAATGTACAATGACCTTATAACATTTCTACTGAGTACAGGAAACCAGAAGTCACCAGTATACAACACATCTTTAAAAATAGATAAAATGAAAACAAATGAAAATATGCAAATTATAACATACCTCTCACTAGTAAATGTACATGTAATAGTATATGGAAAAACTCCCCTTAGAGTTCTATGGCATATATATAGTTCTGTGGCAGAAGTATATGCAAAAAAAGTTTTGCACATTGGATGGTGGCAACTTGCCACCATTTTCCCACCCTTCGCCTTAGGACCACAGTAAATCAATTAACATAAAGTTTGGCACGCTGATTGGGGGGGTTGAGATTAATAAAACACATTTGTTATCACAGTTAAGGGTCTGTGTATGAATTTGTTTTTACCTATCTAAATATTGGACTACAGCTAGGCACACTTATAATGATCACATACTTGGTCTGCTTAATAAACACTTTTCCTGTAACTGTGCACCTGTTCACTCATGTATTTAATAGCTCTTTATCATCATGCTTTAATGTGTCCATGGAATTCCTAGATGACTTCTAAAATCCCTATATTACAATATCTCATATATTTAGCCTGACTAGACTCCTCCCTAGCCTCTCCATTTTCAGTGAAGCAAATGTAAACAAATAACTCAAATAATTTTATTTTATCATACAAATGACACAGCTGGTAACTGTTACACTTCCCCTTTAGCACTGACATGAAGATGCATTACTAGGTTCCCAGTCAAACACAAACAAATCCTCCTCAGCATACTAATTTATATTTGTAAATGCTTTGATATAAATATTCATATTGTCCCTTGTGTATCATTTGCCTGCCTAACCATCCATTTTTATTTATCTCTGTGTGTTCAGTTCATTTTCCTGTATTTTTAGGAATCATTCGCACTTGCTGCAACTCATGCATGACTCTGTTTTATAGAAAGATCAGCAGCGGATGTAAATAGCAAAAATATGTGATTAATCTCAACAAATAAAATGATTCCAAACTCAAATTATGCAACAACACCCCTGCTACAATATTCCATTCCTTGGTTGTTGTTTTGGCTGTTCATGTATTTCAGATGCATATCCATAGGTAACATAGGTAAAGGTGTACTTTACTTGAATTTGGCGACACCCTTGGACTCCCCAGGAATGAACAAAAAATACAAAATGTAAATCATAGAAAATGTAGTAATTATTATAGTTAATAGACCATAAATTCCATGGATTCAAAGCTGAATGTAAAATACCAGTCTTCAGCAGTATTCTTGGGAAACCTTTCCCATTCCCACAATGCAGTAAGTTTGTTGTGCCTAATATTTTGTCTACCATTGTGTTCTGGTTTTTTTTAATATTAATTCGACTTTTTATTGCATAAAACAAAATTGCAAACATACACCTGACACTATTTGTGGCTTGAAGTTTTATATCAAAAAAGTAATGAAAACTTTAGCCACTGGTAGAACTGTCCATATACTTTGAGCAAGAAAGGTTTGTGTGAGAACAGTTGGAGTACTAAGTCACTGTACATAATAAGTAATAAGGCTTTGGCTCATAACAAACAACAAAATACAATCATTGGGAAGGTACATTGACTCCCTAAGTAATTATTACCATCATTATTATTATTTTATGTTCTTGTAGTCTGAAACATTTTGCTTTAAAATAATTACCAGAAACATTCCCTCTTTATTCTAATTAATATCTTCATTAACACTGGAACCTACATGGGACACCGAAGGAGAAAACTATGGAGCATTTATATTTAGCCTGCATTTAGCAGAGTTTGGAAAGTAAGTTGTAAACCCCATTATCTTCACATTCCATTTTCACTGTAGTCTCCTAGAATGATCTGAATTGGTTTATGCTGAGCCATTCTAGGTTTGGATCGATCCTTCCCATCTGTTAATGCCATGAAATTATTGCAGCTCTAATGTTTGATGGTCCCATTCATTTCTTCAGGGCAGACCTGGAGACTGGGATGTTGGGCAGCATAGAGCAGATTATATAAATTTGAGAACTCCAGTAATCAGCTTATCTTATTTTTTCCTTAAATTAATACATTTTAAAAAAGAACTTTGTCTCCTGATTATGGATGCTTACTTTTTATTAACTCCAGCTTTATTTTGTCTATGTTCAGTTGTAGGTTCAACCAAATTACAAGTTTGTTTAAGATCCTTTTCAAGTCTCACAATTAAATTGAAACTGGGCTAAAAAAGAAACTGAAAAAAAGTTTTTTTTAAAACAATTGCCCATTACTGGAAGCTATAATTCTTTCCAACCACCATAACCAGGAGACAAAGTCCTTTTATGGAATTTATGCATTTAAGGAAAGAATAAGATCACTGGAGGCTCCAGTCTCTTTGGGGTGCTGGGTTCAAATCCCACCGCTGCCACCAATTTTTACCAGATCACTGTTTTATGGAATCGTTCATGGGTAGCATGGCACACAATTGATTACTCTAGTGGTCTAGCACAAAGCAGACAGTGCACTTTCTTTCTTTAAACAAGATAAACAAGTTTTAAAGGGCGTCTATACCGAAAAATAGGTTATTTGAAATTGACCATAACTGGAAACTATAAGTCTTCCCAAACACCACTGTATCATTTTTTGTTGCCCCCTATTTCTTTAGATATCCAATCTAAAACTTCTTATATTTCAGCTGTCAATCAAGTTCCTTGCTCTCAAAAAACTATTCTTCTGTGAGTAGTTTTACTGTAGCTGGAATGGTGACAGGGTTTTGACAGTTGGAATGCTCTATGCTGTGTGCAGGCTTGACAGTTGGTTTGTGGGAAAAAAGTCAGGTTGGATGGAAGTGGGAGTGGTTAAACGAGGGAGGGGGGGATACTGCTCCTAAACAAAATGTGTGCTGGATTGAAGGCATGCAGCAACACACGCAAATCAGAGTGCTACTTACATGTATTTAATTATAGATTAAGATGAGGCAAAGTAATTTTTTCAGTATAGTGTCCCTTTAAAGTCTACTTGGGCTGTGAGTTGTACTGGCAACAACATGAAAGCATGCTTAGTTACAGAATATTCTTCTAACATGTGCGTAAATGGAATTTACTAGAGAAGTATCTTACAATGTATAGGTGTTCTGGGGAGAAACACTTTTACATTAGGTTTAATTTACATTAAGTCCTCCTTTTAATCCCCAACACACTAAACTTTCATGATCAGAAGGTGCTATCTAAAATATTATAATACATTAGTGTCCTGTGCTACAATATATAAATATTTATTATATTCAATATACAATATGATACCTTGGTGTCACCTCCCCTCTAACAAACACTTAAGATAATATAAAAGTATAGGGTACTAGTACCTCTGCAGGCAGTTGGACTTTGGGAATAGCTGTTCTCTAGAGATGGACTAGAACTGAACTCAAACCCAAGTTGGAGACAAGTTCGCTCCAGAATGTGGTGTTCGGTAACCCCTGAATGTAGCGTTCGGTAACCCTTGAATGTAGTGTTCGATTTTGGTAACCCAAAATTCAATGCGTAAGCCCAACAATTGCCCAATCATGGGGAATGTTAGTGTTTAAACAAGTTTTGATGATATAGACATGTTCCTTACATGAACTGAACTTCGGCCAACTCTACTTCATTTTTTAAACTATCATCTCTGATTCACATTGGGGTATCTACATAGACTTTATATTGCTTCTACATGATATGGGGATACCAGTATGGCCACGTTTGATCTACTATAGCAAGACTGCTTAGGTAGATCAAGATCTACACTTTTTACAACTGCCGGCAGGGGTATTAGTACACTAAATGTATAGTTTGTTTGTGGGGGCTCTTTTATATAGGGGTTCTGAAATGTATATTTAATATAATATTTTTTTATGCAGTAGCATGGCAGGGTAGTGTATTATTATAGCCCAGATCACAATGTTTAGCAAGTAGACACTAAAACACTGTTTCTCTTTATTTTGGATAAGTACCAGTTGTGAGCTTGCATTCTACTGTACAATCTACTTAGATTGTAAGCTCCTCGGGGCAGGGATCTCAATCCCTGTGTCAAGGCATTCTGCACTTATATCAATTTATACATAATTTACATATATACATTTAACCAATGTATAAAATTGTATTTAATTTTTATTTATCTGTATAATTTCTTGCACTCATCCCCTTGTTTGTATACTCAAGTGGTGCTTAATAAATAAAATTATACATACATACATACATTCATGGTACATTAAAAGCTCTTCTGAAAGCAGTATATAGTGTATTTTCAGTTAATCCAATTCTTTGACTAAAAATATTTCTTAATGGGTGGACATCAGTATGAAGAATTTTCACTTTTTTTCCAATGTCATTTACCAAAGAGGGCCAAACAATGACTGCACTCTTCGGGCCTTATTGTGAGAAGCCAAGTCTGGTAAGCATTCTGTAATGTATGTGTAGTAACTTACAGACGGCCACACTCTTCACCGTTTTTTGTATCCATAAGATGTTATGCTGTCCCGCTACTTACTGCCATGATGTTTCTAAGTGTTACAATGTATTCACTGCTAATTCTAGGAGCAAATATGCTGACGGTGTCTGAAGTATGTGGCACATTATTACTACGATGGAATGCAACATTGTATATATTTTTCCATTGAATATACAGTAGGCTCTTAGAGACTGCAGCCTAGTATATTACATTAGTATTAGTATATAACAGCTTATGCAGTGGTCGTTCGGATCCCAGTTCCATTATGCTCTTTATGAGCTGGAGGTGGACATTTTTAGATTGCAGTTCGGGGACGCCTGATCATATTTTTTTGTTGATGGGAGTTATATATGTGGGTTATTTTACTGATGTATATTGATATTTTCTATATGTGTGGGGTAGAATTTTACCTTGTGTATGGGTCATGGCAATAAACATTTTTGGTACTGTTTAACTTACTAGTGTCCGTTGCCTTTTTTGGGGGGCTTTTAACATGGACATATGCAATATGTCCATGTATTTAGCTTTTTAACTACATATATATTTACCCCCCCGATGCATGGGCTTAAATCGCCTTTCATAGAAATTGGGCTGTGCACCCATCCCCCCTTTTATTGTTAAAGCACCTTTGGGCAATCAAAAGCAGCCCGCAACATTAGACCGATCCTGTCAGAACCGCCTTTCCCATTATTCTATGCGACCGGCATGCGATTGCAAATTCCATTCATTTTGCAGTTGCATGTCAGTCACATAGAGGTAAGGGGGTTCCGGCATGATTGCTCTAATATAAGTAAATTTGGATATATGTATGGCCACCTTAAGACCCTATACATTATCCAGATTAACATTCTAGGTTCATACTTATTAGTATTTAACACAGCAAGTTCCAGATTTACAGTCACTATGGGTTTAGGACTTGGTAGCACAAAATCCTGATTGAATATATTTGTTAGGGAGAGGTGTTGATAGAGGAGCTAAAAGCTCTCCACAGAGTATAAAACAAAATAGAGCCTTCTTATAACAGAAGGTACCTCACAGCTGTGGATTAGTTGAACGGAAATATCTGATGATGTGGGGTGGCCAGCCGCGACCGAGCTCAGTTGCCCGTATCAGACAAACGGGTTTGTTGGTCTTTCATGGCCGATCATGCGGTTCCGTATGGGACATCATGATCGGTCAGCTACACGCACTGCTGGCCGTAGCCACTGTTTCTGCGAACAACAGTCATTTGCCCCAGCAGAGCTCTCAGTTGGGAGAGCTCAGTTAGGACAAATGAAAGTGTCATATGTATCCAGAATAAATGGAATTAACCTGCATATCTGAAAACAGATCCAGGCAATCCTGCCACAATGTGCAGTTCAATCTGAAAAGCACCATTGGAGAACCTGAGACCCTATACAGGATCCAGAACAACATGCTAGGTTCATAATTGGTATTTACCACAGTAAGTTCCAAATTTACACTTACCATGGGGTTAGGACTTTGAAACACAGGATAGTGATTAGCTTTACAAGTTAGGGAGAGGTATGGATAGAGGAGCTAAAAGCTCCCCACAGAGTGTAAAATGAAATACAGCCTTCTTATAACAGAAGGTACCTCACAGCTTCATGTTATTATTATATCAATAGTGGGAAAAAGGGGGAAACTGTCCATTTCTCTAAGAATGCTGGGATGTTTCAGAGATACGCAAAGTCATTTAATCATATACAGACATCACTTCCTGTCTAGCAAACAGACACTGGATTGTCTCATTACTTTTTTTGCAGAAGGGAGGGGGGAGTAAATGTGAATGTCTGAAGTATTTGTAATTGGCTAAGAATGTTACATGTTTTACAAACAGCACATAATTGGGTGTAATACAGGAACTTCCTTACACTTCCTGTCTTGCAATGCCTATAAAAAAAAATTTGATTTGCTAACAGTGTAAGATCAGAACCTCATTGTAGAGTAAAATTCCACTTCCTTTTAGTGTCTACATGGAGACCCATGTAGAAATCCTAGAGGTGTGGCTAAACCTACCATTTTGAGTTTTCCATTCAAACTTAGGGGTGTCAAGTAAAGTAAGTATACTTTATTAATTGTATATTTGTTTTGTAATTCAGTAGTAGGTAGTAGTACCGTCTATAGTGTAATTTCTTATGGTGATTTTGATTAAATAGTGATTAAACACATACATATAGACCTTTCCTATGTGTAATAATGTTATATACCCCCACCTAATTAGTTGCTCCTAAAAACTGCAATCTCCATAAAAATATACATTTATTTATATAATATAAGGGATATCATTCCTTTAGCACTACTTTCATTCCAAAAATTAAACTACCTGGAGGTGTCATGGTATCTAGGTCAGAGGATATAGCATCTGCCTTCCAAAATTATTACTCTAAACTCTACCCCACAAAAAACAGTGCCTCCAATTGAAGAAGCCATAAAATCATACATTAAAGACACACATCTTCCACGCATCACCTCAGACCAATTTATTGATGCCTTGATGCCTCATTTAACATCTTAGAATTAAATTCAGTTATCAAAGAACTAGCTTCTGGAAAAAGTCCAGGCACAGATCCCTGGATACACTTAAACCAGGTGGGATTTGAACCAGGAATGGAGGCTATAGACAATACAATTAGAACCATCACCTTACAAGACTTATTGGAACAGGAATCTCCAGACCCACAAGCTCACTTCCAATTCCTGCAACTCCGACATTTCATTTTCATCATACCCATAGCGAAAAACCTACCCCCTGGAGAAAGAAGCACCACAATTGAAACTTGATGTTCTCTCTCCAGTCCACCACAACCTATCCCCAATTAACGGAATACTACAATTGCAATCAGCAGAAACACTCCCAACGTTCACAACCAAATGGGAAAGAACATCAGTGCACCCTAAACAGATAACAATAGGAAAAATGTTTAACCTTACCCACAAAACCTCTATCACTTACAAAATATCTTCCCAAACATCCCAGATACCTGTTGGAGATGTTAAAAGAACAGAGGTACTTACATTCACATCTGGTTCTCACGCTCACGTTTACAAAACTGGCCACAATGAGCAATATGCACCCCTCAAATAGTGGTCCTCTCATTACTACCAGGCTCAACCATCTTGCACAAATTTTTTTACTGAGATTCTTCCTAATAGCAGGAAGAACAGTGCTTCCCCGTCATTGGAAAAACCATGGCCCACCAATCAGCGAATGGGTGCGAGAACTCAATGGGTGAGCGAACTTAAAAACCCCCAATACTAATTCACTAAAATGTTAACTTTTCTGCAAGGGACATATATATGTTAGACCTAACCAAAATTTAAATAAAATAAAGAATTTCAAAAAGAAAAGAACGGCAGGTAAAGGAGCTATGTCTTAACTCCTGTTCTTCAATGACATGATCATGAGCAGGCAGGAAAGTTAAGAGTACTTACCCTCGATCACGCTCCTCTGCTGTTCCTCTGACAGGCCCTGATGGACCTTTGCAATGTATATATTGCAAAGGTCCATTGTCACCTATTAGAGGAAAAGCAAAGAAGCTGGATTCCGGGTATATTTTTAGTGTTCCCTGCCTGCTCCTGATCGTTTAATTGAAGAACAGGAAGGAAGATATAGCTCCTTTAAAGTACTTCCCATTCTTCACTTAAACTGAAAAACGCTAAGGGGCATATTTATAAAAGATCATTATTTTCGCCCAAAAATTACCGCTGCACATCGCTGTGGAAAAAGCTTTATCATCCCCATATTTACATATAAAGGCGATAAGGGCCGGGGAAGTGGGGGTCCCAGCAGGGAAGGACTGGCCTAGTAGGCTGAGGGGCAAATGCCCCCCGGGCTGGTCTCCAATAAAAAATTTGGTCTGCCACAGAAGCTATAAGTAAGTTACTGTACATGCTTAAATGGCATAATGTGTGGCTCTAGCTCTAACTGAATCAGACCTCCAGATCACTAGCCAGTGTTATCAGTTTTCCAGATCATTAGCCAGTGTTATTAGCCTTCCAGATCATTACCCAGTGTTTCAGCTGTCCAAATTATTACCTAGTGTTTTTAGCACTCCCGATCATTACCCAGTGTTATCAGCCCTCTGGTTCATTACCCAGTATTGTCAGCCCTCCAGATCTTTAGCCAGTGTTATCAGCCCTCCAGTTCATTACCCAGTATCGTCAGCCCTCCAGATCTTTAGCCAGTGTTATCAGCCATCCAGTTTATTATCCAGTATTGCCAGCCCTCCAGCCCTCTCTGGTGGTGGGTGCGACCACCCACGGAAGATTGGCAGTACAACCCCGCCCTCTCTTTTCCCAGTAGGTATGACTATGTTAGATATGGAAGGCATTACCAGACTAGGGTAGGAGAGGTAAAGCTGTCAGCCATGGACAAGCCCTTTGAAAGCTCACTGCTCAGCTACTGTCACAGATCAAGTGGGCCCCTACTTCCCTGGCAAATATAGATTTTTATTTTAAAACTATAGATGTATGAAATCTATTTACAAATTTTTCAAATTATGAGGGAAAGTAAATGTTTTAATTTTGGTTTGAAGGGGATAAACACTTTTAGACTGATTTCCCTTGTGCCTGAGTAGCAAGAAAGCAATGAAATAAAACAGCATTTAAATCGCAAATACAATGCATTGTTTCTGTACCAATGATTATTCCTGTAAAGCAGCATAGTAAAAGTTATATTAAATCGTTTGGTCCCGGTTGAATTATAAAGAGTTTTATCACAATAAACATCCCATTTGCATGGTGACTGTGCTATTTCTTAAGCCCTTAAGACTGAAGCAATCAAATTTGCCAAATTAGCACATGGGCATCAGTCATATGTCTGACTGGCATTCAAATATGGTGAAGGACAGAAGAAGAGATCTGAGTATCATTGTCACTGTAATGATCTTACATAAATAAATGCAGTTGTATTATAACAGTGTACTGTAGATACAGGAAACACAATCACACCATAATTGTGTGGACTGTAGCATGGCAGTGGCCATGACTCATGACAAGGTTAACCCTCCATCTACCCAGGTGTAGAACTGGAATTGCATGAAAATACCCTCCCCCACCATCTTCCTATTCCTAATGGGCTGAGCAAAAAAAGGATGGGCAATACCATGTGACCACTGCTGTGCTACAGTCCAGAAAAAAGACTTTTACAGTTTTAATACATTTTCCTGTTACCTGTTTGTGCAGTGATCATGACAGGGATATTCCAATAAAACTGGTTGTGATAGGGAAAAAAAAAAAAAAGCTTGTTTCATGAAAGAAAATAGATCACTTTACCCAAATTCAGCATATGAGGCAGATATCACATCTAACTTGCAGGGGGAATCTTGCTGAGATCCTGCGATCTCGGAAATAGATTTTTTAAATTGACCATAACTGGAAACTAATTCTTCCCAACCACCACTGTATCGTTTTTTTGTTGATCTGCCCCCTATTTCTTTAGATATCCAATCTAAAACTTCTACTAAACTAAACTTCTACTTCAACTAAAATTTTAGCTGTCAATCAAGTTCCTTGCTCTGTGAGTGGTTTTACTGTAGCTGGAATGGTGACAGAGTTTTGACAGTTGGAATGCTGTATGCTGTGTACAGACTTGACAGTTGGTTTGTGGGGAAAAAGTCAGGTCGGATGGACGTGGGAGTGGTTAAAAGAGGGAGGGGGATACTGCTCCTAAACAAAATGTGTGCTGGATTGAAGGCATGCAGCAACCCAAACAAATCAGAGTAAGTGCTACTTACACATATATTCAATTATAGATTAAGATGAGACAAAGTGTCCCTTTAATGCTAGTGAGCAAAGACTTTATTAGGTGATAGTTCTGATCTTTTCCAATGGAGAAAAACATCACTTCCTGGACAAGTTGTTTTTCCGATCAGAAAATTTGCTGCCTGCGCTAAAACTAACGCAAACGCGATATTGAATTGCGTGCGTTGGATGAGCAGGTGATTTTTGCGTAACCCGCACATCCAACGCTAATATGGATTTTAAAGTTGCGCTAACCAGTAGCAAACCGGTTAGGGTGACTTTAACTCCCAGCAAGTCTGGGTAAATGAGCCTGATAGAGTTTTACTTTTAATGGGACCAGACTATACCTATGTTTATGTCTATTGGTGATTATTTTATCATTGTTTGCATTACCTGTGATGATGTTAGTATGCATGGATGAGTGGGATATATTAGTGGGATATGTCAGTTTTTGATTGATGTATTATGCTAATGATAATATATATGCCAGAATGAGTAAGGGGGAGCGTTTTTAACATTTTTGTGCAGATTAATATTAAATTGGATAGCCACAGATTAAGGCAATGTTAAAGTAGTATATTATTACATTGTTCTTGAAAAAACAAAGGGTGTGCCCATGTTATTCCACAGCTTTGCTTCTTTTGTTTGGATTCTATATTGGGTGTGGATGTAGCACTCCTATACATTGTATTAGATATATTCACTAGTGCCTGAGGATATCCTCATATACGTATGATGATCATCTTTGGGAATGCTAAAAAAATGTAAGTGAAACACACACTTTTTTATACAATAAAATTATGATCCCTAAAAAAAACTGCCCTCATCCATCCTGCACAAAAACTGCCTACGCTGAGAATGATCAAAGTAAGCGCAGATTAATAGTCCACCAATTTCAAGGGAAGGGGAGAAAAAAATGGCTACTAAAATTCTTGTAAACCAATACCAAAATGTTTAGTAAAGGATTGTGTTTATATTGTGAAGAATGACATATCCAATAAATTTTTTTGCAGTCACTTTCTCAGTAATTTACTGTCTGTCTGCCATCCATCCATCCATTTGCCTACCTGCACTCGCTTGTAAAGTTAGACACCCTTGTTAAGTTGGAGATTACCAATTACCTAGCCATGCCCACAACCAGAAGCCAAACCCATCACTGATGAAAATTTTTTTGCTATAAAGTATTTGCTATCTAAATCAATTTGACATGGAGGTAAGTAAGTAAACTTAACCAGCTAGGCAATTTATTTTACCATTTTATGTGTAGGGGAAATTATTTTATCATCCCCTGTGTGGGACACTGATATTTTAATTCTCAGTGTGGGGGCATTTCTAATACTATTCTCTTCATGTTTACATTCCCCATTAACCACCAAACACCTTTGACCATCTATCTATCTATCTATCTATCTATCTATCTATCTATCTATCTATCTATCTATCTCTCACTCTATATCTATTTGCCTACCTGTGCCCCTTGCAAAGTTTGAATCTACCAAGTGTTTAGCCACAGCCACAATCAGAAGCCATGCTCACAACCATAAGCCACGCCCACAATAAGATGCCAAGCACGCCGCTTAATAGAGATTGGAAGCGCCTTTTTACAAAGTTTTAATCAGGTGGCAAAACCCTAGAACCCCATATCATATCCCCACACAAACGTTGCTTCTCTAATATAAACAGCCGTAACTTTTCAAATCTGCCTGCATAGTCAAGCCACTCCTTTCCCTTTATTATTTTAGTTTCCTTTCTCTGAACTGCTTCCATTTCCAAGATGTCCCTTTTGTATAAGGGATTCCAAAACTGCACAGCATATTCCAAATGAGGCCTTACAAGTGGCTGGTAAAGATGGAGAATAATATTTTTTTTCTCTTGAATCTATCCCCCTCTTTATACAAGAAAATATCTGCTAGCTCTAGCCGTAATTTTTCCATTAGAGATTCACAGAGTTATTTATGGCACAGGTGGCAACAGGATTGATTAAACCCCAAATGCATCACCTTACATTTATTAATATTGAATCTCATCTGCCATTCTGCTGCCCATTTTGATAATCTATCTAGGTCTGCTTGCAGCAATTGCACATCATATAAAGTTTCCAAAGTTCTGCATAGTTTAGAGTCATCAGAAAACACAGAGACCTTGCTTTCAATGCCCTCTTCTAAGTCATTTATAAACAGATTAAACAGAAGTGGCCCCAGTTTGAGACATTGAGAAGTTTAGCTGACAGAGATGTAGCTCCATTGACCACCAGTCTCTGTTTGCGATCCAATAACCAATTCTCTATCCATGTACAACTATTTTTTTCTAGGCCAATGGTCCTCGTTTTTTACATTAGTTGCCACAGTATGAAAAGCTTTAGCAAAATCCAAGTATACTACATCTATTGCTATGCCTGAAACTAAATTCTTACTCACTTCTTCATAATAAAAACAAATACATTTGTCTGACATTATCTATTTCTCATAAGTCTATGCTGACTAGTTCTAATAAGATCAGCTCTGGAGACAAAGTCAAGGATATGATCCCATAACAAAGTTTCCAGCACCTTCCCTACCACTGATGTTAGGCTTTCAGGTCTATAGTTACCAGGCTGGGAACGTCTACCTATTTTGGATATTGGTATTACATTGGTTTTTTTCCCAATCCAGCGGCACATCCCCAGACCAAAGTGAATCTGAAAAGATAGGTTACAGTGGTCTAGATAAAACTGAACTAAGCTCTCTTAAGATTCAAGGATATATTCCATCCGGTCCTGGGGCTTTACTGATGTTAACTTTGTCTATTGCTTATTCTTTCCGCACCATATCATCTGTCCGCCAGAGTGAATAATCCTCATTTATACCCTTCATATTATAACAGTCCCTAATATAAGGACTAGGATTCTCTAAAGTGAATACAGAGGGGAAAAAATGGTTTAGCACATTAGCCTTCTCGGCATCCTCTATAAACATCTCCGACCCATTATTTAATGGCCCCACATTCTCGGTCCTCATCTTATTAGTATTGATATATTTAAAAAACATTTTGGAGTTAAACTTGCTTTGTTTTTACTATCTGTATTTCATTTTCTATTTTAGCCAGTTTAATTGCTTTCTTGCACTCTTTATTACAGCTTTTATACTGTAAGCCTGTTTTGTTCAATCTGATATCAAAATTTTAAAAGCCTTTTTTATTCATTTCCCTTTTTACCTGAGCATTAAGCCAGGCAGGAGAGGACCTAATTTTTTTACACTTGTTCCCTGAAGGTATGCATTTAAAAATGTAATAGTTTAATACCCCTGTAATACCCCTTCTGCTCAATATCTTTACCTAGGTACAAATCCCCCCAGTTTATCAGCAAGAGGGATTCGTTTAATAACATAAAATTAGCTTTCCTAGAGTTAAAAGTTTTTGTTTACCCAGTGCACTTTTGTTTTTTGCAGCCTATATTATATGACACTATATCATGGTCACTTTTCCCTAAGCTTCCCATTACCTTCATCTCCAAAATAAGCTCAGGGTTATTAGAAACCTTTTGAGGTGCTGGCAGTTCCCCTACTCCAATCTATGTCAGAGTAATTGAAAACCCCATAACCAGAACATGCTCCCTACTTGAAGCCTTTGCCAACTGCATATGGAGATTCATTTCCACAACCTCACTGGCATTTGGCAGCTTATAACATACACCAACAATTAATTTACCCACTTTCTTGCTTCCTGTACACAGCTCCACCAATATTTTTTGGCCTTATTGTTTATACCCCTATCTATCTCATCTTAAATTTGGCTTCAATTCTTGTTTAACATGCATAGATACTCCCCATCCTTTCTTTGTAACCCTGTCATGTCTAAATAAGGAGTATCCTTCAATATTTACTGTCCAGTCATGTAAATCATTTAGCCATGTTACTGCAATACTGATCAAATCAAACCTTTCCTTTAAAGCTATTAGTTCTAATTCTCCAATTTTTATTGCATTTGTTGTTTCTCAACCAGTTAGCCAAAGTGCAATTGTGTCCTTTATACCATTACTGCTGCTATACAGTTTTTGGATTTTCAATTGTGTATACAGAGGAAAATAACTTCTTCAAGATGTTTGCTTTATTGGCATCCTCTGTAACTATTTTTTCTCCATTATTTAATGGCCCCAAATTTTCAGTCCTCATCTTACTATTAATATAATTTTTTTTAAAAATGTATGGTTAGCCTTGCTTTGTTCAGCTATCCTAACTTAATTATTTATTTTAGCTATCTTAAATGCTTTCTTACAAGTCTTGTTACAATTTTTATAGTTCCTTTTTTAAAGTTCCCTGACAGAGAACAGCATAGGAGCACGAGACCTGGTAAGTTTCTTACCTTCGTTCCTGACTCCTGCAGGTATTATTAAAGAACGTCAGGTAAGACATAGCTCCTTTGCCTCCCGTTCTTCAATAAAACAGAAAACCCTAAACTAATTTCCCTGAGTGGAGATACCCTTTAATATAATTTAGCCAAATAAAGATTTATATAGGAACTGATGAAATATCTGTTAAGTCCTTCACGGGTACAGCAATATCACGTGTGTGCAGTTTGTTGCATATGTAGTAACATGCGTAGGCCCTATACAATATCATACTATCTGTGCACCTGAATACATTATAAACAAAGGGTTATAATCATAAGAATAAAAAAATTCTCCAACCGTGCCAATTTCCTGAAAGGTCATAATATAAATAAAATAGCAAAATATATACAAACATGTAAAAAAGAAATATATATTAGTGCACTCCAAAGACTGTGCACTAATCAAGTCTTATCAAGCCTCACCTCCTCAACTTGATGTTGAGGCAGAGATAACCATATAAGTTTCTTTCCCCATGACATCATGGGTGGTATTTAAAAACCCCACGGTATAGGGGGGGGATTCCTTCCTCACACCAAATGGCAATCGAAAGTACTTTTTGACTAAAATCATATGAATAGCTTTCATTGAAGGTCTCTGAGAAACAGCTTGAACAGACATGTTTTTTTTAAGGAAGCTCTTTGCAGGAGCATTACTAGAAATAGCTAGTAAATAGCTGTTAAAATTGTTGTTTTCCTCTATTATAAATATTTTCTGTTTTATTTTCATCAGTTAACCACATAGAGAAAGAGAGAGTCAGTGTTTCATTAAGTTATACCAGGGGAATATTGTTGAACTGATTAGCATGAGTCAGAAACTGATTTCCTGCCTTATTCCACCATGATTAATTTTCTTTGAACTCCAACAACTAATCAGCATCAATAAATGGCACACACTAAAAAAGGTGAATTTAATCTAATACAGTGATATAACATTAACTATAAAATAAAATCCACTGTAAAGAGGACATGTTCTACATTGGTGTCAACACTTGCACTTAAAGGCAGTTGCTGTAGTGTCTTTCATATCTTCTTTGTTCTCCCTTTGCATTACTGTCTCACTCCGTATACCTCCTTTTTTTTTTTTGCACTTGCAATTTCATATTCTCCCCTCGCCTTTATATATAAATTTTACCAATTTTCAATGTTTTTATGGTAGAATGGTCTCTGGGCTCTGCTGAGAGTTTTCTCTGTGTCCTGGTAGGCTTGGCGGTAGCCAAGTAGTATGTACTGACATGGGATTACAATGCATAAACTGTTGGCATAAACAGTACATGTGTCCTGGGCTTAAAGGAGAAGTAAGCTTTTTTAAAATCCTAATGTAAAAGATTTTTCTCCTCTCTCGGTAAATCCGGATGTATCTTTTTAATGGTAGTTTAGAATACAAATACTGCTACCTGTATTCATGGGCAGCTGCAGCCTCCTAAGATGGGTTAAAGTCACACTAAACAATTCCACACCTGCCACAAGCTATTTACAGCGACTGAGGAGCTGTTCAGTCATAAGAATTTAATTCGTGACTCCAAACGGCAATTGGAAAGTATCCCTGGATCAACCTGATCTACAGTATATGTATTAATACTAGAGATGGCCGAACTATATAAAGTTCGGTACGTTTTCGAACTTTCAAACTTCAGAGAAAGTTCGAAAGTTCGAGAGTTCAATTTCGGACCCAGTCTATGGGGGAGTGATAGTTCGGCACCTGGGAAATGGTCTGGGGAACATGTCACTGTCACCAAAACTTCTTAAAACACTTCCTGAAGTCAGGCGGGCAATAGTCGGGTTTTGCGCAAGCTACATTCGACGATACATTCGAGGATTATCGAATGAACGAACGATCAATCCTTCTTGTTAGCGAACGGTCCTTCCTAGGCTTAGAGAATGTTACATTCGATGGTTGGATAGTGTACTGGTTAAAGGCACCGCCTTTGACATGGGAGAGCAGGGAATCCTGGCTAGGGGCAGCTATACAAATGTTTGGATTATTATAATACCCTAGTAATATAACAACCATATAATAACCTACTAATATAATACCCTATATTATAACCATATAATAACCTAGTAATATAATAACCATACAATACCCTAGTAATATAATAACCATAAAATATAATAACCATTTGATAACCTAGTAATATAATAACAACATAATGTAGTGTCTGAGAGTAGACCCAGACAATCTTGCCACAATGTGCAGTTCAAACTAAAAAGGATCATTTGGTGACCGGTGACTCTTAACATGCTGTGTTCATACTTATTAGTAATTACTACAGCAAGTTTCAGATTTACAGTTGCTATGGGGTTAGGACTTGGGAGCACATGATACTGATTAGCTTTATAGCTTAAGGTGAGGTGGGGTTAAAAGAGCTAAAAGCTCTCCACAGAGTATAAAATAAAGCCTTCTTATAACAGACCGTACCTCACAGCCTCACGTTATTATAATAGCATTGCCCTAATAATCTAACATATAAACACGTATTTCTCACTCCCAAAGAAATGGGTGGAGACATGCAAAATATCATCCTTTATATCCTCTTTCATACAGATCTAGATGAAAAATTTGCTTCAGAGCACTTTAATAACTAATAACTGCTTTTCTATTTCAGTATTAAATCCTTGAAATACCTGCCTCGCTTTACCACTAAGCAAAAGGCAAAGGACTTGCAAGCGAGAACCTTCATCCCAACCATAAATAGTGGCTGCCAATTCAAATTGTTCTAGCCAATCAGTCCACTCCCTAGTTACCTAATCAAATGGATCAGGTTTAAAAATAGGTTTAGCAATTGGGCCTAGTAAAGCTACTGAGTGTAATTGGGGCATTTGATCTGCAGGTACAAGGACAGGAGGATTTAAATCAAAACTTTTAGCAGCAGCCCCCAAAGCTTAATATGGAGAACAAATATACAGATAAAACAGAAAGAATAAATGCTATTAACGGCACTACTGCTATGGGTAGCATGGAAGACAGTGGGTTACTCTGGTGGACTGGCACAAAGTAGGCAGTGCACTTACTTTCTTTAAACAAGATAAACCAGTTTTTACATTTAACAGTAAGTATTGCAATGGTTAAATACCAAAACATAAACAGTTTCCCCACATAACATGTGCAGTAATGGAGTAGTCCCTGCTTATGGTGCACCACTTTAAATATTGACCAGGCCTGTATATTGTGTGTGTTTGTAAGTTGGTGTACACTTATCTGTTGCCTCAGAGTTTGTATCCAATTTGGTAAATTGTCTGTCCAATAATCTGTCCCCCAACAGGTGGTAACAGGATCTTATACACAGGATTTTGTGTTGCAAAATCTCACCAAACAAATCAGTCCCATCCGGAGCAACCACCACACACTTTATCTTCTTTCACTTTCTCTCCTCCTAACCATTGAGAGAAGGGATGTCTTGTCTTTTATTACTCACTGATACCACCTGCAGGATGGAGGTGGTATATAAGGAGCCTTGGTGTATATGTCCATTATAATACACTTCAAATCCTGTGTAGCATACAGAAAGACAGAAACCTTTTTTGGATTGGCTATCACTGCCACATGTTTTAAAAACAGCACATCATTGGATGTTATACTGACATTACTACTTCCATTCAGTATTCACATGGAGCCCCTTAGCAGTCGCATTTTGACTATCCCATATTAAAATAGAAATCTCAGCTCTGTAAGTAAGTTTATGTATCTCTGTAAGTAAGTTTATGTATTTTGTATGTTTTGTCTAGTACCTAATAAAAGGCAGTGCTATACTTTATATAGATTTATTGATGGTCATTTATATGGTAATACTGAGATTGTACACACATACATATACTGTACCACATTCCTATATGTAATATCCTATACCCCCCCCTCTCATTGGTAGCTCCTAAAAACTCAATGCATTCTCCTATCAAGATATAAATATATTTATATAATATAAAGGATGAATACAACAAGTGGGGTTTGTTTCATTAGCCAGGGTACACTGCTTTGCTTGTGGGATTTTTCAAGGCACAGAAGTCAATTTTGGAGAAATCCTTTTCAAACAGTGGTGGTTTATTTGGTGCTGGTTACAATACACAAAAGGAGTTAGTCACAGTCTATTATAAAAGAACAGAATGACAAAATAATAAACCTAGCCGTGCCCTGGCACTAACATAACACAGTAGTTTATCTAACTAACAGGCCAAACAAGTATAATCTTATCTCTAGGAGAGAGACAAACAACCTGCTTTTCAGAAAGGTTAAGGCAGTTTTTGAGATTTGGACACCACCAAGAACATCACCAGATGGGCGCAGTACAAAGTAGGGAGTAAGGTACAGTTCTGTAGAACAGAACAGACGCATTTGCCAAAGCTGCTAACTCCCGGTATAGTTGACATAATTTTCAACACTAAGCATCTTGCATCTTACGCAAACATAATATATATATATATATATATATATATATATATATATATAACAAGTATGTAGATGATCGGCACACCATTCCAATCGATTAGCAACGCCCGGGTGCTCTCCAATAGATATAAAGTGGTTCAAGTCATGGAGTTACTCACGGGTCTTCATAAAACGACAAATTTTATTGAAGCATATTAAAAACGCTCAATCATCAACGCGTTTCGGCTCAGCAGCAAGCCGTCCTCAGGATGTGACATACCATGTGTGGGACACCATTTTATACCCTATACACCAAACCAGCTGTGAAAGGAAAGATATACTTCATAAAAACAGTTAAAAGCATACATCTAAAAACATAATGCGTACAAAAAAGGCTCCAGTCAATAGTGACCTTAACCAATAGGATAATAGGCTCCAGTCAATAGTGACCTTAACCAATAGGATAACAGACTCTAGTCAATAGTGACCTTAACCAATAGGATAATAGGTTCCAGTCCATAGTGACCTTAACCAATAGGATAACAGGCTCCAGTCAATAGTGACCTTAACCAATAGGATAATAGGTTCCAGTCAATAGTGACCTTAACCAATAGGATAATAGGCTCCAGTCAATGCCTTCCTTTGTCTCTACCAACCCCTAAAGTACAAGTCGTTTTAAACACCAGTATTTGTTTCAGTAACCCAGTGCTTTGAGTTTACTCGCTCTGTAAAATGATTTAAATGAGGTTCAAAAAATGAACCCATTAAAGTAATAGTTCAGTCGAAAAGTGAACTTTTCCTTTATGCATAGATTGAGCCAGGAGGTACGAGCAGATCCTTATCTCCCATTTTTCAATCAATTTCTCAGGAACCAGGATGAAGGTAAGAATTTTACCTTTTGCGCGTCCCCTGCTGCAGAGCTGAAAATAACCGACCGATCCTTTCCATCCACTTATTGCATATTATTGCGCATGTGCGATAGTGGATAGAACCAGTGCAAACTTTGGCAGTGAATTATTCCTTAAGTCAATGGGTAGAATATAAGAAAGTTGTGGTAAGTAACAAAAAATAGCAGTGGTACTAACTTTAAAGCTGTTGCACCTGGTAAATGATCTGAGGACATGTACATACCCCCAAACTTTTTAAACACTACATTTCCCACAATCAGGTAATTGTTGTGGTTCCGCTGCTACCTTTGAGGTTTATGGCCCATTCGAGGTTACCAACGATACACTTAACATTACAAAATCAAAGGCTACATTCATATGGAAAGATGGCAAAGACACCTAGTATAATCATGCACCTAGCAGCTTGGTTTCAATGATTTCCAAAGGCCTCCCATATTAACTATTGGGAGTGATAATCTTATTGACTCCCCAATAGTTAATATGGAGGCCATTGGTAATCATTGAATAATCACGCTTGATAGATGGGATACTAGGCATCTTTGCCATCTTTTCATGAATCTTATGTTAATTTTATCCTAAGCACCACCTTTAAAAAAGTGCTGGAATCTCAAATCTCAGTAAGATTGAAGACTGGATTAAAGTATGCTCCAACCTCTATCTAAATTACATTCAAGGTATACTAAACAATCATTCGAGGGTTATATATCACCAAACTTCTTTACACACTACCTTTCCCCATGATAAGGCAATTGTAAATTTGAGGGTATTGGCCAATTCGAGGGTTATGGAACATACATTCGAGGGTTAGAAACTGAACAACATTCAAGTATACCGAAATCGAAGGATCATTTGTTTACCGAAATCGAAGGATAAATTCGAGGGTTACCAATTCTGGAATTATCGACAATAAGTCTGCGCCACATTTTTTGGAAACTTAACCCTTTTATATTGAACACACCCGAAACAAACCTTCAATAAATAATTTTTATCATTAATATTTTAGTAAACAACAATGACTTAGCCCACCATTTTTTTCATATGGAACAGATAAAAGCAGTTCTGAGAGGGGAATAAATCAAATCAGCATCGTTAAAAAAAAATTAAGATTGGAAAAAAATGAAATTTATTCAACAATAAAATCTAGAATACTTACAAAAGAATCCCTACAAAGCACCTAAACAAAACTCCAGTATGTTAAAGTTTAACTACACAGGGGTGTTAGACTATTTTCCCACTTACTGTAATGCGATCTGCGATGTCCGATTTTCCAAAGATTTTTTTAAGTCAAATGGGGTTCTAAGGACATATTTATTGTCCCATTTTTTTTGTTCCGAGCTCACCACATATTAAACTTTAAACTTTCAACTTTCTTTTTCTCATGGTTATTAAAAGAGTGAATTTTATGAAGGCAGAAATTACTTTGCAAAAATTAGCATTAATATGCTGAAAATGTTCCTCAATCACAGATGCGGCTGCCGGTCTGACCCCAGCTTCATTTTCTGGCAAGCAGGGAAGGGATGAGTGCGCCGAGGATCGAAGGGCTGTAGTAGTGTACTCTAAATCTTTTTTTATAACATTCTGACACATGGTTGGAGGTGGGCAGGGGTGCCCTACATTATATTAAAAAAAATTATTATTAGGGTGGACATGCCCTAAAATGGTATTCCAACTCGATATTGTTCATTGGGAAGAATCCGGACTGTCTTATATCAGACTTGGATGTGCCAAATTCACTGTCATGTTCCATACCTTAAAAAAATGTAGATTAAGCGTTCGTACAGACGTACAATGTTCCCGCAGTGCCCGTTCGTTGCGCTTGTGGGTGCGTTCGGGGTCATGGGTCTGCCGGAAAATCGTACGTCTGTGTGAAGCTTAAAGGGCAGGGATTGGTACATCACTATCAAATTCAAGCTTCTAAAGAAATCCCGGCTCTATAAATCATTTCTCACAAGAACTTACAGATCTTTGTCTTCATAACACAAACAAAAAAAGGTATTACCAAATGTTGAAATTGGTTAACAATAAAAATAAATTTATACACATTTAATGCATGTCTAACTTGTCTAAATGCAATACATGTCTTTTTCAAGTTAACAAAATGTATCACTCATTTGAAAATATTAAGAAATTTTTTTTTCATTCTATGAAACCCAGTTACACTTCATAAATGGTTTCCTAATGCCCCACCAGAGTGTTGGAGAAAATATAATAATAATTGCACACTACTGCACATATTGTCAGAATGCCCAACAATTAATTTTTGGTACAAAATATAAACCTATTAAAATAATAATAACTGTTTATAGCATTACCACTCATATGCTTGGATAACTAAGAACTGCCACAAGCGCGGTGCCTGACATCCAAACATGGCGGGCACACTTAGGGGACTAAAATATATTATATATATTGCCTTGTAGCTGAAGCTACACATGGGAGCACTCACCCTTAGCATTTAGGCCTCAAAGAAAACACAGACTGACCCAAAAGGAGACCGTTTCCCACATGACACGTACACTGCAAGACCCGGATCCACCAAAACCCCCCTTAAACTGCAAGGATTTAGATAACTCTTCTCCAACCTGGAAAGAATAATTAAAAAAAACCACAAAACAACAATATCTGAAGTAAGGCAGGAGCTTTCCCCATTGGGGGTAGGTGTAGGGTATTGAAAACTCCTAGAGCCACATTGCAAATACTGGGACATAACCGAGCTCCGAGGCCAAATATCAGACCTACAATCAGCCCAGGAGAGGCTGATAATCTGAGCAGGTGACAGAGCTTGAGGCTGAGGGGTAAACTGGAGGAGGTGTCGATCTCGGGCCCTATTTGGATCACCTGTTCCACCAGATGGCTACACGTCCCACCCCTACTGTTGGAATCGGGCCCATGGGGCCCTAGATCCCCACTGGGCCTTGATGGTCCCCAAGGATGTGGTTTGCCAGTTTTACTTCTACACACTAAAGAGGCTATTGTCAAGGCTACCCGGAACCATGCGGCTCTGAACAAGACAGATATACAATCCAAATTCACCGGACTTATCCCCACGCACATTATCAGACGCAGGGAGATATGACCAGCTTTGATACCCTTAAGAACTGGGGACAAGTACAGATAGGCCCCCATTTAGACTGCTGATACTACAGAAGAACGCAACTCATTCCCTTCAATTTGTAATTGTGTTACAGAGACCCTGTGGGCTCCCATCTCATCCTAACAAGCACTATTCAACAAGCCGGCATGACAATAGTTAATATTTACTCAACTACACAGGGTAAGGCACATTTCTTATGTCCAAAAGTAGACAGTCCTCTGCACTCTATTGAAGCATGATGTGTGTCACAAATAAAATATAATTGTTTATTGGTTGCGACCCTCAACTGTGTTTACATTTCTAGATCCATAGAAAACATCCATAAAAAAAACATCTTCTAACTCAGACTAGAAAACTATTCTAAACTTACCCTTTACTTTGCACTTTGGTTAACCGAGGATATGTAAAGAAAAACTAAAGAAGGTTAATATTAATAATCTCCTGGACCGGATAAATACATCCTCGGGTACTTAGGAGCTGAGTTCAGTTTTATCTAGGCCATTTTTCTATTTTTGCTGATTCCCTCATGTCCGGTGGTGTGCCTCTGGATTGGAAAAAGCTGATGTTTTCCATATTTCAAAAAGGGTAGTCTTTTCACAGCCAGGTAATTACAGGCCTGTAAGTTTAACTTCAGTGGTGGGGAAGATCCTGAAAGTTTAATAAGGGAAATGTTTCTAGAGTATGTTTCAAGACTGACATTATAGTAGTAATAATAGCGGTAGATGTAGTTTACTGGATTTTGCAAAGGCTTTTGATACAGTCCCCCATAGGCGACTAATGTATAGCTAAGTCTGTTGTCTGGGAGTCTATTTGTACATGGATGAAAATTGTTAATGAATAGGATGCAGAGAGTAGTTGTTAATGGGGCTTCATCATTATGGACTAAAGTGCTAAGTGGGGTGCCACAGGGTTCTGTGCTGGGGCCGCTTCTATTTAATCTATTTATTATGATTTGGAAGTGGTTTATGTCAGCAAGGTTTCTGTGTTTGCCGACACACAAAACTTTGTCGACCAAAAAAAAACTTCAGAGGATGTGCAATCGTTGCAAGGGGATCTAGATAGATTGTCACATTGGGCTGCTAGTGGCGATGAAATTCAATGTTGATAAATGTAAGGTGATGCATTTGGACTTAAAATACTTGTGCTACTTATACTATAAATGGCTCTGTGTTAAGTGAATCCCTGTTGGAAAGGGATCTTGGAGTTTTTGGTGGATAACAACTTAGGTAGCAAGCAGTGCCAGTCGGCAACAGCCCAGA
Organism: Hymenochirus boettgeri; assembly: GCA_019447015.1. Classification (NCBI taxonomy): domain Eukaryota; kingdom Metazoa; phylum Chordata; class Amphibia; order Anura; family Pipidae; genus Hymenochirus; species Hymenochirus boettgeri. Next base: position 88,650,790 of record CM033477.1, read on the forward strand.
GCCAGCATGGTATTGTCTTGTATAAAGAGAGGTATGGAGTCAAGGAGGAAAATGTAATTCTCCCTCTTTACAAAGCATGGTAAGGCCTCTTTGGAATTGCAGTGCAATTTGGATCCTGTGTACAAAAAGGACATCTTTAATGGAAAGGGTTCAAGAGAAGGGCAACTAAATTAATAAGGGTTTGGGGGAGCTTGAATATGAAGAGAGACTGGAAAGTTACAATTATGTACGCTGGAGAAAAGGCGCTTGCGTGGGGATATGATTACTGTGTATAAATACGTTAACGGGCCATACAATAAACTATCTGGGGCATTTGTTCACCAATAGAACATGTCAAAGGACACGAGGACTCCCTTAAACTTGAAGAAAAAGGTTTAGGCTTCAGCTCGGAAAGGTTTTTCACGTGAGAACGGTAACGCTATGGAACGGTCTTCCAGTGACATTGTTATGCAGGTTCATTGGTCATTTTTAAAAAAACTGGATGATGAGTTTCTGCAAACAAGGAATGTTACAAATTACGGTATTGATACATAAATAGAGTTGACAGAAATTTCCGATTGCCACTTGGAGTCAGGAAGGAATTTTTCCCCTTCTTAATTTGGTGGGTTTTTTTGCCTTCCTCTGGATCACAGTTAGGCAGAATGATGATATGCTAGATGGGTGAACTGATGGACGTATGTCTTTATTCAACCTCAATACTATATATCACTATATATATTTTCCCATATTTCCTTAACAATCTCCGACTGCTCAAAACCATTCTCTCCCAGTCCTGGCTTCTCTTCCAAACATAAGTCTTTTTGCGCACTACTTTAGGTGACTAATACCCAATGGAAGATATATCTTATACTCTAATCCTACCTACTAAGTATACACAAGAATAGATTACATCTTTCTGTCTGCACAACTACTGCCACTCCACACAGACGCAGATACTCCAACTATCGTGGCCAGATCATGCCCCAGTGTCAATCCAAATACACATCTATCTGCTGACCTCCAAACCAAACTACACTGGAGATTAAATTACTCCCTGTTTCAGATACAGACAAACAAGAGACAAATTAAACAACCATTTTGAAAGAAATATTTACTTTTAAATTTGACTAAGAAGTATCCATATCAACAGTCTGGGCAGCCCATAAAGTGGCATCTACTAAACGTAAAGAATTTACAAATCATCTACACTAAACTATTTACCATTAGCAATAAAAAAACCTACACAGTATACACACACTTTACTGATGAAATAACCTCATTGGAGGGGAATAATATATTTACTGTCAACTAAAGCTGAAAGAGTAATCAGTTAAAGGGACAGGTCAGTGGAAATTATCAATATTTGTTATGATTTTTAGTTTGTGTAATGCCTTCTTAGTTATTCTACATATTCTCCCCTTTTGAAAAATCAGTTGATTTCATACTCTTTGCTGTTCCCTCTGTTGAATTACGTGAGCTGACATTTCAGGTTCTAGCGGTCCTTCTTCCCAGATGCACCACATCCTTGGAATGTTCCAACAGTTATTTCTACTGATTGGCTGTTAGATGGGTCAAACATGCTCAGACTCTACTGAGCAACTGAATCAACCCAGGCACTGGGTCAAGGGCAAGACCATAACGGTCTCTACTAGGGGTCTTGCAAACAGAAACTCATATTTCGGTTGCATTTATTTATACACGACAAAATGCTGAATTGGCAGATTAAGGTCATTGGGATGGAAAAATACTCTGCTCTTTTTCTGAAAAGCTACGTATTTGCACGTACTACAGGTAACACTACAGAACTCTCGCATCCCCTCAACAGTATTTTTTAGCTGCTAGATAGGCAAAGACATGTTGTGGTACAACAGGAAGAGCAGCCAAGATAGATTTAACTGGAGCCAAACATACTACTAACGAGGTCTTGGGCTGCCCCAACTTAGAGCAACTACAACACAATGGTAGTTTTTAGCGATACTGTGCCTTAATGATCAGTTAAACGATTGTCAAACCAGTTGTTAATTTCCAATCATGTAGCCATCTTCATTTAACTTTGTTATGTATGTATGAATGTATATGTTTGTTCATATAGTGCCACTAGGGGACGCAACGCTGTAGAATACGACAAGCAGAGGTACAGGCAGGGCACTATGGGGACACCCAGAAGAAATATAAAAGGACCAGCAGAGCAAAGGGATTTAAATGTTAAAGAGGGATTTTGTAGATAATGCGCTGTTTAATGGAGCCGGTAGATTTGCGGCACAGAGGAGATTTAATTTCCCGATTGTTAGAGAGTGAATAATGCGCGTGACAGAGTTAAGTATGGACTGAAGCAGAGAAAGATGGGAAGCGGAAACCTAAGCCAAGGTTGCAGTAGTCTAGACATTAAATGAGAGCATGGGAAGAAATTAATTTACAGATTTTCGCAATATTACGAAGAAAAAGCAAAGGTTTTGCAACTAGTTAATGTGATTGGAAAGAAGAGAGTGGAATCAATAATAACCCCTAAGCAATGTGCCACGAATAGGGTAAATTGGGGTGTTGCCCACAGAAATGGAAAAAGGAGGGATGGACCAATTTAGGTGGGAAAATGATTAGTTCTGGTTTAATCAGGTGTAGTTTGAGGCTTCGGTCACCATCCATGAGGGACAGCATGGAACAGTCAGGATGCGTGATTGGGTGTCAGGACTAAGCGTGGGGGTGGAAAAATTAATTTGTGTATCACGGCGTACAGATGGTATTTAAAGCCAAGGAGCTCATGACTTCTACCAGGGAAATAGTATGGAGGAAACAGCAGGGGTCCAAGAACAGAGTTATCGTTTATTAACAATAAATCTACGATAACGCGATCATAAATTTACGGTTCCCTAGAACACCCATTGCGGTAGTTTACTACCACATGGTATTCTACAACCGAACGTTTGTTAATTCACAAACATTCATGCAAGTTAACCACAGCTGCATATTTATGGCTGCGGTCGTACATTCTCGATAATGTGTGTCTCCCTAAATTGCTTTTAAATATGGCCCAATATACTTTTAACTCCTCCTTAAAATTCCACTGGAATTGGTACAACCTATAAGAAAAATTACTCTATCCTCCCCATCTTAATGACCCCCCTATTTCATAACACTGACTTTCCCCCAGGGAACAAACACATAGGTGGGAGCATGGCTGGAAGTGTGATATCTTCTGAGGTTGAACAACTGGTACCTGCTGGACATATCCTCCAATGGAGTCAAGTTACAGCATCAATATAATTACCCTCTGCTATTTGGTTCCGCTATAATCAACTTTCACATAACATACACTCTCTTCAGAAATGATAACAGCATCCAACTATTTATTGAAAAAATATGTAATACAATGTCAAGAAGCACTCAATCTATTTCAAGAACCACCCTTTATTAAACAATCTTGCCACAACCCCCAAGATAATCTTTATGGAAAATATGGGAGTACCTACTCAGATAGATTGGAAAGAAATCAATGGTCAAGACTATTTGAATCTCTGTGTAAATGCTCCTCCAAGCTCCTAATCCCAGGAAAAGAGGAATATTTCCCCAGTCTACGCCTATAGTTATAGAAGATCTGGATCTCCGCAGATTTAAACATTGCTGTTTAAGTGTACAGAGTAAAAAAAAAACTATGGAAGAATGTAAAGCCAACTGTCCTCAGAAGAAACTATCGCACAGTGTGTGTGCGGTGCCAGACCCTTATAGCACCCCATGGAAACAGTCTAGACAACAATAGGGACAAAGATTGTTTGCTGTGCGAGAATGTGTTGTGTGTCAATAAATCAGATGTACAGTGAAAATCACTGCAGGCGCGGCGAGACATCTGAAGTGAGGTATGGCTGAAGTGGCTGGACGAGGGAGAGGCAGAGGTTTTTTTTTTTTTTTCTCATATTATTTATTATTATTTGAGCATTTTGTTTAAAAGAGTTTAAAAAATAAGAGAGATGTAGAAATAAAATTAAACAAATTAAACACAAAAAAGTTTACCACGAATGTAACTGAAAACTGGATGTTTAAAATTTGCTTTTAGATATGACTATGGGGCATATTTTTAACGATCGCTATTTTCCGCCATTTCGTTATCGCAGGACATTGCAATGGCAAAGAGCGTTATTCTTGCTGTATTTATAAACCAATATTTTCAACACCGTGAAATGTATCACTGCGCGATAGGCGGGTGGTAGTATAGTCGATGTGCACTGACAACTTAATTCTTCATTGCGTTAGTCTTGTATCGCGGCAAAAAGAGAAGATTTGCCAACAAACACTAACAGGGTTTATTCAATAAAATTTACTTATCGTTAAAAATGGTGCTCATTTTTTGCCCCAACGACATATATTATTTATAACATTTGAAAGCTACCATCTGATTGATTGGGGCAAAATGAGCACCTCTTTTAACGATAAGACTTTTATCTCCCTTTATGTATAGTTGAATTTACAACACATGTATAGTTGAATTTACATACCTAGTGTATATGTTGAATTTAATACATATGTATATGTGATTCATATTTATAGCTTTGTGAACTTACTAGATTGTAGCTCTACGGGGCAGACCTCATTCCCTCATGTGGCAAAGCCCTAGCACTATCTATTTATATCATTATATATTTATGTACTGCACTATCTATGTATTTATCCCCTTGTAGACTATTGTATTTTAATACTGTACAGCCCTGCGTCCCCAATGGCCTATATAAATAAACATATACATACATACATAAATACCAATACATTCAATACATCATAGAGCAGAAAAGGTGAAATTTCAAGCTATTTTTGAAATTTTTTATATTTACCGTATATGCTTGAATATAACTGAAAATTTTACTTTAAAACCATCATGAAACTTTCCCCTTGGTTTATCTTGGGTCTGGGCTGATCTGCATGCTTGAGCGAGCAGCTGGACAAAAACACATAGCCCTGGAAAACAAAACTGTACCCCCGTTACCCATAAATCCTCTTGATTCAGTGGGTTTAGGCAATGGTTTCCTTCCTACTCGTAATCAGCCCATGGAAATGGAAATGGGAAAAAATGGGAGAAGTCACAGGATTTCCACAAATATCTTAAGGGAGTTATCTTTAATATCAGGCTACACAGAAAGGTATGCAGGCAACATTTTTTGTATGGGGATTTGTATAGGATTTTCTATGGGGCTCTGTATTGGACTTTCTATGGGGCTGTGTATGGGACATTCTATGGTGCTGTGTATGGGACTTTATATGTGACTGTGTAGGGACTTTCTATGGGCTGTGTAATGTGACTTTCTATGGGGCTGTGTATTGGACTTTCTATGGGCCTTGTGTAGGGGACATTCTATGGGGCTGTGTATTGGGACTTTCTATGGGGCTGTGTATGGACTTTCTATGGGCTGTGTATTGGTTCTTTCTATCGTTGCATTTTTTGCAGTTTTTAAACCAGAATTTTAGGCAACATTATTTAGGCATTTTTCATAGCATTACAACGAAAATGAAAGTGTATTTATAAAGTGCCAAAATGTAGATTTTTGTTTTAGGGGGGGCATAAATGCATCTATGTTAATGATACCCAGAATTGGTTTCTTTTATTTACTGGAATGTCCCATTAACATATGCTTGTGAGGTTCTCATTCATCCAGTCATGGTATATCTGTTGTTATTCAATTAGATCAACTGGACTTGAAATGTTGTTCTTGAAACATTTCGCTAGTCATGCCGACTGGCTTTCTCAATTCAAATGACCTTGTACAAGAATCTGTGGCAATTATCCCTGGAAAATCCCAATTAGCATATCACAGCCAGTGTTAAGGGGTGGATTAGATAGTGGCTAAGGTGTTAATAGGAACGCCCAGAGTAAGGTGTTAAACAAGCATTTGTACATGGCAGACAGTTGGTTGTCGAACCCCCACCTCTATTTTAGACCCTGTTAAGGAAACATATATCCCATATATCTATCGCTTTAAGCTTTTAGTTTTAATTACATGAAAGAAAATGTTTTTTACTGTCTCATTACTATATTTCGGTTGTTTTTTCTTCTAACTTGATGATGATCATATAATATGATAGCTCAGCTCTTGTTTTCCTACTCAACTGATAAACATAGATATCATACGCTTAGCTCTGCTAGATGAAGTACAGAGGATCTCCCCACAAGGACAAATTTTGTGATGTATGATGCTTCACAGACGACTCCTGGAGAAAGCTACAATAGCCTAAATCAGCAAATACAATGACCCTTGCCAGACTAATTGTGCCAATCAACCCCACCCCAACCTTATAGCCCGTTGTAACTAACATAAAATCAGAAGGAACATTTTTTTACCTACTGACACTCGTGTCAGTGGTGTTCTTTAGTTTCTTTCCCAGTCTAGACTGTTATATCAATTGATAACCAATTTGGAAGGGAACAGATAATTCCTGGACTAGTTTAGTCCAAACATTTGGCGCCCAACGTTGGGGCAATCAGGCTCTGACTGACCCCAGCCGATGCCAGGACTCCAGTGACCACAGACAGACGGAACTGATCATTCCGAGACACAGGTAAGACCTATTTTAATCGTTTTCTTGGCTTTTGTCATCCTGTTACACGGTTGACTCTGGTGTCTATATCGGCTGTTAGCAGTTAGCAAAGACAGGTAATTTCTTGCCTGGTGGCAATTCCCATAACCTGTGAAGAATTATCTGTTGCCACGTGTCTGTGTTTGTGGTCTGTGTTTTGTCTGGTTTGAGCAGAACTCATTAAATAGACAGGATATGTGTTATGTGAATATGAGTTCCCTACCGACTGATCTGCGTGTGCTGTGCGGTGGGGGGCTTGGTGGTTTTGTGGGTACTATTCACATAAACATCCAGGACCAGGAAGGGTCCTAGCCCGCTTGATCTACGTGGGCTATCGGTGCGTGAGGACAAAGTGCTTCCCTACGACTGATTCTACGTGACTGTCAGTTCTGCGTGGTCCTGAAGAGCAGTAAGAACTACGTGTGCTACTGTTTTTGTTGTTTCTGTTCTGTAGTTGTTTGTAACCCTTCCCAGGGTTTAGCCGAGATAGAAACCAATTGTAATTCAGAGTTTACATATACTCAGGTTCTCTGTGTTTTTTTTTAGAGTTAATCGTGCTTCAGATACTCCCACCATTCCTGAGGGGGGAGGATATGTGTGTTGTGAAGCTTTCCGCAGATAGTGGGGGATATCCTGAATATTCCACGAACGTATAAATAAACTGAACGTAATCAATAAACTGTGTGAGATTTTCTACATAGTGGTTGATTCACCCAACCATACAAAGTAACTGCCTGTTAATTTTGTTTAGTTAATATCGGATCATTGTCCCGATTTTCTGCCCATTGCCATGGGTCAAATAGTATTAAACTCATATGAATGTGAAGGGGAAACTGCATTTACACTTATTCGCTCTAAAATGGGGAGTAAATACGTAAAAAGTATGTTAACTTGCCAAACTATGTAATCTGTCAGTAACTGCTCCAAGATTACACACAGAACAGGTGGCGTATCTTTTAAGGTAAGGGGGGGATTTACGAGACAGGTCTCCTAGAGATTGCAGAATCAGGTTTTAAAGTCTCAGGGAATTACATGAACATGAACTGGTCTGAACAAAGAGTGATTGGTAAAACTGGGAAGATCACATATTTGTATCACAAGAGTCCCCTTTCCCCTGTGTTCAACCCCACCATATGAGGGTGCAAGGAGGTTCTTACTCTAGTACAAACATCTACGTTGAAGCCACCGCCCCATGAAGCCACCTCTGGCGGCCATCTTTATGGATACCCCACCCCTGTCCCCAATGGTGGCAGCCATTTAATTCAGACAACACCCATCTTCATGGTGGCAGCCATTTTAATTCATCCAGTTTGAGTACCATGCCCCTCCCAATAACCCTTTTATACAGAGTGTCCATCATCCAATCAGGTTTGTCACTCCTTTATTACCCGTATTGACCACTACCGGCCACTGTATATCCTCCACCCACTATTAAGCCCTTAGGAAGATGTAAGTGGTCACTTCTTCTTCTAATTGGATGACCTCCATCCACCGGCAACAGTGGCCACAGAAATTTAACACTACCAAAATAAATGACATAGCTGACCACTAAAGACCTTAAGAAAACAACAGCCATAGACAAAAGAAAATAATGAACAATTACAGACGAGACAGTCCTCAGGTCAATGTTCCCCCCCAGACCTAAATCTATCATGTGTTAGGGATGATTCTGATATAGAATGTGACAGCAGTACACAGGTGCAGTAGGGGGCGCTAGGCCTAGAAAACTACTGATAAAGATTTAGAGCGTGAAATTCTAAGAACAATTAATCATCTAGTGGACCTTAGGAAATGCACTTAAAACACCCAGAGACTACCGACCCAAGAGGAGAGAACTCCGTAACGATGAGTTAGGGGTCAGCCCAACATTACCAGCCTACAGGATGATGCACTGCTGACTGTAGATAATGCTGAGTCCCACCCCTCCATGTTAGGTCCATGTCAAAACTAGGGATCAATCACCCTACTATCCTGACAAGACGAAGGAGGAAGACCTTGAGGATGTCACTGTTTTGAAATTATTGCGGGGAGGGTGGGAAGAAAAATATAAAATTATGCTAGAATTCTCAACCATTAACCAGTTATAGAACGGAAGTGTGGTCCAGTTCATTAGAAGTTCGACTTCTGAAGAGATATGTTTTTGTCTAGCTAGCCTTTACGGAACATAAGAGACCTTACCTTTGTATGCTTGTGTGTTTTATGTGTAACATTTTTATCTGTCAAATTTGTTAATTTGCTGAGCTTGCTTGCTTTGCACTTATTGTTAACCTTCTTGCTTACAGGATGGAAAGTTTCACAGTAAGGGTGTCTGACCCAACCATGAGAAGTCCATTTAAAGTATATTAAGTTTTTTATATTCTAAGTTTACAGGTTTCCAATGTGTGGGAAAATACTGATAACAAGACTGGTAAAGAAGTTCCAGAATTTTTTCCTGGAGGATTAGGTGATCTGATTGCAATCCATGGTTTGATAATATATTGGGTTGGATAAAAGATGTGTTTCTTATTGTGATCTCTCTTAGTGAATTTATTATAAATCTGTTATATTAATAAGTAAAGTTTTAATTTAGTTAATGCTGGCTTCACTTAGAATGTTTTTCTATTATAATGTAAGGTAAGTTCTGTGTCTAAATCATTTCTGTCAGTGTCTACACCCGCTCCCCCCACCCCCGCTTCCTCCTCCTCTCCTTTTTGTTTGGTTCCTGGAAATGAAGTAAATGTCATGATTTAACTAGTTAGGTGGAAATTATATAACTGCATAGTGGATCTTAATTGTTTTGCATCAATTTTAAGAATAAAAGTGTTCAGATTTGTGTAAGAAGTTTCAGAAGGTGTTATGGAAGAGGAAGGTTATCAGGAGGAAGGTGATAGGCGAATATGAGTGGAACTGTCTACGGACGTTTTTTATATATTACAGAGGTTTTTTTGAGAGGAGGATTTTAGAAAGTAAGGGCAAGGATCTGGTAGAGTTTCTGTTGGTTTTTTAAGAGGAGTTTAATATAGTAGATATGTTATTTGTTATAATTAGATCATTAGTGAGCCTAGTGCCCCTTATATCTATCTAGCTAATAGGATGTGAAAATACAGTCACATATGATATCCCCTATGATGGCAGTTGTGATGGATTTTCCACAAGTGATTCCTGCTGTGGTACAGCTCATGGACAGAATGTGTAATCCTATTTGTGTTCTTCATATACCGAGGTAAGCTGTTTAATTTTTTTTGGGATACAGGGACAATGTGCGTCTCTATCAAAGACTTCCTTATATTAATGGTCCCTCAGCTATTGCAAGTCTTTTGTAGGATTTATTTATTGGGGGGTCTTTGCAGTACTTGCGAGAGATATAATAGTGTGTCACTAATAGGGACAATGGCCCAATTGTTATTGTCTTATTTTTCTTTGCACTTCTTGAATATTACCAGATTACCACCCCATTAACTTGACAAATACAGGATTTAGTAAGTAAATGTGTATTCTAATTATTTCTTTAGTGGCATAACTTGTTGGAGTAAAGTTGATGTATGGATTATTTTTTTTTATTTTTTTATGCCCCTAACCCTTTTACGGATATATTAATAGTATTCTGCCAATGTTTTGTACCTTGTAGAGCAATGATAATTATAAGACTATCTCTCCTATTTTATACTACCCCTATTATAGCTCATAATACAGATGTTCCTATAGTTTGGATATTAAAGCCCTTATTAGCATTTCTGCCGATACCCAATGTAATACAGTTGTTGATTTTGAGATATGAATTTTTTCTGCATGTCGGCTGGTGCTACGGCTCAGTCTTTTTGTATTCATTTTTTGAAAGTCACATTTATTTATGTGCACGTTTGACATAGAGACTTGGTGGACTTGCCAGTGACAGACTCTATGGCTCTCTGTGAAGTGTTAAATAATAATGGTTTCAGCCACATGGTTCTAGGATTATGTGAAATATGTTAATTGTCAAATATGTTAATGTGGTTTTGTGTATCCAGAGCAGGAGGTATTAAAAGGTTTCTCTCTTCCTCAATTGTGCTGCTCAAAATTTCCAAGAAATACAATTTGCAAAGACTCATTTCAATATCTTGTTTGTATAATATCTAAAAGGGTGAATATCTGGTCAGCCCCGCCAGAGATAAAGACAGTTTTTTTGCGTTTCAAACACCCTGTGATAACAGCTGAATTGGGTCGGCTTCATGACTTTTACCAACAATGAATCCCAGCCAACCCCACTGGGACCAAATGCTCCAAATGCCACCATTAAAGACTGTCCAAACATCATTCCTATGGACATCAAAATGACAAAGAATGTTTAAATACTTGTAATAACATTTTACTCTGCCCCTCCTGCCCTCTCTGAGCTTTGTGAATTATGATAAATCTTTCATTTGTATTGTAAGAACTGTAAAAAAAATCAATGGTGGCAGTTTTATCACAATATCACAAGACACCTTGAAACTAGTCACTTATTTTTTTTTCTCTCTAAGTCATTGGCAATCATGGCAATCCTTTCAGAAATGCATCTCTGCAGCTTTGTACACTTGCTGTGAGGCCCCAACTTTATTATATTGGACATCGGAGATGTTTTAATAACATCTAATCATGTTATAATGGCTAAGATGAATATGAACTTATCCGATACCTCACAAGTATGGAGGTTATTTTAAATCCATCATGGTCTTAGAAGTTAAATATATCAGGGTCTTCCCCCTAATATATTCCTTTTATTTACTGTATTAAGATTACAGTTAATTAATACACAGTAATTAATATTTAATATAGGTGTAGATCTCTCCCCAGTCCGATTTGATTTTCTATACCATTAGATCTGTTATGGTTGGTGTTTGTGTATGTGTATATAGACTTCAATTCCCAGATTCTGTTTAGAATTTAGTCCGTTACCAAGTGTTTTGTTTATTAGCTTAATCTTTTCTTTAACCCCGTACCAGTTTTTTGATTAAGTTTTAAGCTGTTAGTTCATTGTTTCCAGGTATGATTTTAATTGTAGTTGGTTTTGGTAGAATTTTGGCGTAGATAGTTTATAAATGAGAATGGTGAGCTGACTTTACATTAATTTAATTTGTGGATTATTATCTTCCTTATGTTTTGGGGTTGTTGGGGTGAGATAATTGTGAGTTTCTTTTCATTGTTTAAGGGAATGTTATGTTATATATGTGTATAAGTTGCTACTCTTTTCTCTCTTTCCTTCTCCGTTTCTTTTGTTTCTTTCCCTGTATCATTACTTTCCTCCCTGAGAAGTGTATTATTTCAGTTTAAGTTTTTGTTTTCCTCCCTCTTTCCCGATTCATTTTGTTTTTTTTTGCCATTCTTAATCATCTCGACTGACAATCGTCAATTCAAGTCATTCAAAACGTGTTTCCTACTTAATCCCCTCTACACTTCTGCCATTCTGCATAGGGGGTACCACCGATGATGGGAACTTATCACCATGGAGAACAGGATAATGAGGACCATGGTGCAGCAAGAAACAAGCACACCTTCCCACAGTCCTTTCGTCTCCCCTGCCAACCCAGACATCACTCTATTTGTGATGGATCACGCTTCGCAGAGACATACAGGAATTGCCAGAAGATGTGAGAGGAAAATTTAAACCTGTCACTAAGAAATTTTGGACTGCTTTATTGAGTGACCTCTCCCCCGCCCTATCATCCCTCAAAGTATTGGGAAGGTTGAAAGAATGAATGGTACTCTAAAGACACCGCATATTAAAAATGGCTCATATTCTTCTGGGATGGGATGGCCTGATAGCCTGCCTATAGCTCGTTCAGTGTCAGATACACACCCCAGGGGGGAGCACAAGTTATATCCTCCTTTGAGATCCTACCTATTTGGATCAGAGCCCTAGGTTAGGGTGTTATTTCCCCCCCCGGCAATTACAATTACTGTCTGATGTATTAACTGATTTTGTTTGTCCAACTACCACGTAATTAACTAAAGTGCATGGTCAAGGTGTTCTCTCTTTCTCTTCCAGATCCTGAGTCTGTAACAGGTGCTCATTCACTCCTCCCAGGCGTATTGGGTTGCTGGTAAAGAATTTGTAAGAAAGCACTCTACCTCTTCCTGAACCTAGGTTTGACAGCCCATTCCAGGTTTCTCCTTACCACTCCTCCCACTTCAGTGAAGCTGGAAGGAAGACCATCTTGGATCCACGCTTCACATTGCAAGAAACAACCCCACCCTCCTGTCGATGGTCTATATTCCTTTTCATTATCTCCTCAGGGAGAGCTTTTACAGTTGGCCTAACTCAGAATGAAGTCTAACAACATTCTGGTTTAATTCTTCAACACAACCCGATACTGCTGGTGTTATGTTTGATTTCTGTATGATTGCAGGTGCCCCTCTCTGTGAGCATGTAACCTTTAATGTGGAAAACACCAGCCATTAGCTCACTATACAATCTGTGTAACCTGAATATTGGGGAACACACTGTGCTTATTGGGGGGCTGTAGGGTGGAATACGGGATCAGATTGGGGATATCAGCCCGCATCTGCTCGCCTTAAAGTAGATAAGAATGGTGTTCCCTTCTTAAAAGAATGGGCCCTCCTAAAAACAGGCCTTTGTCCAAGAAAAGACGATAGACCTGGTTCAAATATGAAACTAAAGACTAAACCACCTTATACCCTGTGAATTCACCACTGACTAATACTCACCTTCCTGATCTCACAGATGCAGTACGATATATATTAGCGGCATGGGCTTTGGTATACTACGACTGGCTGTCTGTATATAATGGTACATCTCTTTCCTTCTACTCCTAAAAGTATAATTCAGTCATCAATCTAAAGGTCTGACCAAAGAGGAGACAAAACCTACGAATCTTATTGTACACAAACAATATGTAGGGCTTAGCAATCCTACTTTTGAAGAGACATATCTATCGAAACTGATTTAGTATGCCATGTTTGGCTGGATGGATGAAAATATTGCCGGATGAGTGCCATGTTGCCCGTGCCAACCAATTAGCTACACCCCCATCCAATCAGTGAAAAGGAAAAAAAAATGCCTTTCCTTTGTCTCTTACCAACCCCCTACAGGTAACAGTGCTTTTTAAACACCAGTATTTGTTTCAGTAACCCAGTGCTTTGAGTTTACTCGCTCTGTAGAAATGATTTAAATGAGGTTCAAAAAATGAACCCATTAAAGTAATAGTTCAGTCAAAAAGTGAACTTTTCCTTTTATGCATAGATTGAAGCCAGGGAGGTTACGGAGCTATGCCTTATCTCCCATTTTTCAATCAATTTCTCAGGAACCAGGGATGAAGGTAAGAATATTTACCTTTTGCGCGATCCCCTGCTGCAGAGCTGAAAATAACCGACCGATTCCTTTTCCAATCCACTATAGTGCATATTATTGCGCATGTGCGCTATAGTGGATTAGAACCAGTGCAAACTTTTGCAGTGAATTATTCCTTTAAAGTCAATGGGTAGAAATAATAAGAAAAGTTTGGATTAAGTACAATTAAAATAGCAGTGGTAACTTACTTTAAATAGCTGTTGCACCTGTGAAATGATCTGGGGAACATGTACATATCACCAAAACTTTTTTAAACACTACATTTCCCCACAATCAGGTAATTGTTGGGTTTCCGCATGCTACCTTTGAGGGTTATGGCCAATTCGAGGGTTACCAAACGATACACTTAACAGTTACCAAAATCAAAGGCTACATTCAAGGTATATGAAAAGATGGCAAAGACACCTAGTATATCATCTAGCACGCTTGGTTATTCAATGATTTCCAAAGGCCTCCCATATTAACTATTGGGGAGTGAATAATCTTATTGACTCCCCAATAGTTAATATGGAGGGCCATTGGTAATCATTGAATAATCACGCGTGATAGATGGGATACTAGGCATCTTTGCCATCTTTTCATGCATCTTATGTTAATTTTATCCTAAGCACCACCTTTAAAAAGGTTGCTGGAATTCTTACAAATCTCAGTAAGATTGAAAGACTGGATTAAAGTATGCTCCAACCTCTATCTAAAATTACATTCAAGGTATACTAAACAATGCATTCGAGGGTTATATATCACCAAAACTTCTTTACACACTACCTTTCCCCATGATAAGGCAATTGTAAATTTGAGGGTTATTGGCCAATTCGAGGGTTATGGAACGATACATTCGAGGGTTACTGAACAATACATTCAAGGATTACCGAAATCGAAGGATACATTTGAGGGTTACCGAAATCGAAGGATAAATTCGAGGGTTACCAATTCTGGAATTATCGACAATAAGTCTGCGCACATTTTTTGGAAACTTAACCCTTTTATATTGAACACACCCGAAACAAACCTTCATATAAATAATTTTATCATTGAATATTTTAAGTAAAACAACAATGACTTAGCCCATCCATTTTTTTTCATATGGAACAGATATAAAGCAGTTCTGAGAGGGGAATAAATCAAATCAGCATCAGTTAAAAAAAAAATTAAGATTGGAAAAAAATGAAATTTATTCAACAAATAAAAGATCTAGAAGATACTTACAAAAGAATCCCTACAAAAGCAACCTACAAAAACTCCAGTATGTTAAAGTTAAACTACAGGGGGGTGTTAGACTATTTTCCAGCACTTACTGTAATGCGATCTGCGATGTCCGATTTTCCAAAGATTTTTTTAAGGTCAAATGGGGTTCTAAGGGACATATTTATTGTCCCAATTTTTTTGTTCCAGAGCTCACCACAATTTAAACTTTAAACTTTCAACTTTTCTTTTTCTCATTGTTATTAAAAAGGTGAATTTTAATGAAAGGCAGAAAATTACTTTGCAAAAATTAGCATTAATAATGCTGAAAATGTTCCCTCAATCACAGATGCGGCTGCCGGTCTGACCCCAGCTTGCAAGTTCTGGCAAGCAGGGAAAGGGATGAGTGCGCCGGAGGATCGAAGGGCTGTAAGTAGTGTACTAAATCTTTTTTTAACATTCTGACACAGTGGTTGGAGGTGGGCAGGGGTGCCCTACATTATATTAAAAAAAAAATTATTAGGGTGGACATGCCCTAAGAAAAAGATGTATTCCAATCTCGATATTGTTCATTGGGAAGAATCCGGACTGTCTTATATATCAGACTTGATGTGCCAAAATTCACTGATCATGTTCCATACCTTAAAAAAATGTAGATTAAAGCTTCGTACAGACGTACAATGTTCCCGCAGATGCCCGTTCGTTGCGCTTGTGGGTGCGTTCGGGGGTCATGGGTCTGCCGGAAAATCGTACGTCTGTGTGAAGCTTAAAGGGGCAGGGATTGGTACTATCACTATCAAATTCTAAGCTTCTAAAAGAAAATCCCGGCTCTATATAACATTTCCTCACAAGAACTTACAGATCTTTGTCTTCATAACACAAACAAAAAAAAGGTATTACCAAATGTTAGAAATTGGTTAACAATAAAAATAAATTTATACACATTTAATGCATGTCTAACTTGTCTAAATGCAATACATGTCTTTTTCAAGTTAACAAAATGTATCACTCATTTGGAAATTATTAAGAAATTTTTTTTCTATTTCTATAGAAACCCAGTTACACTTCATAAATGGTTTCCTAATGCCCCACCAGAGTGTTGGAGAAAATATAATAATAATTGCACACTACTGCACATATTGTCAGAATGCCCAACAATTAAATTTTGGTACAAAATATAAAACCTATTAAAATCAATAATAAACTGTTAATTAGCATTACCACTCATATGCTTGGATAACTTTAAGAACTGCCACAAGGCGCGGTGCCTGACATCCAAACATGGCGGGCACACATTAGGGGAGACATAAAATATATATATATATATTGCCTTGTAGCTGAAGCTACAACATGGGAGCACATCACCCTTAGCATTTAGCCTCCAAAGAAAACACAGACTGACCCAAAAGGAGACCGGTTTCCCAGCATGACACGTACACTGCAAGACCCGGATCCACCAAAACCCCCCTTAAACTGCAAGGATTTAGATAAGCTCTTCTCCAACCTGGAAAGAATAATTAAAAAAAACCACAAAACAACAATATCTGAAGTAAGGCAGGAGCTTTCCCCATTGGGGGTAGGTGTAGGGTATTGAAAACTCCTAGAGCCACATTGCAAAATACTGGGGACATAACCGAGCTCCGAGGCCAAATATCAGACCTACAATCAGCCCAGGAGGAGGCTGATAATCTGAGCAGGTGACAGAGCTTGAGGCTGAGGGGTATACTGGAGGAGGTGTCAGATCTCGGGCCCTATTTGGATCACCTGTTCCACCAGATGGCCTACACAGTCCCACAGCCTACTGTTGGAATCGGGCCCATGGGGCCCTGAGATCCCCACTGGGCCTTGATGGTCCCTCAAGGGATGTGGTTGTCCAGTTTTACTTCTACACCACTAAAGAGGCTATTGTCAAGGCTACCCGGAACCATGCGGCTCTGAAACAAGACAGATATACAATCCAAATTCACCAGGACTTATCCCCACGCACATTATACAGACGCAGGGAGATATGACCAGTCTTTGATACCCTTAAGAACTGGGGATTCAAGTACAGATGAGGCTCCCCATTTAGACTGCTGATACTACAGAAGACAGCAACTCAATTCCCTTCAATTTGTAATTGTGTTACAGAGACCCTGTGGGCTCCCATCTCATCCTAACAAGCACTATTCAACAAGCCGGCGTGACAATAGTTAATATTTACTCAACTACACAGGGTAAGGGCACATTTCTTAGATCCAGAAAGTAGACAGTCCTCTGCACTCTATTGAAGCATGATGTGTGGTCACAAATAAAATATAATTGTTTATTGGGTTGCGACCCTCAACTGTGTTTACATTTCTTAGATCCATAGAAAAAACATCCATAAAAAAAACATCTTCTAACTCTAGACTTAGGAAAACTTATTCTAAACTTAACACCTTTACTTTGCACTTTGGTTAACCGAGGATATGGTAAAGAAAGAACTAAAGAAGGTTAATATTAATAAATCTCCTGGACCGGATAAAATACATCCTCGGGTACTTAAGGAGCTGAGTTCAGTTTTATCTAGGCCATTGTTTCTTATTTTTGCTGATTCCCTCATGTCCGGTGGTGTGCCTCTGGATTGGAAAAAGGCTGATGTTATTCCAATATTCAAAAAGGGTAGTCGTTCACAGCCAGGTAATTACAGGCCTGTAAGTTTAACTTCAGTGGTGGGGAAGATCCTGGAAAGTTTAATAAGGGAACATGTTCTAGAGTATGTTTCAAGGACTGACATTATAAGTAGTAAATAGCGGTAGATGTAGTTTACTTGGATTTTGCAAAGGCTTTTGATACAGTCCCCCATAGGCGACTAATGTATAAGCTAAGGTCTGTTGGTCTGGGGAGTCATATTTGTACATGGATAGAAAATTTGTTAATGAATAGGATGCAGAGAGTAGTTGTTAATGGGGCTTCATCATTATGGACTAAAGTGCTAAGTGGGGTGCCACAGGGTTCTGTGCTGGGGCCGCTTCTATTTAATCTATTTATTAATGATTTGGAAGTGGGTATTGTCAGCAAGGTTTCTGTGTTTGCCGACGACACAAAACTTTGTCGACCAAAAAAAAAACTTCAGAGGATGTGCAATCGTTGCAAGGGGATCTAGATAGATTGTCACATTGGGCTGCTAAGTGGCAGATGAAATTCAATGTTGATAAATGTAAGGTGATGCATTTTGGACTTAAAAATACTTGTGCTACTTATACTATAAATGGCTCTGTGTTAAGTGAATCCCTGTTGGAAAGGGATCTTGGAGTTTTGGTGGATAACAAACTTAAAGGTAGCAAGCAGTGCCAGTCGGCAACAGCCAGAGCCAGCATGGTATTGTCTTGTATAAAGAGAGGTATGGAGTCAAGGGAGGAAAATGTAATTCTCCCTCTTTACAAAGCATTGGTAAGGCCTCATTTGGAATATGCAGTGCAATTTTGGAATCCTGTGTACAAAAAGGACATCTTTGAAATGGAAAGGGTTCAGAGAAGGGCAACTAAATTAATAAGGGGATTGGGGGAGCTTGAATATGAAGAGAGACTGGAAAAGTTACAATTATGTACGCTGGAGAAAAGGCGCTTGCGTGGGGATATGATTACTGTGTATAAATACGTTAACGGGCCATACAATAAACTATCTGGGGCATTGTTCACCAATAGAACATGTCAAAGGACACGAGGACATCCCTTAAGACTTGAAGAAAAAAGGTTTAGGCTTCAAGCTCGGAAAGGGTTTTTCACTGTGAGAACGGTAACGCTATGGAACTGTCTTCCAGTGGACATTGTTATGGCAGGTTCATTGGTCAGTTTAAAAAAAAAGCTGGATGAGTTTCTGCAAACAAGGAATGTTACAAGTTACTGGTATTGATACATAAAGTAGAGTTGATCCAGGGAAATTTCCGATTGCCACTTGGAGTCAGGAAGGAATTTTTTCCCCCTTCGTAAATTTGGTGGGGTTTTTTTGCCTTCCTCTGGATCAACAGTTAGGCAGGAAATGATGATATTGCTAGATGGGTTGAACTGGATGGACGTATGTCTTTATTCAACCTCAAATACTATATATCACTATATATATAATTTCCCATATTTCCTTTACAAATCTCTCGACTGCTCAAAACCATTCTTGTCTCCCAGTCCTGGCTTCTCTTCCAAAACATTAAAGTCCTTTTTGCGCACATACTTTAGGTGACTAAAATACCCAATGGAAAGAAAATATATCTTATACTCTAATCCTCACTAAGTATACACAAGAATAGATTACATCTTTCTGTCTGCACAACTACTGCCACTCCACACAGACGCAGATATCTCCAACATAGCGTGGCCAGATCATGCCCCAGTGTCAATCCAAATACACATCTATCTGCTGACCTCCAAACCAAACTACCACTGGAGATTAAATTACTCCCTGTTGTCAGATACAGACACAAGAGACAAATTAACAACCATTTTGAAAGAATATTTTACTTTTAAATTGACTGAAGAAGTATCCATATCAACAGTCTGGGCAGCCCATAAAGTGGCATCTACTAAACGTAAAGAATTTACAAATCATCTACATAAACTAGTTACCATTAGCAATAAAAAAACCTACACAGTAATACACACTTTACTGAATGAAATAACCTCATTGAGAGGGGAAATAAATATATTACTGTCAACTAAAGCTGAAAGAGTAATCAGGTTAAAGGGACAGGTCAGTGGAAATTATCAATATTTGTTAATTTGTTAGTTTGTGTAATGCCTTCTTAGTTATTCTACATATTCTCTCCCATTTTGAAAAATCAGTTGATTTCATACTCTTTGCTGTTCCCTGCTGTTGACATTAGTGAGCTGACATTTCAGGTTCTAGCGGTCCTTCTTCCCAGGATGCACCACATCCTTGGAATGTTCCTAACAGTTATTTCTACTGATTGGCTGTTAGATGGGTCAAACATGCTCAGATCTCTACTGAGCAACTGAATCAACCCAGGCACTGGGTCAAGGGCAAGACCATAACGGTCTCTACTAGGGGTCTTGCAAACAGAAACTCAATATTTCGGTTGCATTTATTTATACACAGACAAAATGCTGAATTGGCAGATTAAGGTCATTGGGATGGAAAAATACTGCTCTTTTTTCTGAAAAGCATACGTATTTGCACGTAACTAAGGTAACACTACAGAGACTCTGCCATCCCTACAACAGTATTTTCTAGCTGCTAGATAGGCAAAGACAATGTTGTGGTACAACAGGGAAGAGCAGCCAAGATAGATTTAACTGGAGCCAAACATACTACTAAGCGAGG
Organism: Hymenochirus boettgeri; assembly: GCA_019447015.1. Lineage (NCBI taxonomy): Eukaryota > Metazoa > Chordata > Amphibia > Anura > Pipidae > Hymenochirus > Hymenochirus boettgeri. The sequence continues at coordinate 88,671,110 of CM033477.1, forward strand.
TCTTGTGGCTGCCCCAACTTAGAGCAACTACCACACAATGGTAGTTTTTAGCGATACTGTGCCTTTAATGATCAGTTAAACGATTGTCAAACCAGTTGTTAATTTCCAATCAGTTTAGCCATCGTTCATTTACATTTGTTATGTATGTATGAATGTATATGTTTGTTCATATAGTGCCACTAGGGGACGCAACGCTGTAGAATACGACAAGCAGAGGGTACAGGCAGGGACATATGGGGACACCAGAGAGGAAATATAAGAAGGACCAGCAGAGCAAAGGGATTTAAATGTTAAGAGAGGGATTTTGTAGATAATGCGCTGTTTAATGGGGAGCCAGGTAGATGTGCGGCACAGAGGAGATTTAATTTCCCGATTGTTAGAGAGTGAAATAATGCGCGTGACAGAGTTAAGTATGGACTGAAGCAGAGAAAGATGGGAAGCAGGAAGACCTGAAAGCCAAAGGTTGCAGTAGTCTAGACATGATAAGATGAGAGCATGGAAGAGAAATTAATTTACAGATTTTCGCAATATTACGAAGAAAAAGCAAAAGGTTTTAGCAACATAGTTAATGTGATTGGAAAAGAAGAGAGTGGAATCAATAATAACCCCTAAGCAATGTGCCAGCTGAATAGGGTAAATTGGGGTGTTGCCCACAGAAATGGAAAAAGGAGGGATAGGACCAATTTAGGTGGGAAAATGATTAGTTCGGTTTTAATCAGGTGTAGTTTGAGGCATCGGTCAGCCATCCATGAGGAGACAGCATGGAGACAGTCAGAGATGCGTGATTGGGTGTCAGGACTAAGCGTGGGGGTGGAAAAATTAATTTGTGTATCATCGGCGTACAGATGGTAGTTAAAGCCAAATGAGCTCATGACTTCTACCAGGGAAATAGTATGGAGGGAGAACAGCAGGGGTCCAAGAACAGAGTTATCGTTTATTAACAATAAATCTACGATAACGCGATCATAAATTTACGGTTCCCATAGAACACCATTGCGGTAGTTTACTACCACATGGTATTCTACAACCGAACGTTTGTTAATTCACAAACATTCATGCAAATGTACAACCACAGCTGCATATTTATGGCTGCGGTCGTACATTCTCGATAATGTGTGGTATCCCTAAATTGCTTTTAAATATGGCCCAATATACTTTTAACTCCTCCTTAAAATTCCCACTGGAATTATGGTACAACACTATAAGAAAATATACTCTATCCCTCCCCATCCTTAATGACCCCCCTATTTCATAACACTGACTTTCCCCCAGGGGAACAAACACATGGGTGGGAGGCATGGCTGGAATGTGATATCTTCTGAGGTTGAACAACTGGTACCTGCTGGACATATCCTCCAATGGAGTCAAGTACAGCATCAATATAAATTACCCTCTGCTATTTGGTTCCGCTATAATCAACTTTCACATAACATACACTCTCTTCTAGGAAATGATAACAGCATCCAACTATTTTATTTGAAAAAATATGTAATACAATGTCAAGAAGCACTCAATCTATTTCAAGAACTCACTCTTTATTAAACGAATCTTGCCACACCCCCAAGATAATCTTTATGGAAAAATGGGAGTACCTACTCAGATAAAGATTGGAAAGAAATCAATGGTCAAGACTATTTGAATCTCTGTGTAAATGCTCCTCCAAGCTCCTAATCCAGGAAAAGAGGAATATTTCCCCAGTCTACGCCTATATGTTATAGAAGATCTGGATCTCCAGCAGATTTAAAACATTGCTGGTTTAAGTGTACAGAGGTAAAAAAAAAACTATGGAAAGAATGTAAAGCCAACTGTCCTCAGAAGAAACTATCGCACAGTGTGTGTGCAGGTGCCAGAACCCTTATAGCAGCCACATGGAAACAGTCTAGACAACAATTAGGGACAAAGATTTGTTGGCTGTGCGAGAATGTGTTGGTGGTCAATAAATTCAGAGGTACAGTGAAAATCACTGCAGGCGCGGCGAGACATCTGAAGTGAGGTATGGCTGAAGTGGGCTGGACGATGGAGAGGGCAGAGGTTTTTTTTTTTTTTTACTCTATATTATTTATTTATTATGTTGAGCATTTGTTTAAAAGAGTTTAAAAATAAGAGAGATGTAGAAATAAAATTAAACAAATTAAACACAAAAAAAGTTTACCACGAATGTAACTGAAAACTGGATGTTTAAAATTTGCTTTTAGATATGACTATGGGGCATATTTTTAAACGATCGCTATTTTCGCCATTTCGTTATCGCAGGACATTGCAATGGCAAAGAGCGTTATTCTTGCTGTATTTATAAAACCAATAGTTTTCACCGTGAAATGTATCACTGCGGCGATATGGGGTGGTAGTATAGTCGATGTGCACTGACAACTTAACCTTATTCATTGCGTTAAGTCTTGTATCGCGGCAAAAAGAGAAGATTTGCCAACAAACACTAACAGGGTTATTCAATAAAAGTTCTTATCGTTAAAAATGGTGCTCATTTTTGCCCCAACGAATCATATATTATTATAACATTTGAAAGCTACCATCTGATTGATTGGGGCAAAATGAGCACCTCTTTTAACGATAAGAACTTTTATCTCCCTGTATGTATATGTTGAATTTACATACACTATGTATATGTTGAATTTACATACACTATGTATATGTTGAATTTACATACATTATGTATATGTTGATTCATATTTATAGCTTTGTAGAACTTACTAGATTGTAAGCTCTACGGGGCAGGGACCTCATTACCTCATGTGGCAAAGCCCTAGCACTTCTATTTATATAAGTTATATATTTATGTACTGAACTATCTATGTATTTATCCCCCTTGTATGACTTTATTGTATTTTAATACTGTACAGCCCTGCGTCCCCAAGTGGCACTATATAAATAAACATATACATACATACATACATACATACAATACATTCAATACATACATAGAGCAGAAAAGGTGAAATTTCAGAGCTATTTTTGAAATTTTTTATTTACCGTATATACTTGAATATAAACTGAGAAATTTTACCTTTAAAACCATCATGAAACTTTCCCCTTGGTTTATACTTGGGTCTGGGCTGATCTGCATGCTTGAGCGAGCAGCTGGACAAAAACACATAGCCCTGGGAAAACAAAAACTGTACCCCGTTACACAGAGAATCCTCTTGATTTCAGTGGGTTAGGCAATGGTTTTCCTACTCGTAGATCAGCCCATGGAAATGGAAATGGGAAAAAATGGGAGAAGTAACAGGATTCCACAAATATCTTTAAAGGGTTATCTTTAATAATCAGGCTACACAGAAAGGTATGCAGGGCACATTTTTGTATGGGGATTTGTATAGGATTTTCTATGGGGCTCTGTATTGGACTTTCTATGGGGCTGTGTATGGGACATTCTATGGGGCTGTGTATGGGACTTTATATGTGACTGTGTATGGGACTTTCTATGGGGCTGTGTATGGGACTTTCTATGGGGCTGTGTATTGGACTTTCTATGGGGCTGTGTATGGGACATTCTATGGGGCTGTGTATGGGACTTTCTATGGGGCTGTGTATGGGACTTTCTATGGGGCTGTGTATTGGTTCTTTCTATCGTTGCATTTTTTGCAGTTTTACCAGAATTTTTAGGCTAACATTATTTAGGCATTTTTCATAGCATTAAACGAAAATGAAAGTGGTATTTATAAAGTGCCAAAATGTAGATTTTTGTTTTAGGGGGCATAAATGCATCTATGGTTAATGACCCAGAAATTGGTTCTTTTATTTACTGGAATGTCCCATTAACAATATGCTTATGAAGGTTCTCATTCATCCAGGTCATGGTATATCTGTTGTATTCAATTAGATCAACTGGACTTGAAATGTAGTTCTTGAAGACGTT